>JAVIAB010000050.1:82226501-82677031 GCA_032433765.1 Megaustenia siamemsis | reverse complement strand
GTATAAAGTTGCTGATGTCTGGTGTGGTATAAAGTTACTGATGTCTGGTGTGGTATAAAGTTGCTGATGTCTAGTGTAGTATAAAGTTGCTGATGTCTAGTGTGGTATAAAGTTGCTGATGTCTGGTATGGTATAAAGTTGCTGGTGTCTAGTGTGGTATAAAGTTGCTGATGTATGGGGGGTATAAAGTTGCTGATATTTGATGTTATATAAAGTTGCTGATGTCTGTTGGTATAAAGTTGCTGATGTCCTGGTGTGGTATAAAGTAGCTGATGTCTAATGTGGATAAAGTTGCTGATGTCTAGTGTAGATATAAGTTGCTGATGTCTAGTGTGGTATAATGTTGCTGATGTCTAGTGTTGTATAAGTTGATGATGTCTGGTGTGGTATAAAGTTGCTGATGTCTGGTGTGGTATAAAGTTGCTGATGTCTAGTGTAGTATAAAGTTGCTGATGTCTGGTGTTGTATAAAGTTGCTGATGTCTGGTGTGATAAAGATGCTGATGTCTGGTGTGGTATAAAGTTGCTGATGTCTGGTGTGGTATAAAGTTGCTGATGTCTGGTGTGGTATAAAGTTGCTGATGTCTGGTGTGGTATAAAGTTGCTGATGTCTAGTGTAGTATAAAGTTGCTGATGTCTGGTGTGGTATAAAGTTGCTGATGTCTGGTGTGGTATAAAGTTGCTGATGTCTTGGGTGGTATAAAGTTGCTGATGTCTGGTGTGTATAAAGTTGCTGATGTCTGGTGTGGTATAAAGTTGCTGATGTCTGGTGTGGTATAAAGTTGCTGATGTCTGGTGTGGTATAAAGTTGCTGATGTCTGGTGTGGTATAAAGTTGCTGATGTCTGGTGTGGTATAAAGTTGCTGATGTCTGGTGTGGTATAAAGTTGCTGATGTCTGGTGTGGTATAAAGTTGCTGATGTCTGGTGTTGTATAAAGTTACTGAGGTCTGGTGTGGTATAATAGTGATGATGTCTGGTGTTATATAAAGTTACTGATGTCTAGTGTGGTATAAAGTTGCTGATGTATGGTGGGTATAAAGTTGCTGATATTTGATGTTATATAAAGTTGCTGATGTCTGGTGTGGTATAAAGTTGCTGATGTCTGGTGTGGTATAAAGTAGCTGATGTCTGGTGTATATAAAGTTACTGATGTCTAGTGTGGTATAAAGTTGCTGATGTCTGGTGTTATATAAAGTTACTGATGTCTAGTGTGGTATAAAGTTGCTGATGTCTGGTGTGGTATAAAGTTGCTGATGTCTGGGTGGTATAAAGTTGCTGATGTCTGGTGTTGTATAAAGTTACTGATGTCTGGTGTGGTATAATATTGATGATGTCTGGTGTTATATAAAGTTACTGATGTCTAGTGGTATAAAGTTGCTGATGTATGGTGGGTATAAAGTTGCTGATATTTGATGTTATATAAAGTTGCTGATGTCTGGTGTGGTATAAAGTTGCTGATGTCTGGTGTGGTATAAAGTAGCTGATGTCTAATGTGGTATAAAGTTACTGATGTCTAGTGTAGAATAAAGTTGCTGATGTCTAGTGTGGTATAATGTTGCTGATGTCTAGTGTTGTATAAAGTTGCTGATGTCTGGTGTGGTAAAAGTTGCTGATGTCTGTGTGTGGTATAAAGTTGCTGATGTCTAGTGTAGAATAAAGTTGCTGATGTCTGGTTGTGTATAAAGTTGCTGATGTCTGGTGTGGTATAAAGTTGCTGATGTCTGGTGTGGTATAAAGTTGCTGATGTCTGGTGTGGTATAAAGTTGCTGATGTCTGGTGTGGTATAAAGTTGCTGATGTCTGGTGTGGTATAAAGTTGCTGATGTCTGGTGTGTATAAAGTTGCTGATGTCTGGTGTGGTATAAAGTTGCTGATGTCTGGTGTGGTATAAAGTTGCTGATGTCTGGTGTGGTATAAAGTTGCTGATGTCTGGGTGGTAAAAGTTGCTGATGTCTGGTGTGGTATAAAGTTGCTGATGTCTGGTGTGGTATAAAGTTGCTGATGTCTGGTGTGGTATAAAGTTGCTGATGTCTAGTGTAGTATAAAGTTGCTGATGTCTGGTGTGGTATAAAGTTGCTGATGTCTAGTGTAGTATAAAGTTGCTGATGTCTGGTGTGGTATAAAGTTGCTGATGTCTGGTGTTGTATAAAGTTACTGATGTCTGGTGTGGTATAAAATTGATGATGTCTGGTGTTATATAAAGTTACTGATGTCTAGTGTGGTATAAAGTTGCTGATGTCTAGTGTTGTATAAAGTGATGATGTCTAGTGTTGTAAAAAGTTGCTGATGTCTAGTGTTGTATAAAGTTGCTGATGTCTAGTGTTGTATAAAGTTGCTGATGTCTGGTGTTGTAAAAAGTTGCTGATGTCTAGTGTTGTATAAAGTTGCTGATGTCTGGTGTTGTATAAATTTGCTGATGTCTGGTGTGGTATAAATTTGCTGATGTCTGTGTGGTATAAAGTTGCTGATGTCTGGTGTAGTATTAAAGTTGCTGATGTCTAGTGTAGTATAAAGTTGCTGATGTCTAGTGTAGTATAAAGTTGCTGATGTCTGGTGTGGTATAAAGTTGTGATGTCTGGTGTGGTATAAATTTGCTGATGTCTGGTGTTGTATAAAGTTACTGATGTCGTGTGGTATAATGTTGCTGATGTCTGGTGTTATATAAAGTTATTGATGTCTAGTGTGGTATAAAGTGCTGATGTCTAGTGTTATATAAAGTTGCTGATGTCTAGTGTTGTAAAAAGTTGCTGATGTCTAGTGTGGTATAAAGTTGCTGATGTCTAGTGTTGTATAAATTTGCTGATGTCTAGTGTTGTATAAAGTTGCTGATGTCTGGTGTTGTAAAAAGTTGCTGATGTCTGGTGTTGTATAAAGTTGCTGATGTCTAGTGTGATATAAAGTTGCTGATGTCTGGTGTGATAAAGTTGCTGATGTCTGGTGTGATAAAGTTGCTGATGTCTGGTGTGATAAAGTTGCTGATGTCTGGTGTGGTACAAAGTTGCTGATGTCTGGTGTGATATAAAGTTGCTGATGTCTGGGTGATAAAGTTGCTGATGTCTAGTGTGGTACAAAGTTGCTGATGTCTGGTGTGGTATAAAGTTGCTGATGTCTAGTGTAGTATAAAGTTGCTGATGTCTAGTGTGGTATAAAGTTGCTGATGTCTGGTATGGTATAAAGTTGCTGGTGACTAGTGTGGTATAAAGTTGCTGATGTATGGTGGGGTATAAAGTGTGATATTTGATGTTATATAAAGTTGCTGATGTCTGGTGTGGTATAAGTTGCTGATGTCTGGTGTGGTATAAAGTTGCTGATGTCTAATGTGGTATAAAGTTACTGATGTCTAGTGTAGAATAAAGTTGCTGATGTCTAGTGTGGTATAATGTTGCTGATGTCTCGTGTTGTATAAAGTTGCTGATGTCTGTGTGGTATAAAGTTGCTGATGTTGGTGTGGTATAAAGTTGCTGATGTCTAGTGTAGAATAAAGTTGCTGATGTCTGGTGTGGTATAAAGTTGCTGATGTCTGGTGTTGTATAAATTTGCTGATGTCTGGTGTGGTATAAAGTTGCTGATGTCTGGTGTTGTATAAAGTTGCTGATGTCTGGTGTGATAAAGATGCTGATGTCTGGTGTGGTATAAAGTTGCTGATGTCTGGTGTGGTATAAAGTTGCTGATGTCTGGTGTGGTATAAAGTTGCTGATGTCTAGTTGGTATAAAGTTGCTGATGTCTAGTGTAGTATAAAGTTGCTGATGGTCTGGTGTGGTATAAAGTTGCTGATGTCTGGTGTGGTATAAAGTTGCTGATGTCTGGTGTGGTATAAAGTTGCTGATGTCTGGTGTGGTATAAAGTTGCTGATGTCTGGTGTGTATAAAGTTGCTGATGTCTAGTGTAGTACAAAGTTGCTGATGTCTGATGTGGTATAAAGTTGCTGATGTCTGGTGTGGTATAAAGTTGCTGATGTCTAGTGTAGTATAAAGTTGCTGATGTCTGGTGTGGTATAAAGTTGCTGATGTCTGGTGTGGTATAAAGTTGCTGATGCCTGGTGTTGTATAAAGTTACTGATGTCTGGTGTGGTATAATGTTGATGATGTCTGGTGTTATATAAAGTTACTGATGTCTAGTGTGGTATAAAGTTGCTGATGTCTAGTGTTGTATAAAGTTGATGATGTCTAGTGTTGTAAAAAGTTGCTGATGTCTAGTGTTGTATAAAGTTGCTGATGTCTAGTGTTGTATAAAGTTGCTGATGTCTGGTGTTGTAAAAGTTGCTGATGTCTAGTGTTGTATAAAGTTGCTGATGTCTGGTGTTGTATAAAGTTGCTGATGTCTAGTGTGATATAAAGTTGCTGGTGTCTGGTATGGTATAAAGTTGCTGATGTCTGGTGTGATAAAGTTGCTGATGTCTGGTGTGATAAAGTTGCTGATGTCTGGTGTGGTACAAAGTTGCTGATGTCTGGTGTGATATAAAGTTGCTGATGTCTGGTGTGATAAAGTTGCTGATGTCTAGTGTGGTACAAAGTTGCTGATGTCTGGTGTGGTATGAGTTGCTGTGGGTGTGGTATAAAGTTGTTGTTGGGTGTGGTATAAAGTTGCTGATGTCTGGTGTGGTATAAAGTTGCTGATGTCTGGTGTGGTATAAAGTTGCTGATGTCTAGTGTGGAATAAAGTTGCTGATGTCTAGTGTAGAATAATGTTGCTGATGTCTGGTGTGGTATAATGTTGCTGATGTCTGGTGTGGTATAAAGTTGTTGTTGGGTGTGGTATAAAGTGTTGTTTTGGGTGTCGTATAAAGTTGTTGTTGGGTGTGGTATAAAGTGTTGTTGGGTATGGTATAAAGTTGCTGATGTCTGGTGTGGTATAAAGTTGTTGTTGGGTGTGGTATAAAGATGTGTTGGTGTGGTATAAAGTTGTTGTTGGGATGTATAATGTTGCTGATGTCTGGTGTGGTATAAAATTGTTGTTGGTATGGTATAAAGTTGCTGATGTCTGGTGTGGTATAAGTTGTTGTTTGGTGTGGTATAAAGTTGTTGTTGGGTATGGTAAAAAGTTGCTGATGTCTGGTGTGGTATAAAGTTGTTGTTGGGTGTGGTATAAAGTTTGCTTATGTCTGGTGTGGTATGTTGTTGTTGGTGTGGTATAAAGTTGTTGTTGGGTATGGTATAAAGTTGAAATTGTCTGGTGGTATAAAGTTGCTGATGTCTGGTGTGGTATAAAGTTGCTGATGTCTAGTGTGGTATAAAGTTGCTGATGTCTGGTGTGGTATAAAGTTGCTGATGTCTGGTGTGGTATAAAGTTGCTGATGTCTAGTGTAGTATAAAGTTGTGGATGTCTGGTGTGGTATAAGTTGCTGATGTCTGGGTGGTATAAAGTTGCTGATGTCTAGTGAGGTATAAAGTTGCTGATGTCTAGTGTAGTATAAAGTTGCTGATGTCTAGTGTGGGTATAAAGTTGCTGATGTCTGGTATGGTATAAAGTTGCTGGTGTCTAGTGTGGTATAAGTTGCTGATGTATGGTGGGTATAAAGTTTTGCTGATATTTGATGTTATATGAAGTTGCTGATGTCTAGTGTGGTATAAAGTTGCTGATGTCTGGGTGTGTGGTATAAAGTTGCTGATGTCTAATGTGGTATAAAGTTCTGATGTCTAGTGTAGAATAAAGTTGCTGATGTCTAGTGTGGTATAATGTTGCTGATGTCTAGTGTTATATAAAGTTGCTGATGTCTGGTGTGGTATAAGTTGCTGATGTCTGGTGTGGTATAAAGTTGCTGATGTCTAGTGTAGAATAAAGTTGCTGATGTCTAGTGTGGTATAATGTTGCTGATGTCTAGTGTTGTATAAGTTGCTGATGTCTGGTGTGGTATAAAGTTGCTGATGTCTGGTGTTTGTATAAATTTGCTGATGTCTGGTGTGGTATAAAGTTGCTGATGTCTGGTGCTGTATAAATTTGCTGATGTCTGGTGTGGTATAAAGTTGCTGATGTCTAGTGTAGAATAAAGTTGCTGATGTCTAGTGTGGTATAATGTTGCTGATGTCTAGTGTTGTATAAAGTTGCTGATGTCTGGTGTTGTATAAAGTTGCTGATGTCTGGTGTGATAAAGATGCTGATGTCTGGTGTGGTATAAAGTTGCTGATGTCTGGTGTGGTATAAAGTTGCTGATGTCTGGTGTGATAAAGTTGCTGATGTCTGGTGTGATAAAGTTGCTGATGTCTGGTGGGATAAAGTTGCTGATGTCTGGTGTGGTACAAAGTTGCTGATGTCTGGTGTGGTATAAGTTGCTGATGTCTGGTGTGATAAAGTTGCTGATGTCTAGTGTGGTACAAAGTTACTGATGTCTGGTGTGGTATAAAGTTGCTGATGTCTAGTGTAGTATAAAGTTGCTGATGTCTGGTGTGGTATAAAGTTGCTGATGTCTGGTATGGTATAAGGTTGCTGGTGTCTAGTGTGGTATAAAGTTGCTGATGTCTGTGGGTATAAAGTTGCTGATATTTGGTGTGATATAAAGTTGCTGATGTCTGGTGTGGTATAAAGTTGCTGATGTCTGGTGTGGTATAAAGTTGCTGATGTCTAGTGTGGTATAAGTTGCTGATGTCTAGTGTAGAATAAAGTTGCTGATGTCTAGTGTGGTATAATGTTGCTGATGTCTGGTGTGGTATAAAGTTGCTGTTGGGTGTGGTATAAAGTTGTTGTTGGGTGTGCTATAAAGTTGTTATTGTCTGGTGTGGTATAAAGTTGTTGGGTGTGGTATAAAGTTGTTGTTGGGTGTGGTATAAAGTTGCTGATGTCTGGTGTGGTATAAAGTTGTTGTTGGTGTGGTATAAAGTTGTTATTGTCTAGTGTGGTATATAGTTGTTGTTGGTGTGGTATAAAGTTGTTGTTGGGTGTGGTATAAAGTTGTTGTTGGTGTGGTATAAAGTTGTTGTTGGGTATGGTATAAAGTTGCTGATGTCTGGTGTGGTATAAAGTTTTGTTGGGTGTGGTATAAAGTTGTTGTTGGGTATGGTATAAAGTTGCTGATGTCTGGTGTGGTATAAAGTTGTTGTTGGGTGTGGTATAAAGTTGTTGTTGGGTATGGTATAAAGTTGCTGATGTCTGGTGTGGTATAAAGTTGTTGTTGGGTATGGTATAAAGTTGCTGATGTCTGGTGTGGTATAAAGTTGTGTTGGGTGTGGTATAAAGTTGTTGTTGGGTGTGGTATAAAGTTGCTTATGTCTGGTGTGGTATAAAGTTGTATTTGGGTGTGGTATAAAGTTGTTGTTGGTATGGTATAAAGTTGAAATTGTCTGGTGTGGTATAAAGTTGTTGTTGGTGTGGTATAAAGTTGAAATTGTCTGGTGTGGTATAAGTTGAAATTGTCTGGTGTGTATAAAGTTACTGATGTCTGGTGTGGTATAAAGGTTCTGATGTCTGGTGTGGTATAAAGTTGCTGATGTCTAGTGTGGTATAAAGTTGCTGATGTCTGGTGTGGTATAAAGTTGCTGATGTCTGGTGTGGTATAAAGTTGCTGATGTCTAGTGTAGTATAAAGTTGCTGATGTCTGGTGTGGTATAAAGTTGCTGATGTCTGGTGTGGTATAAAGTTGCTGATGTCTAGTGAGGTATAAAGTTGCTGATGTCTAGTGTGGTATAAAGTTGCTGTTGGATTTGGTATAAAGTTGTTGCCATATGGTGTGGTATAAAGTTGAAATTGTCTGGTGTGGAATAAAGTTGTTGCCATATGGTGTGGTATAAAGTTGTTATTGTCTGGTGTGGTATAGAGTTGTTTATTGTCTGGTGTGGTATAAAGTTGTTATTGTCTGGTGTGGAATAAAGTTGTTATTGTCTTGTGTGTAATAAAGTTGTTATTGTCTTGTGTGTAATAAAGTTGTTATTGTCTGGTGTGGAATAAAGTTGCTGATGTCTAGTGTGGTATAATGTTTGCTGATGTCTAGTGTTGTATAAAGTTGCTGATGTTTGGTGTGGTATAAAGTTGCTAATGTCTGGTGTTGTATAAATTTGCTGATGTCTGGTGTGGTATAAAGTTGCTGATGTCTGGTGTTGTATAAAGTTGCTGATGTCTGTTGTGATAAAGATGCTGATGTCTGGTGTGGTATAAGTTGCTGATGTCTGGTGTGGTATAAAGTTGCTGATGTCTGGTGTGGTATAAAGTTGCTGATGTCTGGTGTGGTATAAAGTTGCTGATGTCTAGTGTGGTATAAAGTTGCTGATGTCTAGTGTAGTATAAAGTTGCTGATGTCTGGTGTGGTAAAGTTGCTGATGTCTGGTGTGATAAAGTTGCTGATGTCTGGTGTGATAAAGTTGCTGATGTCTGGTGTGATAAAGTTGCTGATGTCTGGTGTGGTAAAGTTGCTGATTTTGGTGTGATAAAGTTGCTGATGTCTGGTGTGATAAAGTTGCTGATGTCTGGTGTGATAAAGTTGCTGATGTCTGGTGTGGTACAAAGTTGCTGATGTCTGGTGTGATATAAAGTTGCTGATGTCTGGTGTGATAAAGTTGCTGATGTCTAGTGTGGTACAAAGTTGCTGATGTCTGGTGTGGTATAAAGTTGCTGATGTCTAGTGTGGTATAAAGTTGCTGATGTCTGGTATGGTATAAAGTTGCTGGTGTCTAGTGTGGTATAAAGTTGCTGATGTCTGGTGAGGTATAAAGTTGCTGATATTTGGTGTGATATAAAGTTGCTGATGTCTGGTGTGGTATAAAGTTGCTGATGTCTGGTGTGGTATAAAGTTGCTGATGTCTAGTGTGGTATAAAGTTGCTGATGTCTAGTGTAGAATAAAGTTGCTGATGTCTAGTGTGGTATAATGTTGCTGATGTCTGGTGTGGTATAAAGTTGCTGTTGGGTGTGGTATAAAGTTGTTGTTGGGTGTGCTATAAAGTTGTTATTGTCTGGTGTGGTATAAAGTTGTTGGGTGTGGTATAAAGTTGTTGTTGGGTGTGGTATAAGTTGCTGATGTCTGGTGTGGTATAAAGTTGTTGTTGGGTTTGGTATAAAGTTGTTATTGTCTGGTGTGGTATATAGTTGTTGTTGGGTGTGGTATAAAGTTGTTGTTGGGTGTGGTATAAAGTTGTTGTTGGGTGTGGTATAAAGTTGTTGTTGGGTATGGTATAAAGTTGCTGATGTCTGGTGTGGTATAAAGTTGTTGTTGGGTGTGGTATAAAGTTGTTGTTGGGTATGGTATAAAGTTGCTGGTGTCTGGTGTGGTATAAAGTTGTTGTTGGGTGTGGTATAAAGTTGTTGTTGGGTATGGTATAAAGTTGAAATTGTCTGGTGTGGTATAAAGTTGTTGTTGGGTGTGGTATAAAGTTGAAATTGTCTGGTGTGGTATAAAGTTGTTGTTGGGTGTGGTATAAAGTTGAAATTGTCTGGTGTGGTATAAAGTTACTGATGTCTGGTGTGGTATAAAGGTTCTGATGTCTGGTGTGGTATAAAGTTGCTGATGTCTAGTGTGGTATAAAGTTGCTGATGTCTGGTGTGGTATAAAGTTGTTGATGTCTGGTGTGGTATAAAGTTGCTGATGTCTAGTGTAGTATAAAGTTGCTGATGTCTGGTGTGGTATAAAGTTGCTGATGTCTGGTGTGGTATAAAGTTGCTGATATCTAGTGAGGTATAAAGTTGCTGATGTCTAGTGTGGTATAAAGTTGCTGTTGGATTTGGTATAAAGTTGTTGCCATATGGTGTGGTATAAAGTTGAAATTGTCTGGTGTGGAATAAAGTTGTTGCCATATGGTGTGGTATAAAGTTGTTATTGTCTGGTGTGGTATAGAGTTGTTATTGTCTGGTGTGGTATAAAGTTGTTATTGTCTGGTGTGGTGTAGAGTTGTTATTGTCTGGTGTGGAATAAAGTTGTTGCCATATGGTGTGGTATAAAGTTGTTATTGTCTGGTGTGGTATAGAGTTGTTATTGTCTGGTGTGGTATAAAGTTATTATTGTCTGGTGTGGAATAAAGTTGTTATTGTCTGGTGTGGTATAAAGTTGTTATTGTCTGGTGTGGTATAGAGTTGTTATTGTCTGGTGTGGTATAAAGTTGTTATTGTCTGGTGTGGAATAAAGTTGATATTGTCTTGTGTGTAATAAAGTTGTTATTGTCTGGTGTGGAATAAAGTTGATATTGTCTGGTGTGGTATAAAGTTGATATTGTCTTGTGTGGAATAAAGTTGTTATTGTCTGGTGTGGAATAAAGTTGTTATTGTCTGGTGTGGAATAAAGTTGTTGCCATATTGTGTGGTATAAAGTTGTTATTGTCTGGTGTGGAATAAAGTTGAAATTGTCTGGTGTGGTATAAAGTTGTTATTGTCTGGTGTGATATAAAGTTGATATTGTCTGGTGTGGTATAAAGTTGTTATTGTCTGGTGTGGTATAAAGTTAATATTGTCTGGTGTGGAATAAAATTTGTAAAGAGTAGTTTTTAGGTTCTTAGTCTTTCTCTTTTCATAATAATATGTTTGTCTGGGTGATTTTTTTTTTTTTAAATTGTACTTACTTGTCAGTTTTCAGTATTGTTTGTTTTGAAAAAGAAATGAATTGTGATGATATTTGACAGTGCTCGAGATCATGGCACAACCTCTGACCACAGTAGAGAGGGTGTGTCTGATGGGACACATCAGATGATAGTGAGAAAACTCAGACTAGTGACAATGACTCAGCAGGGGAAACAACTGCTGCTGAAAATAAGAGCATTCTAGGTAATTTCTCTTTCATCTTTATTGTTCTCAATAAACTTGTGAGTGTAGAAATTCTGTATTCATTCTGTTTGTGTTGGAGCAGTAGAATATTCTAGTTTAGTTGTACATTATTGATTATCTTTTTCTCTTTACAATAACCAACAACACTTTTTGTAGGCTGTGTCATCACACAATCCACCCTACTTTTAAAAAATATATATATTCTGGTACCAATTTACGGCTGGGTGAACCCAGGAGCCATCAATGAGGATCAAACCAGACATCTTGCCACTAACCACTGAGCTAGCACAGAATACAAAAATATGGACACTAACACCATATTCCCTAAATTAGCCCTACTTTCATTACAATGTTTATTTCTACTTCTTTCAGTAAGTCAAAGCAATGGTTACAGGTCAAATAATGTTATTTTCAACTAATTTTACTTGTTGTAACAATAATTGATACTTGCACCTAAACTAGTCACATACTTTTCTAAATTGCTTTCAAATACACAAAAAATACACATGTGTTATAGTGCCAAATATGGTTTTAAAGTACACACTACACACCTACTTATACCTATTCAAACAACAAACAAGACCTCTGAACCAGCATTAGCAACTGACGGTTGTTCTGTAGAGGTGAAAGAACAGATAGAGCAAGTCAAATTAGTCCCACCAGTATGTTTCTAACTTCAGAGGGGAAATATGTGCACCATTTGTAATGAAAGGGTTAAGGGACTCCCCTTGTATGTTTTATTTATATAGTTTTAGTATTAGGAAATGGAAATGAGTTACAAGAAATGTTAGACATTATAGTGAAAGAAAGCAAATATAAAGGACTCAGCCTTAATAGCAAAAGACAGAAGTAATGGTAACAACAAAGAAAAAGACATCATCTCAGTGCAAAATAAAGACAAGTGGAACAATATTAAATATTAATTATTAAATTTGAGAATACCATGGACAGCTAAGAAGTGTAATGAAGACGTTCTGAAAGAGACCAAAGCAAAAAAAAGAGCTCATTTCCAATATTACGAAGAAACAATCACCATTTTTTGGCCATGTAATGAGAAGAAAACAGCTGGTTTATATTGTAGCAACTGGGAAAATTGAGGGACGAAGAGGTAGAGGGAAGCAAAGAGAAAAGATACCAGACAGCTTAAGAGAATGGCTTGGCAGAAGGTCAACAACAGAAATGATAAATAACTGTCGAGATCAAAAGTTGTGGAGAGACATGATCACCTGCGCCAGCAGGCCCGGTATTTGATGGGGAATAGGAAATGGACTGTGCTAGCACTAAGTTCAGGCAGTTTGGTAGGTTATGTACTCTAAAGAAACACAGCCACTAGCACATGAACTATTGTTTATTGGACTAGCAGGCAGGCATACACTGTGCTGAGATTTACATTTGTGAACACTTCCCATATTGAACCAAGCTGTGGGGAACTGGTGAAGGTATTAATTAAATTCACTAACTTGTTGTTCATGACCAACACTGGTCTAAATGCCTAAACACATAGCAATAGCTAATCTTGTTCATAACCTGCGCTGGTCTAAATGTCTAAACACATAGCAATAGCTAATCTTGTTCATAACCTGCGCTGGTCTAAATGTATAAACACATAGCAATAGCTAATCTTGTTCATAACCTGCGCTGGTCTAAATGTCTAAACACATAGCAATAGCTAATCTTGTTCATAACCTGCGCTGGTCTAAATGTCTAAACACATAGCAATAGCTAATCTTGTTCATAACCTGCGCTGGTCTAAATGTCTAAACACATAGCAATAGCTAATCTTGTTCATAACCTGCGCTGGTCTAAATGTATAAACACATAGCAATAGCTAATCTTGTTCATAACCTGCACTGGTCTAAATGTATAAACACATAGCAATAGCTAATCTTGTTCATAACCTGCGCTGGTCTAAATGTATAAATGCATATCATTGAAGCTGATCATTGAAGAAGATACAATCCTACAGATATTTATTATGGTTTACTGCCCCTGGCTGTCTTTATCTATCCAAGTTTATATCTGTTGTTGTAAGAAGATAAGATTGGCTTCAAGATTTTCATCAAGTACCGGGCCTACTGGCATAGGTGATCATGTCTCTCCACAACTTTTTATCTCGACAGTTCTTTATCATTTCTTTTGTTGACCTTCTGCCAAGCCATTCTCTTAAGCTGTCTGTTATTTTTGTCTCTTTGCTTCCCTCTATCTCTTCGTCCCTCAATTTTTCCAGTTGTTACAATATATTCAAGTTGTTCTCTTCTCATTACATGCCCAAAAAATGATGATTGTTTCTTCTTAATATTGAAAATTAGCTCTCTTTTTACTTTGACCTCTTTCAGAACATCTTCATTACTCTTCTTAGCTGTCCATGGTATTTTCAACATTCTTCTGTAAAACCACATTTCTACAGACTCCAGTGATTTTCTTGTCTGTTGTCCTATTGTCCATGATTCATATCCATATGTTAAGACTGGCTCTACATAACATTTAAGAACTCCTTTTTCTTATTTCTATTGTCAAAAATGGATTGCACAGTATTTTCCTCATTTTTTGGAAAGCTGCTTTTGCCTGAGCCATTCTGCATCTCACCTCTTTTGTACATCTTCCGTCTGAGGTTAACTTCTTCTTCTTCTTCTTCTTTTCTCTTTCACTGATACCTAAAAGGTGTCGTGATTTATATCATTTGTCGTTCTTGTGCTGCTCGAATTGTCTGAATTAGTGATTTTCCTTTGTTGTTACATGTCTCTGTCACTGCATCTATCCATCTTCTTCTGGGTCTTCCTCTTGGTCTTTTCCCATGCATTCTCGAGAAGAACGCCCTTGATGGTGATTGGTGAGGATTCATTCTGACCAGGTGACCAAACCATTTAAGTTGTTGTTGTTCTATATATTCTGAGGTTAACAAAGTTCCCAAATATTTAAATTCATTTACCTGTTTTAATATTGTTCCACTTGTCTTTATTTTGCACTGAGGTGATGTCTTTTTCTTTGTTGTTACCATTACCTCTGTCTTTTTGCTATTAAGGCTGAGTCCTTTATTTTTGCTTTCCTTCACTACAATGTCCAACATTTCTTGTAACTCATTTTCACTCTTAGCGATTAATACTGTATCACCAGCATACCTTAGATTATTTATATTATAACCTCCAATTGTTATTTCAGGCATGCCCCTAATGGATCTTAGGATAATCTCACTATAAATATTAAACAAATCTGGTGACAGAACACAATCTTGTCTGACACCCTGTTTTATTTGTTGAAACATTCCCAATTGGTTTCCATTTCTTATGGCCGCTGTTTGTTGCCAGTACATGTTCTTTATTATTCTTAGATCTTTGCTGTCTATATTTATGCTTTCTAAAATTGTGATTATTTCTTGGTGCTTTACTTTGTCAAATGCTTTGGTATAATCTTTGAAACATAGGTATAGATCTGTTTTCACCTCTATGGTTCTTTCTACTAAAGATCTTATGATATATATGGCATTGCTCGTTCCTTTACCTCCAACAAAACCATACTGTTCATCGCTAATTTCTGGAATGATTTTGTTTCGCACTCTTCGCATGATGATTCTTAGTAATATCTTACTCATGTGACTCGTAAGGCTTATTGTGCGATGATCAGCGCATTCAATCGCACCAGTTTTCTTTGGTAGGGCTATGAATATTGATTTGAGCATGTCGTCTGGTATATATCCGCTATTGTAGATATCATTCAATATTTTTGTTATTATTTCTATTCCAAAATCACCCATGGCTTCAATCTCTTCTTTAGGTATATTATCTGGTCCAGGAGCTTTTCCTGCTTTCATATTGCACAAGGAGTCTTCCACTTCTCTGAATTCAAGATTTTAGTCAAGTTAATTGTTGATCATATTGTCCTCTCATGAGTTTACTCACATTTTTTATCATATCAATTTAAAGTTGCTGTTTTCAACAATTACTGTTAATTATATTGCTGTCGTTAAAATTAATGTTTAAATAACTAGTTCCTGTCACATTTCTGGGCATTTGTTATAGAGCTGTGATGTTATTTATTATCTTTGATATTATTGTTGTTCATTGACAGCACATCACATTGATCACAAACGTCAATCATGACAGAGTTCTCTCATTTATTATTATCATAATCAGTTTATTGATCTCTATTATTATTCTTGGCACATGATTGTACTATAGTGGATGCACTTATCTTAAATTAATGTTCATTAATTCTGGACACTCAAGAGACTATCGTCGGTGACTATTTGAAATGTCCTTAAGTGCATATCTTGCATTCAATCTCTCTATCACTTACTTACGTTATCAGAAATGTGAAACACAGTTCTTGAAAACTCTCAAACACTTCACAACTAAAGTTCATTGCTATACTTACTACTCTCTATCAACTTACTTAATAACTTCTCGACTGACTTAAAACTATAACTTTAAGATTCTTAACTTCCTAACTAACTGGTTCAACTTTCTAATCTTAACATATTAGATCTGACTTCTATCTCTATAAACTTCTAGCTCTTCCTATTTCTGGCTCTTGTTCTAATTGTTCCTAATAATTATTGTCTAATCTAAAAGTTGTTCTCACTCTAATTGTTTTAAACCTATTGTGTTGAAGTTTAAATATTCAGCTACAACTCTTCGTATGAAATATCAGCAGCCAATGGGCCTGTCGCAGTGTGACAAATTGCAACTCCTCTGATCACTTGGAGTCAGTCAACTCTCATCTCTCTGTGTCCAAAACTTGAACCATTCCCCAGATTTGACAATAACACTTTGTTTTCGTGAAATCTCTATACCCTATTCAAATTATTGATTACCTCATGACAATGACCTTTCCAGGTAGTTGGATGACAACTTATTTTTCAGATGGCCAAAGTCATGGGGTCAACGCATGCTATTGTCATGTGCCTACTCTCACTTCCACAAACTTGGTTGAAGTGGAAATTTCCATTCTCTCTAAACTCATCATCGTGTCCAGTAATTCTGGACCTTTCTACTTTATCTAGGTGGGTGTCCTTGTTATGTCCGTGTATAATTCCTCAGTGGGTGTCCCTATCCCTATTATAAACTTTTATTCCCTTAACTTGTTATTCTGGCTGGAATTTATATACTTAAGTATTTATCATACTTTAATTTATGTCCTAACTACTGATGGTCGCTACCATATGTTACTGCTATTGTCCGTTAAAGAAACAGGTAATGACTAAGTTACCTGCTCCCATGCTTCTCTAGCTTACTCTATTACAGTTTGATTTCTGTGCAGCTAGAGAATAAAGACTGCATGCTCACTGCTGCCATCAAGTCAGTTTTTATTTGAACTCACAATAAGATAATTATTACCTAGTTGGCTCAATTATCACTTTGTGTTTTTCATCACCAGAGAGTAGTGCTGTTGCAGAAAAGAGGGTTAGTCCTGTGTTAAAGCCAAACTTTCGACAACGTCGACCTCGAAAAACTGGCCTCACCACTATTGACTTTCAAAAGAAATTTCCAGAACTGCGAGAGGACAAACAGCCACATGCAGAGACATCCCAACCTTCACGCTCCACTGTGTATGTGTGTGTTACATGTTAACATCCACCAATCATCTATGTTCTTTAATTGAATGTTAAATTGTATGTTATTTAAAAATAATGTATTGATTTTTGTCTATATTGTTAACTTCAATCTATGTCAGAGACTGTGACCTCACAATAAGTTTGCAGAAAACTAATATAATTGGTCACAACATGGAAGCAGCACCTGCAATCTTTATCAACTACAAACTTGATATCATGCAGCAGTATAGCTGCCTTGGGTTTATCATCAACGACAAACTATCTTTAGATACAGAAATTGACACTCACATTGGTAAAGCTGCTACCACCTTCGCTTGCCTTTCTAAGTACATTTGACTAAAATAGCAAACTGACAACAAAGGCCACAGTTTACAGCGCCTGCATCATCAGTATCCTTTTGTATGGCAACAAATTATGGACAACTTATGCATAGCAAGAGAGAAAGCTAAATGCATTCCATATGCGAGCCAGCACCATATTCTTGATATCATCTGGAAGGACAAACTGGTCCTTACTCACACGCCTTCCAAACATCTATTACTAACCGTTGCTCAAACAACATAAGTTGCGCTGACTTGGCCACTTTCTTATGAAAGATAGCCGCATACCAAAAATTAAACTTTATGGGACAACTAGCAGATGGCGCGGGGGGGGATGCAAAAAGATATACTCTGTGGACACCTAGTAGATGGAAAAAGAACTAGGGAGTGCTAAAACTCTGATTTATAGATGCATCTAAACATGACATGCAGACTCTGAACGTAAACCCTGTAGCCTGGGAAGAGATAGTTGCAGACAATCTGCAGAATCTTTGGAAACACACTCTAAAGCTCCAACTCAAACAAGAAGCAGTAAAATTCATAGAAAAAGAATACACATTGAAAGAAAAGAAAAAATAACATTTCCTAGGGCCACTGTAAAATCCAGTAAACTATGACTGACCGAGACTACTGTACAATATCTTTGCCATCTTTCTCTAAGCTTGGTTAACTACTAAGTTTTGTTAAAGTATCAACAACAAATCTGATCAATTTGTAAAACTGCTTTATTTCATTCATTATTTGTTTCCAGAACACATCTTAAAATATGATTCCAGTATAAAATGTTGCTCATTTTGTTATATAGAGATTGTTTGACCACCTAAATGAACACCATCAAAGCAGACATAAAATAAAAACATTTGTTAAGTATTAGCATTAACTTATAGTAAAATATGACGATTTTATTGAAGTTATTTTTCAACTTGGCATGCACTTTAACATTTTTAGTCGAAGGGCACGCAAAGCAGAGCTTCTTGCCAAGCAGCAGACAAGTAAAAAAACACCAACTGTTCGTCACGGAGAGAATATTTTAGTGGAGCGCTGCAGTGAGTGTAACGCTGTTCTAGAGCAGTATGATGATGACACCATTGGTCTCTCTATCACAGCTCTGTCAACATTCATACACAGGGAGCCTGGTCTGGCCACGCCCATGTTGCTTGACATGTTGCAGTGTGTATCCAGGTAAGCTTTCAATGCTGCCCGCTCATGACATTCATCACTGTCTCTGCTACACACTGGGGCAGTCTTTAGAGAGTAATACATGACAGACTATTTTGGGAATCCCCAGGGGAGGATACTAAGGGGAAGCCAAAACATACTTGGAGAAGACAGGTGGAGACATAAATCAAATGGGGAAGATAGTCTTTGTAATCTCAGTTTCAAGAGTGAGTCCTATTTACCCTATTGGACAGACTATAGATGGGGTACCCTAATGGACCGACAGGAGAGATTGACAAGGGAAATAATTAGGCTTGACTGCCTGGCTTTGGACTGATAATGAGGGTAGGCAAATAGGCTCAGAAAATTGAATCCGCCCCAATATGGAGAAGCAAGAGGCTAATGGCCAACCAGAACAGACAAATATGAGGTAGGGGTCATTATCCCACCCTAAAAATATTACAAAGCTGACCCTGGACTTTTGGTGGGATGGTCAGGTGAAAATGAGGAGATAACCATGCTAGGTGGTCTGACCATGACTCAGTTTCTAAGAATATTTCCTCCAAATGTGCTACAACTACCAAGCCTGGCTAACAACACTATGCTGTGCAACAAGCACATGGCTAATAAGTCATGTACAACATAATGGTGTTTTAGGTAAGTTGCTAAAACACTTGACACTCACTTACATTGTCCAGCTATCCCTCGATTGGAGGGACGGAAAAGGAGACTTGAATGCAATAATAGAAGAGCTTATGACTCCTAGCAAGTCATATAGATATAAAAGACTACTAGCAAATTATAGTGATAGAAAGACTTCTATCAAATTATAACGATAGACTTTAGAAGTCTGATACCAGCAGATGTGTAACAAAAGATATATAGCTTAGGGTAGAAGTAGTTGCATAGATGTTTTTGCAAGGAGATAGATTGATTACCATATGCTTACTTGTTTCCTTGCATTCACCCAATGACTAAAGTATTTTAGAGTATTCGTATACTGTAGAATTCCTCTTCATCATCCGTCCTTAAAAGGACGTTAAGTGGACGTGTCTGCGTTGTGTTGTGGTTTGCAGTATAACTGTTATATTTGCGTCTTTCGGCCCAACACATCCGACTTCAGCACGACATTTTTGAGTACCGGGTTGTCTTCCCTCTTCGATCTCTGCTCACTTGGCCAGACTAGACAGGTTAGTCTGTTACTGGAGGCACCGCGGAGAGGTGAAGCAGGGTCTGGATGGTTTTGGTTCACCGATCCTGGCGCAAGCAATCAGCTGTGGGTCGCTGACAACTTCCAGCTCTGGTGCTGGGAGGCGCGCCTTCGCCTCCGCATTGTGTCTATAAGAAACCGTTGTCTGGTTACCATATAGGCTCAGTTAGTTTATTAGATGAAGACATTCAAGAATATAGAAATGAGTAGTAACCACTGTCATGAGGAGTCTTGTGTTTTCACCAGTGGTAACGTGTAGGTGAGCTCAGAGTAACCAGTAATGAAGAAGATATCAGAAACAGATGCAGACACACTGGAGATGACTGCAAAAGATTAAAAGTCCTCATCGTTTCTTTTATTGTACCTCAAGTCTTGTGTGAATATATTAAGAGGTAAAAGATCATCTGCTTGTCTATTATTAGAAGCATGACATTATCAGTTGAATAGAGGTCCTGTAACAGATTTTATTTTGATGTATGTCTATCGTAACATTTTCATGAAAATCCTGTCATTCCTGTCACAGATTCTATCCTTTTTAGTGATTCTCCATCTTGTAACATGACATTTGTGACATTCTCTTCTGTTCTCTTTATTTTAAACTTTACTGGAAACACCTTCGCAAACATCTCTGCTAGGCTCATGACAACCGTGACCTTTTCTTTTTTACTATTCAAATCATAGACTAGAATGGTTGAATAAATTTGACTAAACTATTTTTGGTTTTATCTCTAATTCTCCCACCTTGTTTTATCTCTAATTCTCCCAGCTTGTTTTATCTCTAAATCTCCCACCTTGTTTACCTCTAAATCTTCAACCTTGTTTTATCTCTAAATCTTCCACCTTGTTTTATCTCTAAATCTTCCACCTTGTTTTATCTCTAAATCTCCCACCTTGTTTTATCTCTAAATCTCCCACCATGTTTTATCTCTAATTCTCCCACCTTGTTTTATCTCTAAATCTTCCACCTTGTTTTATCTCTAAATCTCCCACCTTGTTTTATCTCTAAATCTCCCACCTTGTTTTATCTCTAAATCTCCCACCTTGTTTTATCTCTAATTCTCCCACCTTGTTTTATCTCTAAATCTCCCACCTTGTTTTATCTCTAAATCTCCCACCTTGTTTTATCTCTAATTCTCCCACCTTGTTTTATCTCTAAATCTCCCACCTTGTTTTATCTCTAAATCTCCCACCTTGTTTTATCTCTAATTCTCCCACCTTGTTTTATCTCTAAATCTCCCACCTTGTTTTATCTCTAATTCTCCCACCTTGTTTTATCTCTAATTCTCCCACCTTGTTTTATCTCTAAATCTCCCACCTTGTTTACCTCTAAATCTTCAACCTTGTTTTATCTCTAAATCTTCCACCTTGTTTTATCTCTAAATCTTCAACCTTGTTTTATCTCTAAATCTCCCACCTTGTTTTATCTCTAAATCTTCCACCTTGTTTTATCTCTAAATCTTCAACCTTTATAAATATTCAGCTATGTTAACTAATGGCAATATTCATGAGTTTGATTTAAGCTTGATCTTATGATTTGTTCAACAGAATTGCTTCAGGTAGCCACTACTCATGGCAAGCAGAAAGGTATGTTTACTTGGTCATTGATACTGGTTCTGGATCAAGCCAGAGTTTCTGGGCAGCAGATTGTCATACTATAGCTCGTTTCAAAACATTTGCCCAACTTCAAAACGCTATTACTCTCTAACCGTTTGTTAAATACTTTTGAAATTTTCCAAATGTTATTAGAATGCAAAAGACCCTTTAAATGTATATTTAACAAATATCTTGCAGCTGCAGTTTTCTTAAAGCGGCGATATTTCTTTGATGTTTGTCAAAATTGTAAATTATGAAGCCCTAAAGAATAGAAATTCGCCCGTGCGCTGCAGGGGCCCGAAAGGGAAGTAAAGAATAGCGGCGCTGTACCCTACCAGGCATGTTCGTAAGAGGCGAGAAAGGAGGGTTAGGCATGGGACTGGCTATCCCATACTGTAAAAAAATAAGCCGAAAAAACTTCACAAACATGAACAAGTCAAAGAAAGATAAAGTAAATCCGTCAACCAGGAAAGAGAAGGGCTCTCTGTCTAAGAGACGTATGACGCAATCCGGAGAAAGCCATAAGGAGTCCGGGTTGCCGACTCACCCTTTGTCTACCAGGAAATCATCCAGAATTGGCACCTGGAATGTTCGTACCCTTAACGAACAGGAAAAGCGGCACAAGTGGCAGCAGAAATGAACAACTACAAGATAGATATTCTGGGAATGTGTGAAACAAGATGGCTGGGAGCGGAGAGAATAAAATTGAATACAGGGGAGATGATTTTATCATCAGGACACCAGGAACCAGGAGCACAACATAGCGAAGGGTAGCTATAATGCTATCAAAGAATGCACAGAAGACACTAATAGAATGGGAGGCAGTGGGACCAAGACTGGTGAGAGCAACATTTAGAACAACCAAAAACAAAATAAAATTACACATTATACAATGCTATGCACCAACCAACGATAAAGATGACTCAGTTAAAGATGATTTTTATAAACAGCTACAATGCCAGATGGATGCAAGACGAGCCAAGGATATTATAATCTTGATGGGAGACCTAAATGCTAAGGTAGGATCAGACAACAGAGGCTTTGAAGAGGTTATGGGAAAACATGGACTTGGAGATATAAACGAGAATGGAGAGATATTTGTGAATTTCTGCGCCCTTAATCAAATGAGCCTAGGAGGAACAATATTCCAACATAAAAGAATACACAAAGCTACATGGGTGTCACCAGATCATAGAACGGAAAATCAAATTGATCACATATGTATTAATAATAAGTTTAAGTCATCCTTACAGGATGTAAAAGTATATAGAGGGGCAGATATAGCTTCTGATCATCATCTGCTGTTAGCCAAACTTAAAATTAAATTAAAAAGGTATACTACAACGAATAAGGGCAGAACGTATTTCAATGTAGGGTTTCTTAAAGAACAAGGAATTAAAGATAAATTCGCAGTCACAATATCAAACAAATACCAAGTCCTCCAACAACTAGAAAATACAATAAATATAGAAGATCATTGGAAACGGGTAAAAAATATATGGAAAGAGACATGCGAAGAAACACTGGGAAAAGAGAACGCCAGAATAAGGCATGGATGACAGCAGAGACCCTGGATAAAATTAAAGAAAGAAAGAACAAGAAAGCAGACATAAATAAAAGCAAAACAAGAAGTAATAAAGCCAAGACACAGGAAGCTTACACAGAGGTGAACAAAGAAGTGAGAAGATGCATTAAAAGGGATAAGAGGAAATATATAGATGAATTAGCTAAAGAGGCAGAAGAAGCAGCAAATAAAGGGAATATGAAAGAACTGTACAACAGCACAAAGAAATTAGGTGGAAAATACAAACAGATCAACGCCTTTATCAAAGATAAGAAAGGAAATCTGCTTAGTAATATAAAGGAACAAATGGAGAGATGGAAGGAGCACTTTGAAGAACTTTTGAACAGACCTGGCTCAAATAATCCTCCAGATATACTACCAGCAGAAGAAGAATTACACGTTAACTGCGGAAAACCAAGCAAAGAAGAAATAATGAAAGCCATCAAACTGTTAAAAGATGGTAAAGCCACAGGACCAGATGAAATTCCTTCGGAAGCCATCAAAGCAGATATTATCACCTCTACCAAGATGTTACATAATCTATTGGATAAAATTTGGGAGAGGGAAGAAATACCTAAAGACTGGAGAGAAGGTTATATGATCAAACTACCAAAGAAAGGAAGTTTACAGGAGTGCACAAATTATAGGGAATTATGCTACTATCAGTGCCAGGAAAAATATTAGGCAGAATCATTCTGGAGAGACTAAAAGAGGCTATAGAGAAACACTTGAGAGATGAACAAGCAGGTTTTAGGAAGAACAGATCATGTGCTGATCAAATAACTACTCTACGTATAATAGTTGAACAAAGTTTAGAACTAAAATCCCCACTTTATATTGGATTCATAGATTACGAAAAGGCATTTGATAGTTTAGACAGAAGAATGCTTTGGAAGTTGCTGAGTCATTATGGAATCCCCATAAAGTTTATTAACCTGATAAAAACAATGTATGAAGGAACAAAATGTAGTGTGGTGCATGAAGGACAGCTTACAGAAGCATTTGAAATAAGAACAGGAGTAAGGCAAGGATGCCTTCTGTCTCCATTTCTCTTTCTACTGGCCATAGATTGGATTATGAAAATAACTCAAAACAACAGAAATGGGATCCAGTGGTCACTGACCAAACAACTTGATGATTTAGACTTTGCTGATGACATAGCTCTCCTATCACACAGCCACCAACAGATGCAAGATAAAATGAGTATATTAGATGAGAGATCACAACAGCTAGGACTAAAGATTAATAGAGATAAGACCAACATTATGAGAATTAATGCAGTTGGCAATAACCAAATAAAACTAGGAGAAATACCTCTACTAGACGTACAATCTTATATATATCTGGGCAGTAATATAGATAAAGAGGGAGGAACAGAAAACGATACCAAAATAAGGATATCAAAAGCAAGAGGAGCTTTCATTGCACTGGGAAACATATGGAAATCCAAAGAAATTAGGCTAAATACAAAAATACAAATTTTCAACTCCAATGTTAAGTCGGTTCTATTATATGGCTGTGAAACATGGAGAATAACAAAATTGACAATCACGAAGGTACAGACTTTCATTAATGGATGCTTGCGCAGAATAAAGGGATGGAAATGGCAGGACAAAGTCACAAACGTGGAATTATGGAAATGTACCGGTCAAATATCAGTGGATAAAGAAATACAGCGAAGACGATGGCGATGGATAGGACACACACTAAGGAAACCAACTGAGAGTATTACACAACAGGCCCTTTTTTGGAATCCCCAGGGGAAAAGACAAAGAGGAAGACCAAGGAATTCTTGGAGAAGACAGATTGAAGCAGAGATGAAGATGATGGGGAAGACATGGAATGATCTTAAAAGAATTGCAAAAAACAGAACGACTTGGAAAGTGTTTGTTGAAGACCTATGCTCCACCAGGAGCTAAAAGGTAAAGAAGAAAGAATAGAAATTACCGTAGTTGCTGGTCTACGATTAATTTTCACTAGGTAAAGGCGTGGCCGTAATGGGGAAATAACTGGATAAAACAAAACACCAGGAGAATTATTGTCTGCTCAGTTCGAGGACGGACGATAATAATATCAAGGTCTACCTGTATGTCCAATTTTCATAGTTGTGTGGTCCTGAAAAGGACCGTATGTTGAAATAATTTAAGGTAATATAGGGGCCAACATTGTGGGGGCTATATACTTTCATTCTGAATCAGACGAGTCTAAAAGATTAATAACTGTTTGGGGTTGAACATTCCACAAACCATCATTGGTTTCTATATTCCTCTTCCTGTTTTAAGACGTGGTCTTCACATTTAGCCCAATAATCTTTGTCTATATTTAATAAAGCGAGATTAGCAAGAGTCTTTACATCGCATATTTTGAATGTTGTATTTTCATCTGCCACTTGTCCTTTTAATTTTGCCCAGATTAGTTCTATTGGATTTAAATGAGCATGGTAAGGTGGCAGCCTCAAACTTATATGACCGTGCTCTTGGATAATCTTATCTATTTGAAAAATCTTTGTCCTCTGTTTTTGCTTTACTAGAGATAGTAATTCAGGTTTTAAGTACATGTTATTAAATTGTATGTGCTCCTTTGTGAGCCATATCTTAATAGCATCTTTTGTACTGGATGACGTCGGGACTTTATCTTCAAGTGCAACAATGTTGTAGTACGCTGCATTGTCCATTATTAGGCAAGATGGTCGATCTAGTGCTGGGAGAACAGAATTTTCAATCCAATGTCTAAATATGTGACCATTCATCTCAGAGTGATAATCCCGATTGTCTATGGATTTTGAAAGAAAAATTAGCTCTGCATTCTGTATTAGTCCATGTTGTCGACTACCTGCATGAGCAATTATCAAGCGCTGTCCTTTGCTGCTAGGTATTAATCTCTTAATCTTTCCATCTGATGACTGCCATTCCCTTTGGTTAGTGTGGTGAGCATTGATCCATGTTTCATCCAAGTACACAATATCATAACCTTGCTTGCGCACCTCTTTTACTTCACGTAAGTACTTGCTTCTCATGACTACTATATGTGGCTTCTCACAGATGATGTTTCGTCCATTGGAATACTTTCTGAATGTAAAGCCTGCAGCTCTCACATTCCTCCATAATGTAGACTTTGATATTTCAATACTGTTGTTCTTTTTCAGCAATACTTTTAATTTTCTTATTGTAACAGTTTCATTCATACCCAACATTTTGCGAATTTCACTTCTAATAAGTTCACTGTCGAAATTATCCAACATTTTTGCTCTTCCTTGTGATTTTCTATATTTGGAACATTGACGGTCACGTGCTTGAATCCAGTGATTAAATGACCTTTTAGATAAATCCAAAATGTGTCTTGTCCTATTCTCTGGGTTTTCTAAAGAATGAAATAATCTTCCTCGTTTAGCCTCTTTGCAAAAATAGTCATACATTTTTATTGCGATGTTTTGTAAACTGTAGAATTTCATTTTAAGACTCATGATAAATGTTATTGTTCCACGTTACGCCGCTGAATGAACGGAAATGGAACACACAATGTCTCGTGTTTACTACAAGTGTCTAATTGTGTCAGCCAACTCACGCGGAAAGCGTGAAAAATCGTAAATTGGACCGTCTATGGATTTGTAATCGCTATTTTTAACTTAAATACTGTAAACACTAAGTTTTGACTACATCAATGGGTCGTTATAAATTTATATAAATCAAATAAGCAATAATAATAACCAAATGTTTGTTTTTAATGAAATTAATTCCCTGTTGGGTTCTAATCATTATAACTATACATGCAAATTTTGAAAAAATTACAAAAAGCGGTTTAAAAGATATTGATTTTTAAAGTTGGGCACGACTTATGAAACAAACTATAGTCTGTGAGATAGTTCAATAATGCCAAGTTAACTTTATTTTCCTCCATCTCTATTGTTAATAATGTCAAGTTAACTTTATTTTCCTCCATCTTTGTTGTTAATAATGTCAAGTTAACTTTATTTGCCTCCATCTCTATTGTTAATAATGCCAAGTTAACTTTATTTTCCTCCATCTCTGTTGTTAATAATGCCAAGTTAACTTTATTTGCCTCCATCTCTATTGTTAATAATGCCAAGTTAACTTTATTTGCCTCCATCTCTATTGTTAATAATGCCAAGTTAACTTTATTTTCCTCCATCTCTGTTGTTAATAAGATTACTTCCTAATTTTAGGGTCAACAATTTCCTATAGAGATAACATATGCTTATTATAACTTGAAATATTTAACACAGACAACTACCTCAAGTAGAGGAATTGAAATGCCTAGGAAGTCTAGTGACAAATGACAATTCACAAACAGCAGAAATAGACCCAAGATACAACAAAGCTTGTCAAATCATTGGACAGCTATCACCACTTTTGTCCATCAAGGAAATAACTCTAGAGGCAAAATGAGCACTATACAATAGAATCTTCATCCCAACATAGTGCTACCAATGGAAATCCTGGACCCTAGATGCAAGAACAAGACAAAAAAATAACCTCTGCTGAGATGAAATGTGTTAGACTAATGATAGGAAACTGCCTGAGAGATAAGATCAGAAATGAAGAACTGAGAAAAAAGCTAGGAATAACCCCCCGCCATAGAATATATAAAGAAACAACAGATAAAATAGTTTAGAGAGTGATCAAAGCACAACACAATGAGTCCTCAATAAACTTTGCGAGAACATCAGACCCAAGGGGTGACCATGAAAAAGATGGATTGACAGAATATTAGAAACACTAGAAAGATTACAGCAGCAGAGGAGAACAGAAGAGCAAAAGATGGATTGATAGAATATTAGAAACACTAGGAAAGATTACAGCAGCAGAGGAGAACAGAAGAGCAAAAGATGGATTGATAGAATATTAGAAACACTAGGAAAGATTACAGCAGCAGAGGAGAACAGAAGAGCAAAAGATGGATTGATAGAATATTAGAAACACTAGGAAAGATTACAGCAGCAGAGGAGAACAGAAGAGCAAAAGATGGATTGATAGAATATTAGAAACACTAGGAAAGATTACAGCAGCAGATGAGAACAGAAGAGCAAAAGATGGATTGATAGAATATTAGAAACACTAGGAAAGATTACAGCAGCAGAGGAGAACAGAAGAGCAAAAGATGGATTGACAGAATATTAGAAACACTAGGAAAGATTACAGCAGCAGAGGAGAACAGAAGAGCAAAAGATGGATTGATAGAATATTAGAAACACTAGGAAAGATTACAGCAGCAGAGGAGAACAGAAGAGCAAAAGATGGATTGATAGAATATTAGAAACACTAGGAAAGATTACAGCAGCAGAGGAGAACAGAAGAGCAAAAGATGGATTGATAGAATATTAGAAACACTAGGAAAGATTACAGCAGCAGAGGAGAACAGAAGAGCAAAAGATGGATTGATAGAATATTAGAAACACTATGAAAGATTACAGGTCTACGTTTCATTAACAACATCGTTTTTACGATAGCGGCTTGTTAAACCTCTGATCAACGGTTCTATACCAAGCCGGAGAAAAATAATTCCTCCATTTTGGAAACAACCAAAAACAAATAAAGGCATCGAATGGATACAAGGAGACCATTTGGAGGACCTGGACTTTGCTGATGACATAGTTCTCATCAGCAATCAGATAAAAACGATGCAGGAAAACACAAATGAACTATCATCAATAGCCAGCAAAATTGGGCTTGAGGTCAATCATGAAAGACTAAGTCATGAAAAGTTTAATTCCAACAAGTGACAAAATATACATGGAAAACAAACCAGTAGAAGAGATCGATCACTTCATCTATCTTGGAAGTCACATTGATCGAGAAGGGGATACGAGCAAAGAAATTAGAATCAGACTGGCTAAAGCAGCAATGTCTTTCAGAAGCCTTGAAAAGTTGTGGAAATCAAAACTCATTAGCACAAACACAAAACTTAGGCTATTCAAATCAAATGTACTATCAACCCTTACGTATGCGTGTGAAAGCTGGAAAACAACAAGAGATATAGAAACAAAGTTGAACGCATTCGAAAATAAATGTCTAAGGAAAATACTTGGTATAGAATGGAACGAATTCAAAACAAACGAGGAAATTAGAGAAATCGCCAATCAACCACTAATATCTTCAGTAATAAAGAAAAGACGATGGTCATACGTTGGACATGTGATGAGAAGAGATAATAATCGAATAGCAAAGCAAGCCCTCATATGGGAAACAACAGGTAAAAGAAAAAGAGGAAGACCCAGGGAGACACTGAGAAGAACATTGATGAGAGAGGCAAGAGCAGCAGGAATCGGCTCCCTCAATGAGATAGAACTGCTTGCACAGAACAGAGACAGATGGCGAGATTTGATAAAATATCTTTAAAAGAAAACTGCTAGAACAAAAATTCATATAGGAGAAGGTGTATCTTGGTCTACGCCCTATGGGCCGGTTACGGCTCGAAAGGTCAATAGATAGATAGATAGATAGATGAAAGATTACAGCAGCAGAGGAGAACAGAAGAGCAAAAGATGGATTGATAGAATATTAGAAACACTAGGAAAGATTACAGCAGCAGAGGAGAACAGAAGAGCAAAAGATGGATTGATAGAATATTAGAAACACTAGGAAAGATTACAGCAGCAGAGGAGAACAGAAGAGCAAAAGATGGATTGATAGAATATTAGAAACACTAGGAAAGATTACAGCAGCAGAGGAGAACAGAAGAGCAAAAGATGGATTGATAGAATATTAGAAACACTAGGAAAGATTACCGCAGCAGAGGAGAACAGAAGAGCAAAAGATGGATTGATAGAATATTAGAAACACTAGGAAAGATTACAGCAGCAGAGGAGAACAGAAGAGCAAAAGATGGATTGATAGAATATTAGAAACACTAGGAAAGATAACAGCAGCAGAGGAGAACAGAAGAGCAAAAGATGGATTGATAGAATATTAGAAACACTAGGAAAGATTACAGCAGCAGAGGAGAACAGAAGAGCAAAAGATGGATTGATAGAATATTAGAAACACTAGGAAAGATTACAGCAGCAGAGGAGAACAGAAGAGCAAAAGATGGATTGATAGTATATTAGAAACACTAGGAAAGATAACAGCAGCAGAGGAGAACAGAAGAGCAAAAGATGGATTGATAGAATATTAGAAACACTAGGAAAGATTACAGCAGCAGAGGAGAACAGAAGAGCAAAAGATGGATTGATAGAATATTAGAAACACTAGGAAAGATTACAGCAGCAGAGGAGAACAGAAGAGCAAAAGATGGATTGATAGAATATTAGAAACACTAGGAAAGATAACAGCAGCAGAGGAGAACAGAAGAGCAAAAGATGGATTGATAGAATATTAGAAACACTAGGAAAGATTACAGCAGCAGAGGAGAACAGAATAGCAAAAGATGGATTGATAGAATATTAGAAACACTAGGAAAGATTACAGCAGCAGAGGAGAACAGAAGAGCAAAAGATGGATTGATAGAATATTAGAAACACTAGGAAAGATTACAGCAGCAGAGGAGAACAGAAGAGCAAAAGATGGATTGATAGAATATTAGAAACACTAGGAAAGATTACAGCAGCAGAGGAGAACAGAAGAGCAAAAGATGGATTGATAGAATATTAGAAACACTAGGAAAGATAACAGCAGCAGAGGAGAACAGAAGAGCAAAAGATGGATTGATAGAATATTAGAAACACTAGGAAAGATTACAGCAGCAGAGGAGAACAGAAGAGCAAAAGATGGATTGATAGAATATTAGAAACACTAGGAAAGATTACAGCAGCAGAGGAGAACAGAAGAGCAAAAGATGGATTGATAGAATATTAGAAACACTAGGAAAGATTACAGCAGCAGAGGAGAACAGAAGAGCAAAAGATGGATTGATAGAATATTAGAAACACTAGGAAAGATTACCGCAGCAGATGAGAACAGAAGAGCAAAAGATGGATTGATAGAATATTAGAAACACTAGGAAAGATTACAGCAGCAGAGGAGAACAGAAGAGCAAAAGATGGATTGATAGAATATTAGAAACACTAGGAAAGATTACAGCAGCAGAGGAGAACAGAAGAGCAAAAGATGGATTGACAGAATATTAGAAACACTAGGAAAGATAACAGCAGCAGAGGAGAACAGAAGAGCAAAAGATGGATTGATAGAATATTAGAAACACTAAGAAAGATAACAGCAGCAGAGGAGAACAGAAGAGCAAAAGATGGATTGATAGAATATTAGAAACACTAGGAAAGATAACAGCAGCAGAGGAGAACAGAAGAGCAAAAGATGGATTGATAGAATATTAGAAACACTAGGAAAGATAACAGCAGCAGAGGAGAACAGAAGAGCAAAAGATGGATTGATAGAATATTAGAAACACTAGGAAAGATAACAGCAGCAGAGGAGAACAGAAGAACAAAAGATGGATTGATAGAATATTAGAAACACTAGGAAAGATTACAGCAGCAGAGGAGAACAGAAGAGCAAAAGATGGATTGATAGAATGTTAGAAACACTAGGAAAGATTACAGCAGCAGAGGAGAACAGAAGAGCAAAAGATGGATTGATAGAATATTAGAAACACTAGGAAAGATAACAGCAGCAGAGGAGAACAGAAGAACAAAAGAATGCAAATTATACCTCTCCTCAACACTGAAAGGTGAATGAAGAAGGAAAGAAGAAGATTTAATCATTTATGCACAGCCCAAAATAAATTATCTTTTATGTACAATCCAACACAAATGATCTTTTATGTACAACCCAACACAAATGATCTTTTATGTACAACCCAACACAAATGATCTTCTATGTACAACCCAACACAAATGATCTTTTATGTACAACCCAACACAAATGATCTTTTATGTACAACCCAACACAAATTATCTTTTATGTACAACCCAACACAAATGATCTTTTATGTACAACCCAACACAAATGATCTTTTATGTACAACCCAACACAAATGATCTTTTATGTACAACTCAGCACCAGTCATTGATATCTTTTTCTTAGCAATGTGATAATCCCTGGCAACTGTGTGAGCATAGCCAGACAGTTTCTTCGCTGCGTGCTGCACCAGCTGGCTCCTAATGGCATTTTTCCTATGCTTTTCCAAAGTAACATGGAAGGTAGTGAATGTTTTCTTATGATCACATGAGCTGTCCACAAAAGCACAGCTTTATTTCAGGTGCTTATGCAATCAAACTTATTGAGATATTCTGACACATGGCTACAGTTGCATCAACTCATCAAGTTTCACACACACACTCAGTATGTGCCCCAGCAGTTATTAATCTAAACAATGATGCGATAATCTATCTCAGACCAAACTCTCTACAACATATGATGGAGCTTACAGCTTCAGTGATGTAGATCATCCAGTTTGTAGCACCTCTGTATGGACTTGTTGGCAGATCCACATTAGATTTGTGTTTGAAAGCTGTACACTCACAACACTGTGTGTGTTAACAAATTAGCAACATCTGTGTAGCTTATGGAGTGAGTGCCATCTTCGTTTTGACAGCCTCTGGTAGTGCACAAAGATTTTGTGGTGACACGATTGTTGTGTGAATGTATCTGAGCTCACCATATTTATAAGCATAAGATAACTATTGATTTTATTTGATTAAGATAACACATTGATTTTATAACTACTTGAAATGAAGGAGGTTTTTTTTATGGACACCCTGTATGTCTCTTAGTCTAAACTATAAAGTTTTGTACGAAAACTTTATCATTAAGACTGAGACATACAGGGTGTCCGTGTTAAATAAGAGCTAATGTTGATGAGACAAAGGACATTTACTATCAGATGTGAAATGTAACAAGGATGATGTCTCCTATCTAATCTGCTATACATCTCATGTATAGACCATATATTTGTAACATGCAGACCTTAACAGTTGCAACACATTCAGTGAGTTGCTTTTTTTTTGTGCCAGTCATCAGGAATTAATCACATCAACACAGAAGGGGCTACAACAATTTTTTTATGGATTGCTTGTAGCATGCACAAATCAAAATATGAATATTAATAGAAGAAAAAATACACAGATGTCATAGACAGAAGAAAATCACAAAGAGTTATTTTAAAATTATTGGACAGACAAGCTGTAAAGTGATATCACCAGCCTTGAGCTGATGAACACTTCTCTTTGAAATTATTGACTTCTAGAGGTGTACTCAGAAGAGATTATTGATCAGAAAATAGAGGATAAATGTTTAAAAGCAAATATCAAATAATTTGATGATTATACCTATCATCAAAATTCAACATGATGATTCGAATAAAAATAGCAGTTCACCAGACATGATTTTTGCCAGCATTATACTACCAATGTCAGACATTAACAGGCAAAGACTAAAGAACTGTTAAAGCACTGCAATGAAATGTGTCAGAATGCAACAAGAAAGAAAATGAGAAATGGGGAAATTTGAAAAAGAGCAGATGTAACACCAATTGTGAGATATATATTCACACAACTATCTAGTCAAATGATCCAATCTAACAGACAATATGTCACAGCAAGCACTGACAACAACAAGAGAGAGTAAGGAAGGTCTCTTAACCTTAGACTATGAAACCGTCATAAAAACTAATGCATTTAAACACAAATTCTTCAAATTTGACATTTTGCTGTGCTCAAACACTCCCCTTCCCCTCCTCCCCTTCCTAATATACTACTTCCACTGAGCATTGAATTTGTTTCTATTGATGTAGGAATTTTTGTTTCCACCATTTCATGAGATACGACCTCGTATAGTGCAGAAAAAAAAGTCACCAATTTTTAAGAAGTTTCTCATTTTCTTTTTTCTTTTATTTTTGCCTGTGACCAGGGAAATTTCCTCTGTCGTCACTAATACCAAAAAAACCCTTTGTAACTCAGGAAATGTAGTGAATAACACGATGAGGTAGTCAAACATACTGATGTACCAATAGACAATATGATACATCCGATTCATGGAGTCAAACTCAAGTCATAAATCAACCTAAGCCAGGAAATCCGAGTCCCATGTCTCACCTAGTGTGAACACACAGCTGGGTGTCAAAAGTTCAGAGAAATTACTATTTTTAGAGCACCTAATGTTACATTTAAGTGATAGTAATTTTTACTACGGTATCGTAAACACCAGAGAAGAATGGCGCTCCATGGTAGCCAACCTTCATTATGGATATGGCACTCGATAACGATGATCGTAAACACATCAGCTACAGATATTAAGGGTTAAAAGATAGGAATAACAAATGTGACACTCAGTGCTAGGTGAGAATGTAAACACAGGACTGCATAGTCCCTTCAAGACTGTCTGACATGAGGAAGGAGAAGAGATTGAGACAGTATTTGGTGTGAAAATAACTAAAACTATGTTTTTTTTTGTCTGGACAAAAGATGCTACTAACTAGTTCATAACTTTATGTGTGTTGACAGTGGAATACAGAGGATCATTCGGGTCAGAAGACAAATAATAATAAATGAATATTATTATAGAGGGAAATTTCTGAGGCAATAAATCAGCGAATCATTTCAGAGGAAGAGGTATGTTTACAGCACTCTGAGGTCTCCTGAAGAAGTGCTGACATAAATCGGGATGTTTATTACAAACATCATAAGAGAAGCAGTATCACATCAAGAAATAAAATATTTGTTGTTTAAATCTGTACAAATAAAATGAGAACTGGTACATGCTGTTTGTTTCAAGCTTAGCTAGGGAAAACATACTTAATGCTTAGGAACGCTGAAATATATCAAGACACAGTGATATGAAATTTTAGTGTACTCTTTTTTTATTATTATTATTGTTATCAAAATGATCCTTTAATTAAATACCTTTTCTTTTATTGTAAATGACACCCACGAAATCTGTTATGTCTAGATCCATACTTTTGGAAGACCATGGCAGCAGCCCTGATTGACTTCAGTGACCTACCTTCTCATGCACCCTTACAGTACTTGCTTGAGGTACTGTCCATCGTTATGAGAGAGTGTGTGTGTGTGTGTGTGTGTGCGCGTGCATGGATGCGGTTTTCTGTCATGGGCCAAGTGTAGTGCAGTAACTGTGGAAATAATCCAAAATGATGATACATTGAAGATCTTATCTGATTCATCATTCTTCAAAAGCTCCTTTGATATGTTCCCACTAAAGGGGACACTGTTTTCCTCAGTACCTCAATGAATCTGCTCAGAAAGATCGCAACTGGCTGTGCTCCTCCAAGCCAGTTAGTTCCAGGACAGTAATGAGACTGAGCTTTGTAGGAAACAGATCAAGTCTATGGCTAAACTATTTCAAAATGTAAACACCCGCTGTGGGGAAAACAGCTTGTTCCTGAAATGTAAGTATTATCATCATCATCATCATCATGTGCCATACCGGTTGGCGTAGGTGATCATGTCCCTCCACAATCTTCTATCTACAGTGCACCGTATCAGTTCTGTTGTTGACTGTTTTCCATGCCATGACACCAAACTATCCAGTATTTTCTCTCTTTGTCGCCCGTGATCTCTCTTTCCTTTTATTTTGTCAGTTGTAACCAAGTATTCCAACTTTCCTCTTCTCATGATGTGCCCGAAAAATGTTGATTGCTTCTTTCTGATGTTTTTTTAAGAGCTCCCTTTTTGTGTTGGCCTCTTTGAGAACTTCCTCATTGGTCTTTTTAGCTGTCCAGGGAACTTTCAACATTCTTCTGAGAAATCCCATCATAGTGGCCTCCAATTGTCTTTTCATTTGTTTGTCCACTGTCCATGATTCGCTTCCATAGGTCAGAATTTATTCTATATAGCACCGATGAACTCTCTTTCTCATTTTTATTGACATAGATTTGTTGCATAAGATATTTTTCATTTTCTGAAATACTATTTTGGCCTGAGCTATTCTGCTTTTTTATTTCTGTAGTGCATCTCCCATCCGATGTTATTATTGTGCCCAAGTATTTCAGACGTTGCACTTGTTTCAGATTTGTCTCGTTTATTTTTATGCTGCATGATGGTGGTGATTGTTTCTTCGATATAACCATTACTTCTGTTTTCTTACTATTCAGACTGAGACCTTTCTTGTTGCTTTATTTTACTATTATGTCTATCATTTCTTGTAGTTTGTTCTCTGTCTCTGCTTTTAAGACTGTGTCATCCACATATCGCAAATTATTTATGTTGTGACCGTTGACTTCAATTCCTTTTTTGTCTACTATTGATCTCATAATATATTCGCTGTAAAGTGAAAACAAATCTGGCGACAGAACACAGCCTTGTCTGACTCCTTGCTTTAAATATTGGAATTGTCCTGTTTGGTTGTTAATTCGTATAGCTGCTGTTTGTTGCCAGTACATGTTTTTTATGATTCGCAGATCCTTGCCATCAATGTTTAATTTCTCTAGCATATTGATTATTTCCACATGCTTTACTTTGTCAAATGCTTTCGTGTAGTCTATATATAAAGCACGTATATAGATCTTTCTTTACCTCTATAGATCTTTCTATCAATTTACTTAAGATGTATATTGCATTATTGGTGCCCTTTCCTTCCACAAATCCACATTGTTCCTCACTTATTTCTGGTTTTATTTTGTTCCTTACATATCTCATGATTATTCTTAGTAATATTTTAGTCATATGGCTTATGAGACTAATAGTGCGATGGTCTTCACAATCAGTGGCTCCTGACTTCTTCGGTATGGCTACAAAGATAGATTTTAGTAGATCTTCGGGTATGTGTCCAGTGTTATATATGCCGTTGAGTAGTTTTGTTATGACTTGTACTCCCAGCTGTCCTAATGCATTTATCTCTTCGATTGTTATATTGTCAGGACCTGGAGCTTTGCCTCTTTTCATGTGTTGAATTGCGTCCTCCACTTCACTCTGCATTATTGGTGGCCCTGTGTCTTCATTTGAATTGTTTAATTCTGGTCTTTCATCATCATAGAGTTGACTGATATATTCTGTCCATCTTTCCATTGTCTTCTCCTGTCCCATTATTATATTTCCTTCCTTTGATTTCACACATCCTGAAACTTTGACTTCTTTTCTTCCTGTTAATTCATGTAACTGATTGTGCATAAATTTTGAGTCTTTCTTTTGTTGTTTTTCCATTTCTTCACATTTCTGTTTTAACCATCCTTCCTTTGCTTCTCTGCACTTGTTTTGGATCTCTTTGTGCAATATTTTGTATGTCCATTCTTCTTTCTTATGTTTTCTTCTTTCGTCCATTAGTTGTAATATTTTTTCTGTCATCCATTTCTTTTTGTTGATTCGTTTAGTCACTGGTATTACTTCTTTTGATGTTTGTTGAATCGATTGTTTGAGCATTTCCCACTGCTCCTGGATGTCCTGTACTTTCCCAATAGCATTATATCTATTTTGTACTATCGTGCTGTACTTATCACTTATCTGTTTATCTACTCTTAGCATATCTAGTTCTAATTTTATATTTCTTGGTGATTTCTGTGCCTTCCGCAAAGTATTATCAACCTGGCAATAAAGAATAACATTAAGATATGGCTCTGATTACTTTCTGGTCTTTCGTTATTCTATTCATTCAGAATATTACACTAATGATTTGTTTTAAATGTTGACCAACGTATTCTGTACTCTACTTGTTCATTTCATCATTGATGTATAACTCATACAGGAGGTAGTTTGTTTTCTCATACTTTACCATTTCATCATAGAGCGGTGCAGTGAGCAAGGGGAGCATCAAAAGCTAGACATCAGCCATATTCCTTGTTAGTGTGTGTAACCAGCAAGCCACAAAGCAAGGAACATACATACTTGCACTGTGTTGAGAGATGGTGTATCATGTGTTGAGAGATGGCGTGCTGTGTGTTGAGAGATGGCGTGCCGTGTGTTGAGAGATGGTGTACCATGTGTTTAGAAATGGTGTATCGTGTGTTGAGAGATGGAAAAATTGAAAAAAAATAAAAAATGGTATGTTAGAAGCTTTACGTGATTAATAGACGACACAGATTCGAACGACGTTTCGGCTCAATAGGCCTTCAGCAGGAACAAACAAACAACATACACACACAGATATGTGAATAAATAAAACTAATCCTACATAGCTAACTGTGTTCTGCGCCAGTGGCCCAGTGCATCCGATTTCAGCCAGCATTTTTTCAGGTTTGCTTTCCTTAGCCTTTGATTGTCCCCAATCTTCCTGCAAGGCAGCAGTTGATCTTTTCTGTCGGGGGATTCTGCCCTTAGATGGTCGGCCTTCCCAGGTTTACGAGCACCATCTGCCCGAGTCACTAGAGGTGACTAACACAGACATGCGACTTGTAATATGAGGAAACTGCAACAAGGAACACATTTCATGCATAGCCTTCATTTGTTCCCGCCGCCTATCCCCATATACCGGTAAGTCACGTCCTCTTGAAAATGATGATCATCGTAGCACTTGATGATGTTAGGCCATCGTTGATGACTCCAATTCCGAACATATAGACACACAGTCAGTCGTCAAATTATTCTTGTTGCACATCAAACAGCAGACCGTAAGATTTGCACACGGCCGGTTTAGGGAACCAATACGATGACGTAGGACACAATGTCGCCAAACTCATAATCTCGATACCTTTAGACTTATGTCTGATTACTCAAGTGTAAACAGTCTACGACGAACAAAACACGAAGCAACTTCCCCAAAGAGACAAAACTGCAACGTATTAACGGGTGTTCAGTCAGAGTGGATCTGACAGACTCTAATTGTGATGTTCTGTCTGTGGGGGCGATCAACACACTTAGCCTGACAGCTGACTTCATATGAGAGTCTGGAATCCTTACTCTGATTGAGTCCTGAACGCAGAGAGAGAGAGAGACATAGCTAACTAGTAATGAAACATCAAAAACAAAATAATTGAAATATGTTGACTTCCCTGTGTGTCGTGGACAGTGGTCAGGCTATGAAAGGAATTTCTCACGGGTGTAGCTGTAATTTATACCCTGTGGTCAGAGGTGAAGGGTTCTAAAAATACACAAGTGGGGGGAACGCTATCTAGGTACGTCGACTACAAAGGCACAGGCAATATCTGAAAGTATCTAAGGGCCCATAAATACATGTATACACACACACAGATGCGTGTATACATATGTACACGTGCAAGAAGGTTGTAGATAAACAGATAAGTGTTGAGAGATGGCGTGCTTGTGTGTTGAGAGATGGCGTGCCGTGTGTTGAGAGATGGTATACCATGTGTTTAGAAATGGTGTATCGTGTGTTGAGAGAGGGCGTGCCGTATGTTGAGAGAACTTTTTCAAAGTGGTTATTTTTCTCCGGCTAGGTATGAAACCGTTGATCAAGCCGCTATTGTAAAAACGATTTTGTTAATGAAGCGTAGACCTGATACAGAATGTGTAAATTAGCAGTAGATGAGACAGAGCTGCTTGCACAGAACAGAGACACATGGCGAGATTTGATAAAATATCTTTAAAAGAATTGAAAACTGCTAGAACAAAAATTCAGATAAGAGAGGGAGTATTTTGGTCTACGCCCTATGAGCCGGCTACGGCTCGAAAGGTCAATAAATAGATAGATAGATAGATAAAATAACACAATTGAAATGTTTTTTCCCATGAAATGTAATAACTGGAATCATTTGTAGGGTTTGAACGAGCGCAAGAACCTTCCTCAAGACTTGATCATGTTGGTGCTAAACAACATGGCCATCTACTTGAACTGCATCTCCTTGGAAAGCTCTCTTCCTATGTGGACCACCATCTTAACACAGTTTGATACCTTCCTGCGACGAATTCCTTCAGTATTGCCCAATCCTTGTGATGTGACACCTATTCTCAGAATAATCATCACTCTACTCAAGGTCTACGTCATTGGCAATGTCAGGGTATGTCACTCTTATTCATCAGGACACACTTCTGATACAGAACAGTTATACAAACACATATAACAGCCACAGTAGCTCTCTATGTTATAACATCTACTGTAAGACTACTATATTTAATACAACATTTGTTGTCTGCTTTTATCCAGGTAGATATTGCATTAACATTTAGTAGTATTTGATTTTATCATCTTACAAGATGTTCTGTCAATGTATTGTTCTTTTGTAGCACACAGAGCAGAAATTCTAGACTCTCAATGTTGCTCTTGAGTGTCAGACTTTGTGCACACATGCCCATTGTATCTTGCAAGAAAGGTAGTCTATTCGATTTGTGCAAGACTGTTCATTATTTCATCACCAAATTATTTTGTGTGGCTTGTAGTTCTCATGTTCACAGCTTTCTTGTGTCCAGCATGATAGTTTTGTTAATGTGTTCTGCATTTTATTTCTGTTTTATCAAATTAGTATTCTTCTTGTGTACCTGAAGAGTAGGCACCACTTGTGTTCTAAAGTGTGCAAACCTTTCTGTCATGTCAGTTATCATGTCATGGTATGGGCCTATTCACAATTGTGATATCCTTCTATGACTGTGGGTACATAGTGGCTACACTTAGATAACATTTAAATGATGATAACTGTGAAGTAAAAACATGTTGACACTGTGTGCCATGTTCATTATCCATAAAGATGTTCTAGCTGTCACTATAGCAGTGTATGCTACACCCTACCACCTGCTCCTCTACTATAACTATAAGTTAAGAAAAGGACAAACAAGGGAAATGTCTTGTATATTTATTTAGCTACATTAAGACAGTTTCTTCAAGTGCTCATAGGGTTTATTTCTGTCTTGTTTTTCTTCATGTCACCTTGGTGTACATTTCATTTCAGAGCATCTTGGAGCCATTTTCAAAAATCTTAAGCTTTGCCATTCAGAACTGTAGCTTTAAACTGCAGCAGCTGTTGGACATTTGTTCACTTTGCAACAGGGCTCTGTCAAGGGTATGTATGTTCATTACAAAATGTGTGTGCTGCTATTTTTTTTTACTTTTTCTATCTTTTCTTGATTTTCTATTGATTTTTGTGGAAACATCAACATCCACTAAAGTAGCATAGTTTGAGAACATGACAGAAGTAGTGAAAGAGCTGCACTGGAAGGAGCTCAATTGTTTCATGAACAACAAGCTTGATGAATGACACAATGATGGTCGTAGCATAGAAAAGTTGGGTTAAGCAGACCTAATGAAGAAAACATTAGCAGAATCTCAATTCTTATGACAACAGGAGAAGCTTTTTTACAATTTGTACAGAATTGTGCTCTCTTACATTTGACAAATAGCTGTAGAGTTTTGTAGAGATGTAACAGCAATCACTTCATGTTGAGGGACCTGATTGACTAAAACAGATGTTATCCAATGAGAATGAAGATCAGTCTTCCCTAACTACATTCTTGTGGCAATTGTCAATTGTTACATTAAGGACCACCCTCAGAAGACAGTTTTAGATAATATCAAGGAAAGACTCTAATTGTCAAAGTATAACAGCGTTCTTCTCGGTACACTCAGGTTCAGCACCAGGACCCCTCCATGGCCGTCTTGGTCCTGGGCCGACTTCACGTTGTGACTACGCTCCTGCCAACCTCAGCATTCGTTCGTCACCAGACAACCCCCCTTCCAACTGTAAAAGCACTGAACAACACCAGAGTCAACATAAAAATGGTTTAATGCTCCTGGACACTTCTCCGCCGGCCACAATTGACAATAGTGTTAATCACAATTTACACACACTCTCTTCATACGCTATATCCTATCTACCACACTGTCTTAGGTGCAGCCTACTCTAACATCACACTGTATGATCGTTGACACCAATAATTGTCTCACAATGTCTCTGGTGCAGCCTACTCTAACATCACACTGTATTGATCTTTGACATAATAATTGTCTCAACAATGTCTCTGGTGCAGCCTACTCTAACATCACACTGTATGATCGTTGACACCAATAATTGTCTCAACAATGTCTCTGGTGCAGCCTACTCTAACATCACACTGTATTGATCTTTGACATAATAATTGTCTCAACAATGTCTCTGGTGCAGCCTACTCTAAGCTTCACACTGTATTGATCTTTGACATAATAATTGTCTCAACAATGTCTCTGGTGCAGCCTACTCTAAGCTTCACACTGTATTATCATGACATAAATAATTATCTCAACAATGTCTCTGGTCCAGCCTACTCTAAGCTTCACACTGTATTATCGTTGACATAAATAATTATCTCAACAATGTCTCTGGTGCAGCCTACTCTAAGCTTCACCCTGTATTGATCGTTGACATAAATAATTGTCTCAACAATGTCTCTGGTGCAGCCTACTCTAAGCTTCACCCTGTATTGATCGTTGACATAAATAATTGTCTCAACAATGTCTCTGGTGCAGCCTACTCTAAGCTTCACCCTGTATTGATCGTTGACATAAATAATGGTCTCAACAATGTCTCTGGTGCAGCCTACTCTAAGCTTCACACTGTATTGATCGTTGACATAAATAATTGTCTCAACAATGTCTCTGGTGCAGCCTACTCTAAGCTTCAGACTGTATTGATCGTTGACATAAATAATTGTCTCAACAATGTCTCTGGTGCAGCCTACTCTAAGCTTCACACTGTATTATCGTGACATAAATAATTATCTCAACAATGTCTCTGGTGCAGCCTACTCTAAGCTTCACACTGTATTATCGTGACATAAATAATTGTCTCAACAATCTCAACAATGTCTCTGGTGCAGCCTACTCTAAGCTTCACACTGTATTATCGTGACATAAATAATTATCTCAACAATGTCTCTGGTGCAGCCTACTCTAAGCTTCACACTGTATTATCGTGACATAAATAATTGTCTCAACAATCTCAACAATGTCTCTGGTCCAGCCTACTCTAAGCTTCACACTGTATTATCGTGACATAAATAATTATCTCAACAATGTCTCTGGTGCAGCCTCCTCTAAGCTTCACACTGTATTATCGTTGACATAAATAATTGTCTCAACAATGTTTCTGGTCCAGCCTATTCTAAGCTTCACACTGTATTATCATGACATAAATAATTGTCTCAACAATGTCTCTGGTCCAGCCTATTCTAAGCTTCACACTGTATTATCGTGACATAAATAATTATCTCAACAATGTCTCTGGTCCAGCCTACTCTAAGCTTCACACTGTATTATCGTTGACATAAATAATTGTCTCAACAATGTTTCTGGTGCAGCCTACTCTAAGCTTCACACTGTATTATCGTTGACATAAATAATTGTCTCAACAATGTTTCTGGTCCAGCCTACTCTAAGCTTCACACTGTATTATAGTGACATAAATAATTATCTCAACAATGTCTCTGGTCCAGCCTACTCTAAGCTTCACACTGTATTATCGTGACATAAATAATTATCTCAACAATGTCTCTGGTGCAGCCTACTCTAAGCTTCACACTGTATTGATCTTTGACATAATAACTGTCTCAACAATGTCTCTGGTGCAGCCTACTCTAAGCTTCACACTGTATTATCGGGACATAAATAATTGTCTCAACAATGTTTCTGGTGCAGCCTACTCTAAGCTTCGCACTGTATTATCGTTGACATAAATAATTATCTCAACAATGTCTATGGTGCAGTCTACTCTAAGCTTCACACTGTATTATCGTTGACATAAATAATTATCTCAACAATGTCTCTGGTGCAGCCTACTCTAAGTTTCACACTGAATTATCGTTGACATAAATAATTGTCTCAACAATGTCTCTGGTGCAGCCTACTCTAAGCTTCACACTGTATTATCGTGACATAAATAATTGTCTCAACAATGTCTCTGGTGCAGCCTACTCTAAGCTTCACACTGTATTATCGTGACATAAATAATTGTCACAACAATGTTTCTGGTGCAGCCTACTCTAAGCTTCACACTGTATTATCGTTGACATAATAATTATCTCAACAATGTCTCTGGTGCAGCCTACTCTAAGCTTCACACTGTATTATCGTGACATAATAATTGTCTCAACAATGTCTCTGGTGCAGCCTACTCTAAGCTTCACCCTGTATTGATAGTTGACATAAATAACTGTCTCAACAATGTCTCTGGTGCGACCTACTCTAAGCTTCACACTGTATTATCGTTGACATAAATAATTGTCTCAACAATGTCTCTGGTGCAGCCTACTCTAAGCTTCACACTGTATTATCGTTGACATAAATAATTGTCTCAACAATGTCTCTGGTGCAGCCTACTCTAAGCTTCACCCTGTATTGATCGTTGACATAAATAATTATCTCAACAATGCAGCCTACTCTAAGCTTCTGTATTATCGTTGACATAAATAATTGTCTCAACAATGTTCTGGTGCAGCCTACTCTAAGCTTCACACTGTATTATCGTGACATAAATAATTATCTCAACAATGTCTCTGGTGCAGCCTACTCTAAGCTTCACCCTGTATTGATCGTTGACATAAATAATTATCTCAACAATGTCTCTGGTCCAGCCTACTCTAAGCTTCACACTGTATTATCGTTGACATAAATAATTATCTCAACAATGTCTCTGGTCCAGCCTACTCTAAGCTTCACACTGTATTATCGTGACATAAATAATTGTCTCAACAATGTCTCTGGTGCAGCCTACTCTAAGCTTCACACTGTATTATCGTTGACATAAATAATTATCTCAACAATGTCTCTGGTGCAGCCTACTCTAAGCTTCACACTGTATTATCGTTGACATAAATAATTATCTCAACAATGTCTCTGGTGCAGCCTACTCTAAGCTTCACACTGTATGATCGTGACATAAATAATTATCTCTTCATAAGAGTCACTAACACTGCCAGCGCAATGTTGCTGGGCAGCTTGCTCTAACTTCATAATGTAGCACATTCTTTTTACTAAGCACCTCTTCATAACTAGAAAGTATTCTCCACACTGTCTCTAGAGCAGCTTATTCAAACCTACGACTGTCCCCTTCGGCCGCTACCTTTGCACTAACCTGTTATCCAGCCTTTGGAACACTCTTTCTAGTGCCCAGTATCTGCTCTGTCACTGACAGACGTCTGGCGTGGACCTCAGCATTCTCTCAACTAAACTATCTTTTCCCTTGTTCTTTCTCTTCAATTTCGCTCACTCATCTCCCTCGCCCCGCACACTTTCTCCTTGAACTCTCATCTCCCTCGCCCCGCACGCTTTCTCCTTGAACTCCCATCTTCCTCGCCCCGCACACTTTCTCCTTGAACTCCCATCTCCCTCGCCCCGCACACTTTCTCCTTGAACTCCCATCTCCCTCGCCCCGCACGCTTTCTCCTTGAACTCCCATCTCCCTCGCCCCGCACGCTTTCTCCTTGAACTCCCATCTCCCTCGCCCCGCACGCTTTCTCCTTGAACTCCCTACCAAGTCTCTTTCTTGTTTTTCTCGTGGCCTGTTACCCCCTTCTACACCCCCCAACCTATTTATCTCCCCTCTCAACATCTCCATAATTTCCCTTCGTTATCTCTCCCTGTCCTATCTTGTTATCTCCCTGTTTTAAAAGACTGGTGTGAGAAACTATGTACAATGCATGAACATTAACGTAACCAGAAAACTGAGGCAGTGTCAGTATAAAACATGAAGTAATTACATTGAAGCAGCTCATCACTGGCAACATCAGACTAAAGTCCCAGTATTTTGATACAAAAAAGATAGTTTCAATTATCTTGATTGTGTCATTGGTATAATAACTGCTGGGCATGATCTGCTGAAGCTTTCATGATAAATACTATTTCAGGATCAACTCTACAACAACAGTGAGAATAATCTTAGTATTTACTCTTAAGTATCTGGAGTTGAATGTCTGAAAGTGTGTACATTAGTGCAGAAAAAAGAAGGGACAGCTACAGTTACTGACCATGAACAGCTAGATCTCAGTAGCTGTACTATTTTGGCAAAGTTAATGCTTAAGAGCTTGTTTCATTTTCTTGTTGTTCATTGTGCATTATAACATAATTTTCTAACATTTTCTACATTAATTGTGTATTTACCTTGTTGTCATTAATGTTGTTCCTTATGTTTACTCACGCCTTCTACAAATGTTCTCAGTTTTAGTTGTCAACACTGAAACTTTCCATGTTAACTCATAGGGTTGTTGAAGTGTCAATCATAAAACCAAATGGCAAGTTGTAGTAGCTCTCTCAGAAACACAAACTTGTCAAACAGAGAGTTCATTGTCATCCCCCTACTTCTGAGATGTTTCATTACCCTACTTCATGTTAGAATATTGCATCTCACCATCTGAGCTACCAACAATTCAGATCTTCTTCGTGTTGCATCCTTTACTTTTCTTTTATTGTTGTCTTTAATATATTTATATGTTGCATCTGCTATGAAAAGTGCCAGTCATTTCAGAATATGATTTATGTGCCTGCTCTTGTATTATCTTTGTTCATTTGATTTCATTCTAGTAAATAAATTCCAGCCTTGTGTCACATAGAATTTGAAAATAACATTTGTAGTTTGTTGAAACTTGAAGAGGCATGGTTTGATACAACAATGTCGCCTCCTTTCAGGAAAGGGATAAAATGTTCCTAACCAGGACAGTGATTTACGAACTTGTACAAGCTTTGAAGTTTAAATCTAGCATCCCAGATGAGAATCTACTACTGCTGGTTCAGGTAATTAACTCTAAATGTAGCATTATATTTTTTTGTCTTATACAAAACTTTTCCTACCAACGTGTCTCAGAAGAAAATACAGACCAAACAGAACTGAGAGAAAAAGATTTGAAGATAACCACTGTCAATCACATCAACATAATATAATTATTCCACAAATCTACATCTTTTATACATAAAATAGAAGAAGATTAAAAATACATCACCACAATGTACAATAAAGACAAGTGGAACAATATTAAAACAGGTATATGAATTTAAACATTGTTAACCTCAGACGGAAGATGTACAACAGAGGTCAGATGCAGAATGGCTCAGGCAAAAGCAGCTTTCCAGAAAATGAGGAAGATACTATGCAATCCATTTTTGACAATAGAAACAAGAAAAAGAGTTCTTAAATGTTTTGTAGAACCAGTCTTAACATATGGATGTGAATCATGGACAATAGGACAACAGACAAGAAAATCACTGGAGTCTGTAGAAATGTGGTTTTACAAAAGAATATTGAGAATACCATGGACAGCTAAGAAGAGTAATGAAGAGGTTCTGAGAGAGGTCAAAGCAAAAAGGGAGCCAATATCCAATATGAGGAAAGAAACAATCATCATTTTTTGGCCATGTTATGAGAAGAGAACAGCTGGAATATATTGTAACAACAGGGAAAGTTGAGGGATGAAGAGATAGAGGGAAGCAAAGAGAAAAAATACCAGACAGCTTAAGAGAATGGCTTGGCAGAAGGTCAACAACAGAAATGATAAAGAACTGTCAAGATCGAAAGTTGTGGAGAAACACAATCTCCTACGCCAGCAGGCATGGTACTTGATGAATGATAAGAAGACAGAAGTAAGAGTACATATGTAGTAAACAAATGTTAAAATAATATAATGATTATAAAGAAAGAAGAAGGTTTATGAAAAAATGTCTCAGAATCTGCTATAAATAACATTTTTCTCATTTCGTTTACCAGATTTTGCCATATGATCGGTCATATTCACATTGTCTTTATAATAAATTCCTTCAGAATTAATAATTTTGGACAACACACACATCATTTTCCTTCACAATTAACACAAAAAAAGCTAAAATAAACATATATTTTTATGCTTTTAACGTTATGTGTTATGACGTGGACAATCCTGTCTTATAAAAACATTAGGAATGTGTCATATGTGTTCAAAAAAAGCTAGTTTTTATTTACTGGAAACAAAACCATAAGTGAATAATATAGAAGCTTAGTGCTATGATTCGTTACAAACATTGGAATCGATTCTCAAATTGTTTGAAATAAATCATCATCATGTGCCATACCGGTTGGCATAGGCGATCATGTCCTTCCACAATGTTCTATCTACAGTGCATCGTATCAGCATCATTGGAATAGTTTTATGTAAATCATCATCATGTGCCATACCGGTTGGCATAGGCATCGATCATGTCCTTCCACAATGTTCTATCTACAGTGCATCGTATCAGCATCATTGGAATAGTTTGATGTAAATCGTCTTGTGAAATGAAGCGATTTCGTAGGTTCACCTCCAAAAGCTAAGGACATCTCATGGAAATCTTTGATGTTTATTAAAAAGTAATTGAATACTGATGCCAAATGCTTTAAAAATGAACTTATTTTGCTAGAGATTTTCATTTATTTGAACTTAAAAAGTGTTTAAATAAGCCAGTAACAAAACAAAAACTTGGTGACTGGACAGCTAAATGAACATTGCTCAAAGTTCAGTGGGATGGTAGGCTGTAAATGCGACTAGACTATTGAAAGGTTGTGGATCAGATAGGATTAAAGCAGAAACTGACAAAAATGAATGTAGACCCCTGTCCTGGAAGAGAAGAGAGTTGCCAACATTCTTATGAGGAGGAACATTGCTAGAATGGGAAGCAATCTTTGACAGACTGGTAGAGCGGAAGAAAGATTCACTATCCTCATGACACAGTGAGCCAGTGCTTGCTGACGGCTTGTACCAACAGATGGAGGCCACTGAAAGGCTTGATCATGTCATGGGAGACCTGAACTGTAAAGGGATATCAACAGACAGTGGGAAAATAAGAAATTGGCACAGCGAGGATTGAAATGCTTTTCTGTTGAATAAATAGCATGGCGATGATTAGTGGCATCGGCTTGAGACATTTGTTGGGAGTTGTGAATAGATACATGTCCATCATCATCTAGCTGCAGTTGTAGCTAAGAATAAAATCACAGCGATTCGCTGACTTAGAGATAGCAGAGCTGACAGACTATAACAAAGACAAACTGCCAGGTACATAAGCTCAACTACTTAGAAATAGAACAGCAAAACTTCCTTCATATACATGCCAAAAAAAACTCCATAAAAATTAAAATGATAAAAAGGAGAAAGTAATTAGAAGAAAGAAAATGGAAGCAATTTACAGCCACTCAAGATGTTGAGAGAAATATACAGCCACTCAAGATAATGAGAGAAATATACAGCCACTCAAGATGTTGAGAGAAATATACAGCCACTCAAGATAATGAGAGAAATATACAGCCACTCAAGATAATGAGAGAAATATACAGCCACTCAAGATGTTGAGAGAAATATACAGCCACTCAAGATGTTGAGAGAAATATACAGCCACTCAAGATATTGAGAGAAATATACAGCCACTCAAGATAATGAGAGAAATATACAGCCACTCAAGATAATGAGAGAAATATACAGCCACTCAAGATAATGAGAGAAATATACAGCCAACAGTAGCTTTATAAAGAAACATTGGTTCAACTTGAATAATAGATCCACAGGTGACCTCATGATAAGCCAAGTGTTGCGATAGAACATTAACAAGGAAAGTGTAGACATCACACCACAAGAAACATTCACTACCAAAGGTATACGATTAGAATTAGTTCAGGTAGAGAAGCACTCCATGAGAAAGTATAACAGATGCTGTTGAGCATAACAAAATGTATCCTGTCATAAGTACAGACAGCCCTTGCCATCATTTCAGTAAAAATTCATTTATTATGATTTTATTATTATGATTTTGGTTATAGAAAAGAACCTAAACTCTCACAAATGTTCACACACACAGAAATCATAGAATGAATCACTTGACAATTGTGTGGATATGTCTGTTTGAGTGTAAGACACATTCACCCAACTGCTGAAATGTTCCATAGTTTGTTGTTCTGGATGCTGGAGGAACTCTTTCTCTGTACAACTCAATAACCACAGAAGCTGCTACCCTCTACAGTACTCAGTCTCCCTCTATGGTCACCACTTGTGCTGCAGAAGCAATGCGTCAACATCTCACCGACTGCCTGGAGTTTATTGCTGATCTACACACCATTACAAAAATCAAGGTCAGATACCAGGAGAGAACTCTGTGTGTGCATGCATTTGTTTGTTTTTTATTTATTTGTGTTGACATGTTTTAGTAGGCCAGCACAAAGATTGCTGTACTCATTGGCTGCCTTATGTTGTGGACAATCAAAGAATTTCATTTTTAAAATCATATTGTGTGTGGAGATAGTTTAGAAGATATGCTGACGTAGGGGGTAACATTACTGGGAACAGTGAATCTACCAGGCCACATGTGGCATGGATAAAGGTAGGCAAAAATAATCACTGACATCACTAGGGGACATAGAACCACCCACACCAGTCTCCATGGAAGGTGATGACGATCAAGTGTTCTGCTACTGTTGGCTCATGACAATGCTGGCTTTGTGTTGAGATGTTCACTTGGTCTCTCTATTTTTCTTGTTTTCTTTGTTGTAGCGTTGATAAACTTAGAAGTCATGGTAGATTAGTGGTTGTTGAGCTCATCAACTGAATACAGGCGGTTGGGTTCATTTCATCAACCTACTGGTCTAGTTTCTAGGTCCATTTCATCAACCTACTGGTCTAGTTTCTAGATCCATTTCATCAACCTACTGGTCTAGTTTCTAGGTCCCTTTCATCAACCTACTGGTCTAGTTTCTAGGTCCATTTCATTAACCTTCTGATCTAGTTTCTAGGTCCATTTCATCAACCTACTGATCTAGTTTCCATTTCACCCATCTACTCATCTAGTTTCTAGGTCCATTTCATCAACCTACTGATCTAGTTTCCATTTCACCCACCTACTCATCTAGTTTCTAGGTCCATTTCATCCACCTACTGATCTAGTTTCCAGGTCCATTTCATCCACCTACTGATCTAGTTTCCATTTCACCCACCTACTCATCTAGTTTCTAAGTCCATTTCATCCACCTACTGATCTAGTTTCCAGGTCCATTTCATCCACCTACTCATCTAGTTTCTAAGTCCATTTCATCCACCTACTCATCTAGTTTCTAAGTCCATTTCATCCACCTACTGATCTAGTTTCTAGGTCCATTTCATCAACCTACTGGTCTAGAGGTCCATTTCATCAACCTACTGGTCTAGATTCTAGATCCATTTCATCAACCTACTGGTCTAGTTTCTAAGTCAATTTCATCAACCTGGTCTGGTTTATATTTCCATTTCATTGACCTGGTTTGGTTTATAGGTCCATTTCATTGACCTAGTCTGGTTTCTAGGTCCATTTCATCAACCTATGATCTAGTTTCCAGGTCCATTTCATCAACCTACTGGTCTAGTTTCTAGGTCCATTTCATCAACCTACTGATCTAGTTTCTAGGTCCATTTCATCAACCTACTGGTCTAGATTCTAGATCCATTTCATCAACCTACTGGTCTAGTTTCTAAGTCAATTTCATCAACCTGGTCTGGTTTATATTTCCATTTCATTGACCTGGTTTGGTTTATAGGTCCATTTCATTGACCTAGTCTGGTTTCTAGGTCCATTTCATCAACCTATGATCTAGTTTCCAGGTCCATTTCATCAACCTACTGGTCTAGTTTCTAGGTCCACTTCATCAACCTACTGGTCTAGTTTCTAGTTGAACCTAATACATTCACTTATGGAGAAACACAACCTGAGCTATGTCATCAAACAGGTCTGTGGGCTTACCAATATCAACGCTGGCAAGGACTGGATACCGGTGCCTACGTCATTGAGAGGGACATTCTCGTGTATTGTCACACTTGACAGGAAATGTAGGGAACAGAACTCAGTCGTGGTCAATCTGGAGGTCAACGGTCTCATCTGGGATAACACCAATGAGAATGATGCAGTCATCTATACAGACGGATCTGTAATACCACAAAAAAGGAGTGCATGGACATTTATAGCACGCTCAGCATGCAGAATAGTCAAGGAAGACAATCGTACATGCATCATGACCACGAGTAGCATGATGATGGAGGTGATGGAAGTGACCAGGGCATCCATCTGGTTAGAGTCACATGACTACATTCACGCCTGTATTCTGAGTGATTTGATGAGCATGAAAAGAAAAATGGAGGCGGGATCTGTACGTAGGCAATGGATAGAGTCATTGCAGAAGTAAAAAATACATAAGGTCACATTTGTCTACGTCCCAGGACATGCGGGAGTACGGGGAAATGAAAGAGCGAACAGGTTGGTTAGCTGTGCTGTCAATGAAGACGGTCAACCAATGAATTGGGCGGACATCATCAATGCCCTCCGAGATGTGGAAAGGGCACAGGACTCCAACAACAATGAGTCTGCGTCACTCCTTTGGATGAAAAAGATGGGACTCAAAATGGGCACAGCCAGAAACAAGAAATTTAGTCGGCGTATAAGAAGACTAATCAACCAACACAGAACTGGAGTCATCAGTCGCTGAACACTGCTGGACATGCTGAGGAGGGGATCTGAGCACATACGAACATGTTCGAAGTGCAAAGATGATGACTGGTAAATAACTCAATAACCTTCACTTGCTATCAGAAATATAGTGTTGATCACAGTGTGCTAGTGATAAGAAATATGGTGGGACTAGCAAAGTATATGCTACGTATGAGGCATAACTGCATTCTTTCAGTTTCTGATGGAATTACCCACATTGGCAGAGCTCAGAAGTGCATAATGTCAAAACAAAAGCATTTGTGTATCATGAAATTAGCAAATCGGGCTTGCTCATAATTGTTTCTACGTGATAAAACATATAGCTGAATATGTTCCATTCAGTTCATTTTGTGAACTTTTTTGACACAGTTCTGTATAGAACTTGGGTTGTATCTCTAGAGGCCAAATGGACACTCTACAACTCAATCTTCATGCCAACATAGTGCCACCATTGGCAGACATGAACTCTGGACTCTCAGAAATATAACCACCACCAAAATGTAATATGTTAGACACATGACAGAAAACAGCCTGAGAGATAAGGTCAGATACAGAGAACTAAGAAAAAAGCAAGTGCACTCTTCAGGTAGAAACAAGTAACTCACAATCAGCGCATAACAGAACTGTCAGTGAACAAACCTTTGGAGCCAGTAGTAGGGTGTGGTATACACTCCAAGGTATGGTGACAGCTTTGCAAAAAAGGAACACAAGAAAATGGTCTGATGAGAGATGGTATAGTGAAATAATGTGGAACTGAAAGCTAAAAAAATGAAGAATAAAAAGTATAAAATGTATAAAGTATATTAAATATTAAAATATATATATATAAAGGAAATATATGACTTAGCTGGAGTGACTTGAGTGTCCCAGGTAAGAGGATGTGCTCAAATGTATCTAAATGTAAGGAAGCGATAAGCCACATGGAAAAACAGTCACGTGGTAAGACTGTGGGCAGTCAGATGAGACAGAGGGTCGTAAACAAGAAGTCAGACAATAAGGAGCAAGGCCTGGGGGCTAAAGGAGATAAGTGGGTGAAAAGAAGAATAGGTGCATCCACACACTGCGGCTAGACCGGGACAGTGAACAAGTGACACATCTCTTTCTCGTCTCACTATACCATCTCTCATCCCTCTGTCCACTTCTCCCTAACCTCATCATCCAACATGTAGCTATAGGTATCTGTACCTCACCATTTGTTGTCATTGTCCCCATCTTCTAAAGAAGGCTGCCGGCTGAAACGTCAGTATTTTGTTGAGTTTCTTTTTTGTAAAGCTGTCACCATACCTTGGAGTGTATACCACACCCTACTACTGGCTCCTTGCTACCAGCCCTACCGCAGCACTGCAATTAGTTGCCTGTTCCCCAACAAACCTTTGGAAAGAGCAGAAGAATGGATATGGGGTGCCCTGATGGTAGTTATACTACTTCTTGAAGTTAAACTGAACCAAGCTAATGTAAATGTGAGCTTTCCGATGGTTTTATAGGACTAACCAGCAACATGGCTAGAAACACAAGAAATAATACCTGTCATTGTGAGAGCCACCACCTTCAAAAGAGTTCAGGTGAGAATCATGCAGAGTATCAGCATCCTGAGAGGTGCCCAAGAAAGTTTCCTTAACATTGTAGGTCCTCAGGCTGAGTGGGAAGATATTAGTATAGACAATATTGCAGATGAAACACAAGGTTCATGAATCTTTCTCTAGGTTCTGCTGAAGTGCTCACATGCAAATGGGTATCATCCCACTATAGTTAAATTGTTTAGTTCACTAATTTAACATGAAACACCTGTATAGTATAACTTGTTTCATATTTATAAAGTATAACATGTTTAACGGATTATAATTTCTGTTCACTACAAGGCAAATATGAAGGTTGCAGGGGCCAGCTTAAATGAGGACACCCTTGGCAGTCAGCTCAAGTCTGGCATCTCCCAATACCTTGCCCTGGAGATAACCAGAGGTAATGGCCGTGACAACAGAGCAATAACTCGCTACTTGCCTTGGCTGTACCATCCTCCATCAGCCATGCAACAAGGGTAAGTCCATCAAAGAAAGTCTAGACCGTTGAGTTCTATTTGAAATGTAACTTCACTGAAAACAGCAGGACAGACCTCAAACACTGAACATTTGTGAGAGATATCAGGACACAATAGAAAATTGCTGAGAGTGGTTCATGGCACACTTCACGCATGGTGTCAATGTTCATCACACCGACCACTTGAAGACAATATTTAAGAAAGTAAAGATGGGTACGTTCAGTAACAAGCGGCTTAGTAGGTGCATACGAGGATTTATCAACCAACACAGGAGTCATCAGTCAGTGGATGGTAAGCACCTATGGACATGTTAGGAGTACAGTGATGATAGCCCTCAAATAACTCAATACTGAAGAAAATATATGATCAAAAATGTAGAGCAACATTTGTATTTTGTGGTCTGTAGCAGAGGATTTCACAGTTTGAGGTTACACTTGTCTGAAGAGCATTGAGGAGGCCAGAGCTCTCTGTCACTGCTAATATCTAATCCAACTCAACAGTAGACCCTCCCCCTGTTCTGTTTCCAGCTAGGTGTAGGCCAGAGATTGAGCTCATGTTTATTTGTTCACCAAGCTAGTACTGTCACCACTGATGCTATGAAAGTAACAGTCAGATCAGGTATTTGTGAGAAGCTAACAAGAATATATCAAAGTGGGGAAACAAAAACAGAGCAACTTTGGAAAATGGTTGGGTCATCATCATCATCACATCAGTCCTGACAAATCCTTGAGGTGTTAGGGCCATCATCACATCAATCCTGACAAATCCTTGAGGTGTTAGGGCCATCATCACATCAATCCTGACAAATCCTTGAAGTGTTAGGGCCATCATCATCATTACATCAATCCCAATAAATCCTTGAGGTGTTAGGGCCATCATCATCATCACATCAATCTTCACAAATCCTTGAAGTGTTAGGACCATCATCATCACATCAATCCCAACAAATGCTTGAGGTGTTAGGGCCATCATCACATCAATCCTGACAAATCCTTGAAGTGTTAGGACCATCATCACATCAATCCTGACAAATCCTTGAAGTGTTAGGACCATCATCACATCAATCCTGACAAATCCTTGAAGTGTTAGGGCCATCCTCACATCAATCCTGACAAATCCTTGAGGTGTTAGGGCCGTCATCACATCAATCCTGACAAATCCTTGAAGTGTTAGTGCCATCCTCACATCAATCCTGACAAATCCTTGAAGTGTTAGGGCCATCATCACATCAATCCTGACAAACTCTTGAAGTGTTAGGGCCATCCTCACATCAATCCTGACAAACCCTCGAAGTGTTAGGGCCATCATCATTGTCATCACATAAATCCTGACAAATCCTTGAAGTGTTAGGGCCATCCTCACATCAATCCTGACAAACCCTTGAAGTGTTATGGTCATCATCATCACATAAATCCTGACAAATCCTTGAAGTGTTAGGGCCATCATCATCACATAAATCCTGAAAAATCCTTGAAGTGTTAGGGCCATCATCATCATCACATAAATCCTGAAAAATCCTTGAAGTGTTAGGGCCATCATCATCATCACATAAATCCTGACAAATCTTTGAGGTGTTAGGGCCATCATCATCATCACATAAATCCTGACAAATCTTTGAGGTGTTAGGGCCATCATCATCATCACCATCACATAAATCCTGACAAATCTTTGAGGTGTTAGGGCCATCATCATCATCATCACATAAATCCTGACAATTCTTTGAAGTGTTAGGGCCATCATCATAACCATCACATAAATCCTGACAAATCTTTGAAGTGTTAGGGCCATCATCATCATCATCACATAAATCCTGACAAATCCTTGAGGTGTTAGGGCCATCATCACATCAATCCTGACAAATCCTTGAGGTGTTAGGGCCATCATCACATCAATCCTGACAAATCCTTGAGGTGTTAGGGCCATCATCACATCAATCCTGACAAATCCTTGAGGTGTTAGGGCCATCCTCACATCAATCCTGACAAATCCTTGAGGTGTTAGGGCCATCATCACATCAATCCTGACAAATCCTTGAGGTGTTAGGGTCATCACATCAATCCTGACAAATCCTTGAGGTGTTAGGGCCATCATCACATCAATCCTGACAAATCCTTGAGGTGTTAGGGCCATCATCACATCAATCCTGACAAACCCTTGAAGTGTTAGGGCCATCATCACATCAATCCTGGCAAATCCTTGAGGTGTTAGGGCCATCATCATCATCACATCAATCCTGACAAATCCTTGAAGTGTTAGGGCCATCATCATAACCATCACATAAATCCTGACAAATCTTTGAAGTGTTAGGGCCATCATCATCATCATCACATAAATCCTGACAAATCCTTGAGGTGTTAGGGCCATCATCACATCAATCCTGACAAATCCTTGAGGTGTTAGGGCCATCATCACATCAATCCTGACAAATCCTTGAGGTGTTAGGGTCATCATCACATCAATCCTGACAAATCCTTGAGGTGTTAGGGCCATCCTCACATCAATCCTGACAAATCCTTGAGGTGTTAGGGCCATCATCACATCAATCCTGACAAATCCTTGAGGTGTTAGGGTCATCATCACATCAATCCTGACAAATCCTTGAGGTGTTAGGGCCATCATCACATCAATCCTGACAAATCCTTGAGGTGTTAGGACCATCATCACATCAATCCTGACAAACCCTTGAAGTGTTAGGGCCATCATCACATCAATCCTGGCAAATCCTTGAGGTGTTAGGGCCATCATCATCATCACATCAATCCTGACAAATCCTTGAAGTGTTAGGGCCATCATCACATCAATCCTGACAAATTCTTGAAGTGTTAGGGCCATCATCATCATCACATCAATCCTGACAAATCCTTGAGGTGTTAGGGTCATCATCATCATCATCATATCACCAGACCTGGATTGGAATATCACACGAATTGTTGGGAAACAACTTGGAGGCAGCGACCACCGACCAGTCTTTTTAGTGGTGCAAAATGAGGCCATCAGGGAGAGCAGCACTCTCTCCAGATGGAATTACAAAAAGGCAGACTGGAAAATGTATCAACACTACACCAGTGTACTGACTAAAGATATAAATACAGATAGAGACATCAACAAAATAGTTGATGAATTCAGTAGACTAATAATACAAGCTGCCAGTGAAACAATACCTAGAGGGGCACGGAAACACTACAAACCATACTGGAGTAGTGAACTAGAGGAACTGCACAATGACATGGAAACATCTCGAAAGCAAGCAGAAAATAACCCTTGCCAAGAAAACCACAACAACTACCAGCATGCTAAAGCCAAATTTCAACGGGCTAAACTACAAGCCAGACGGAGAAGCTGGAAAGAGAAAACAGAGTCCTTGAATCTTGAACGAGACACAAGAAAAGTGTGGAAGCTTGTAAAACAGCTGAATGATGAGGGTACAGAAAGGAACACCAAAATTACACTGAAGAAGGATGGAAACATTCTAACAGGTAAACATGCAGCAAATTACTTTGCAGACTCCTTTGCAAATGACAATAATATTGAAATTAGCCTAGAAAAACGACAAGAGACCCGTCTAAAACAACAAAATGCAAGACAAGAAGAGACCACACATGAAGTCATGGAAACACCCATTACACAAAGAGAGCTAGAGCTGGCAATATCCAAATTAAAAATGAAAAAGTCACCAGGCAATGATGGAGTGTCCAATGAAATGATTAAGAACTTGGGAACTGCAGCTAAAGCAAAACTACTGCAGATCTACAACATTTGCTTGATCACAGGTAGAGTGCCACAGGCATGGAGAGAAGCAATTATGATACCATTACTAAAGCCAGGAAAAGATAGTTCAATGACATCCAGCTATAGACCAATCAGCCTTACAAGCTGTTTGTGTAAAACAATGGAACGTATAATCAATCTCAGACTGCAGTGGTACCTGGAAAGTGAAAATCTCCTTGTCCCACAACAAGCAGGCTTTAGACAGTGTTACTCTACCGAAGATCAAGCAACCTATCTTTCCCAGGAAATTGAAGATGCGTTTCAAGAAAAGAAACTGGTACTAGCAGCATGGATAGACCTAAAGAAAGCATTTGATAAGGTATGGAAGGAAGGGCTTTTGAAGAAACTGAGAAATTATGGAGTAAATGGCAGGATGTACAAATGGGTCAAAGCATACCTGCATAACAGGAGAGCCAGAGTGCAACTGGATGGTCTTAAGAGTAAGAAGGTCTTATTGCGCCAGGGCGTTCCACAAGGAGGGGTACTATCTCCAACACTTTTTCTGATCTACATCAATGACCTAGTTACTGAACTACCACATGGCATCAAAGTGGCAATGTATGCAGATGACTTGGTAATGTGGTGCACAGAGGAGTATGCAACAGTGGCCTCCAAATTGCTACAAAGAGCTATGAATGCACTGAATTCATGGACAAATAGATGGTGTATCAGCATCAATACAGACAAATGCAGTACTACACTTTTCACACTCTCCCCAAAACAAAAAGCAGGAGCCATCTACATAAACAATGAGCCTGTGAAAGAAGACATACAAGCTACATATCTCGGAGTTACATTTGATAACAAACTATCTTGGAAACAGCAGATAAATAAGGCAACCCAAAAAGCAAGGAGAAAATTGGCTATTCTAAGAAAGTTGTGTGGAACCACATGGGGTGCGAGTGGGAAAATACTCAGTAAAGTTTACCAACAGAGTATACGCCCACATTTAGAATATGGATCATCCGCATGGTGCTCAGCATCAAACACCACATTGCAAGAACTGGATAAAGTACAAAACCAGGCACTTAGGGTCATCACAGGAGCAATGAAATCAACACCAATATTGGAGATGGAGAAATTGTGGAGGATACCAGCACTGAGAGAACGGAGAGACACAAAGGTGCTGATACAGGCAGAAAAATTTGTATGCATGCCGAGACATCCAATGAAGGACAGATTCCAAAATCTTGCATTGGGACGACTTAAGAGAAGCAGCTTTATCCACCAAGCCAAGCGTATTAGTAGACAAACACCAGACATGCCAAGAGTTGTTAAACCCCTTCTGCCCATACCAGAACAGACTCCCTGGACAGATGAATCAGGATTATCAGTTCAAATACGGACAGAAGTGAAAGGAATAGTTGACAAAGAGGAACAAAATAGTCTACAGCAAAAAACAATAACTCTCAGTTTCCTGGATGAAGAATACCCACAAGACCTATGGATCCGTGTGTACACAGATGGATCAGCACAGAATGCAGTAAAGAATGGGGGAGCAGGTGCATATATAGAGTACCCAAATAACACTAGGGATATGAATAAAATAGCAACAGGGAAATATTGTCACAATTATGATGCAGAAATACAAGCAATAAAGTTGGCAATAGAAAAACTGCTGAACAGTAATCTTAGCCCACAGCCTGTAGTGTTTTTGACAGATGCAAGATCAGTACTCCAGGCACTACAATCCAGAAAATTACCACATCTGCAGACCTTATTGACTGAACTCTGCAAGCACCACAGGGTTGCCCTGCAGTGGATCCCGTCTCACTGTGGAATACCAGGAAATGAGAAAGCAGATCAGTTGGCAAAGGAAGGTTCAACAGGCACACAACTAGATACACCAGTTACATACCATCATAAGAAACAGATAATCAAATCAATCAGAGGACCACAAGCCCCAAATCAGGATGCCTTTCATAATATGAATAGATATGAACAAGTTATCATTATACGCCTAAGAACAGGACACAATCGACTCCATAGTCACATGTATACAAAATTCAAGATCGGCACATCAACTACTTGTACATGTGGACAGGCACCCCAGACTGCTGAACACATACTTCAAGACTGCACTGAATATAGTAGACTGAGGAAAATCCATTGGCCCATAGATACAACACTACAGACAAAACTATATGGGCCACTGCAAGAATTACAAAAGACAGTAAAATTTATACAGGAAACGACATTGCAGATATAGACAATACTTCAGGCGAACGAAAGATAGATAGATAGATCATCATATCAATCCTGACAAATCCTTGAGGTGTTAGGGTCATCATCACATCAATCCTGACAAATCCTTGAAGTGTTAGGGCCATCATCACGTCAATCCTGACAAATCCTTGAGGTGTTAGGGCCATCATCATCATCACATCAATCCTGACAAATCCTTGAGGTGTTAGGGTCATCATCATCATCACATCAATCCTGACAAATCCTTGAGGTGTTAGGGCCAACATCACATCAATCCTGACAAATCCTTGAGGTGTTAGGGCCATCATCATCATCACATCAATCCTGACAAATCCTTGAGGTGTTAGGGTCATCATCATCATCACATCAATCCTGACAAATCCTTGAAGTGTTAGGGCCATCATCACATCAATCCTGACAAATCCTTGAAGTGTTAGGGCCATCATCATCATCACATCAATCCTGACAAATCCTTGAGGTGTTAGGGCCATCATCATCATCACATCAATCCTGACAAATCCTTGAGGTGTTAGGGCCATCATCACATCAATCCTGACAAATCCTTGAGGTGTTAGGGCCATCATCACATCAATCCTGACAAATCCTTGAAGTGTTAGGGCCATCATCACATCAATCCTGACAAATCCTTGAAGTGTTAGGGCCATCATCATCATCACATCAATCCTGACAAATCCTTGAGGTGTTAGGGCCATCATCATCATCACATCAATCCTGACAAATCCTTGAGGTGTTAGGGTCATTATCATTACATCTCCAGGTCTCACTACCCAGAGACCAGGTGAGGACTAGGCATCAGGTCTCACTACCCAAAGACCAGGTGAGAGCTAGGCATCAGGTCTCACTACCCAAAGACTGAGAGCTAGGCATCAGGTCTCACTACCCAAAGACCAGGTGAGGACTAGGCATCAAGTCTCACTACCCATAGACCAGGTGATAGCTAGGCATCAGGTCCCACTATCCAAAGACCAGGTGAGGGCTAGGCATCAGGTCTCACTACCCAAAGACCAGATGAGAGCTAGGCATCAGGTCACACTACTCAAAGACTAGATGAGAGCTAGGCATCAGGTCACACTACCCAAAGACCGGGTGAGGGCTAGGCATCAGGTCACACTACTCAAAGACTAGATGAGAGCTAGGCATCAGGTCACACTACCCAAAGACCAGGTGAGAGCTAGGCATCAGGTCTCACTACCCAAAGACCAGGTGAGAGCTAGGCATCAGGTCTCACTACCCAGAGACCAGGTGAGAGCTAGGCATCAGGTCTCACTACCCAAAGACCAGGTGAGAGCTAGGCATCAGGTCTCACTACCCAAAGACCAGGTGAGGGCTAGGCATCAGGTCTCACTACCCAAAGACCAGGTGAGAGCTAGGCATCAAGTCTCACTACCCAAAGACCAGGTGAGGGCTAGGCATCAGGTCTCACTACCCAAAGACCAGGTGAGGGCTAGGCATCAGGTCTCACTACCCAAAGACCAGGTGAGGGCTAGGCATCAGGTCTCACTACCCAAAGACCAGGTGAGGGCTAGGCATCAGGTCTCACTACCCAAAGACCAGGTGAGAGCTAGGCATCAGGTCTCACTACCCAAAGACCAGGTGAGAGCTAGGCATCAGGTCTCACTACCCAAAGACCAGGTGAGAGCTAGGCATCAGGTCTCACTACCCAAAGACCAGGTGAGGGCTAGGCATCAGGTCTCACTACCCAAAGACCAGGTGAGAGCTAGGCATCAAGTCTCACTACCCAAAGACCAGGTGAGGGCTAGGCATCAGGTCTCACTACCCAAAGACCAGGTGAGGGCTAGGCATCAGGTCTCACTACCCAAAGACCAGGTGAGGGCTAGGCATCAGGTCTCACTACCCAAAGACCAGGTGAGAGCTAGGCATCAGGTCTCACTACCCAAAGACCAGGTGAGAGCTAGGCATCAGGTCTCACTACCCAAAGACCAGGTGAGAGCTAGGCATCAGGTCTCACTACCCAAAGACCAGGTGAGGGCTAGGCATCAGGTCTCTCTACCCAAAGACCAGGTGAGAGCTAGGTATCAGGTCTCACTACCCAAAGACCAGGTGAGGGCTAGGCATCAGGTCTTACTACCCAAAGACCAGGTGAGAGCTAGGCATCAGGTCTCACTACCCAAAGACCAGGTGAGAGCTAGGCATCAGGTCTCACTACCCAAAGACCAGGTGAGAGCTAGGCATCAGGTCTCACTACCCAAAGACCAGGTGAGAGCTAGGCATCAGGTCTCACTACCCAAAGACCAGGTGAGAGCTAGGCATCAGGTCTCACTACCCAAAGACCAGGTGAGAGCTAGGCATCAGGTCTCACTACCCAAAGACCAGGTGAGAGCTAGGCATCAGGTCTCTCTACCCAAAGACCAGGTGAGAGCTAGGTATCAGGTCTCACTACCCAAAGACCAGGTGAGGGCTAGACATCAGGTCTCACTACCCAAAGACCAGGTGAGAGCTAGGCATCAGGTCTCACTACCCAAAGACCAGGTGAGAGCTAGGCATCAGGTCTCACTACCCAAAGACCAGGTGAGAGCTAGGCATCAGGTCTCACTACCCAAAGACCAGGTGAGAGCTAGGCATCAGGTCTCTCTACCCAAAGACCAGGTGAGAGCTAGGTATCAGGTCTCACTACCCAAAGACCAGGTGAGGGCTAGACATCAGGTCTTACTACCCAAAGACCAGATGAGAGTAATGCCAAAAAGAAACCAGAAATTCAATTTTAAAAAATGCCCACCACCTGTAGTGGAATTTAAACCTTCCTGTCCAGAAGTCAGTGTCTTACCTCTTGACCACTCAAGTCCCTTCTTACAATGTATGGCAATCAAAGCCAGTGGTAATGTTTGTTTATTAAAATGGAGATAATTATAAAAGTCAGTCAGACTTCATTGTTGAGTGTTCAGGAAAATAGCAAGCAGGATTTGTCTGGGTTGACCTGAGACTTCCACGCTCAGAAATTATGTGGTAGATATCTGTCAGGTCCAGTCCTGTATGTCAGGATGCCGGAAGTTGCACATAGATGATGTGGACTTAATCAGTGTGAAGGTTACTTCATTTAGTTTCCACATATTACTGAGCTTGGTTTGTGGAATGAACATTTTTTATTTTTGTTTCTAATTTGAAAGGCCCAAGGAGTTCATAGATTGTATTGGTCACATTCGTCTGATGTCCTGGCTATTGATTGGATCCTTGACTCACACCGCTGTCACTGAGGGTGCTGCTCCCATCTCATGTCTGCCGATTCCTCTGGAAGCCAGCTGCCACATAGCTGACCATATTATGGTTATAATGACAGGATTTGCTGAGCAGTCGACTGTAAGGAGATGATCTACTGTCTGTGCTCTTATTTAAGTCTACTGTGAGGAGATGATCTACTGTCTGTGCTCTTATTTAAGTCTACTGTGAGGAGATGATCTACTGTCTGTGCTCTTATTTAAGTCTACTGTGAGGAGATGATCTACTGTCTGTGCTCTTATTTAAGTCTACTGTGAGGAGATGATCTACTGTCTGTGCTCTTATTTAAGTCTACTGTGAGGAGATGATCTACTGTCTGTGCTCTTATTTAAGTCTACTGTGAGGAGATGATCTACTGTCTGTGCTCTTATTTAAGTCTACTGTGAGGAGATGATCTACTGTCTGTGCTCTTATTTAAGTCTACTGTGAGGAGATGATCTACTCTCTCTGTCTGTGCTCTTATTTAAGTCTACTGTGAGGAGATAATACATTATCTGTCTGTGCTGTTATTTAAGTCTACTGTGAGGAGATGATCTACTCTCTCTGTCTTTGCTCTTATTTAAGTCTACTGTGAGGAGATAATACATTATCTGTCTGTGCTGTTATTTAAGTCTACTGTGAGGAGATGATGCATTGTCTGTCTGTGATGTCATTTACTGTCATCCCCATACAGTTAGACCTAGGTTAGTTCCCTACAAACAAACTCACAGCTTCACCTTATAATGGTATCGATCAGAAATGTCACGCTGCCATTAAACCTACCATCTCAGAAGAGAGCAAGATCTACCCTATCTTCTTCATAGCCCTAGCCATGGACTATCATAACAATCAGTGAGAGCAACATAACAGTCAGAGCCAGCAACATAACAGCCAGAGCCAGCAACATAACAGCCAGAGCCAGCAACATAACAGTCAGTGCCAGCAACATAACAGTCACTGAAAGCAACATAACAGCCAGAGCCAGCAACATAACAGTCACTGAAAGCAACATAACAGCCAGAGCCAGCAACATAACAGTCACTGAAAGCAACATAACAGCCAGAGCCAGCAATATAACAATCAGTGCCAGCAACATAACAGTCAGTGAGAGCAACATAACAGTCAGAGCCAGCAACATAACAATCAGTGCCAGCAACATAACAGTCTGAGCCAGCAACATAACAGTCAGAGCCAGCAACATAACAATCCATGCCAGCAACGTAACAATCAGTGCCGGTAAAACAGAGAGATAACAAGAGAAAAAGGGAGATAACAAGGGTGAGAGATAAGGGTAGAGTTGGTGCAGAGCGAGGGGAGACAAGTAGTTTGGAGAGTGGTAATAGGGGGCATTATGTCCATGAGGAAAACGAAGAATAGGGATAGATGGGGTTTCAGGTAAAAAGTGTGGGGGACGAGGAAAAACGAGGTGAACAGATTTGGGAACACAAAGAGCGGGGAAAAGATAGTCAGTTGACTTTGTGCGAGGGTCCAGTCTGGACGTGTTTGGGGAACACAGCTGAAACTGGGGACCGGGATGTGTTGAGGAATCCTCGATCGCAGGTCACTGTGTGGGTAGTTGTCGAGCCGAATGGTCAAGTTCGAAGTCATGAGGAATAGCTAGGGAGATTAGCTTAATGGGGATAGAGTAACTCTTATGAAGAGCGAATAGTCAAGTCGTATGCACGAGGAGATAGGCTTTGTGGTAGCCATCAGTAATGTTCTGACCAGTCGTACTAGAGACATTGTTATGAACAATTATCATCAGTATGAATAGACTTTCATCAGAAGTGCAGGTTGTGATAACACAGGCATAGCTGAGCATAATAGAGACTTTATATTGAAGCCAGTATCATCGTTATGACTAGACCTTTCGCACAAGTGCAGGTCATATTATCGTCAGCTGAATTCCAGTCGTACTAGAGACATTGTTATGAACAATCACCAGTAGTAGGAATGGACCTTCTTTAGGGAGGCCAGGAAAAATATTAAGCAGAATCATTCTGGAGAGACTAAAGAGGCCATAGAGAAACATTTGAGAGATGAACAAGCAGGTTTTAGGAAGAACAGATCATGTGCTGATCAAATAACTACTCTACGTATAATAGTTGAACAAAGTTTAGAACTAAAATCCCCACTTTATATTGGATTCATAGATTACGAAAAGGCATTTGATAGTTTAGACAGAAGAATGCTTTGGAAGTTGCTGAGTCATTACGGAATCCCCATAAAGTTTATTAACCTGATAAAAACAATGTATGAAGGAACGAAATGTAGTGTGGTGCATGAAAGACAGATTACAGAAGCATTTGAAATAAGAACAGGAGTAAGGCAAGGATGCCTTCTGTCTCCATTTCTCTTTCTACTGGCTATAGATTGGATTATGAAAATAACTCAAAACAACAGAAATGGAATCCCAGTGGTCACTGACCAAACAACTTGATGATTTAGACTTTGCTGATGACATAGCTCTCCTATCACACAGCCATCAACAGATGCAGGATAAAATGAACATACTTGATGAGCGATCACAACAGCTAGGACTGAAGATTAATAGAGATAAGACTAATATTATGAGAATTAATACAGTTGGCAATAACCAAATAAAACTAGGAGAATTACCTCTATTAGATGTACAATCTTACATATATCTGGGCAGTAATATAGATAAAGAGGGAGGAACAGAAAATGATACCAAAATAAGGATATCAAAAGCAAGAGGAGCTTTCATTGCACTGGGAAACATATGGAAATCCAAAGAAATTAGGTTAAATGCAAAAATAAAAATTTTCAACTCAAATGTTAAGTCGGTCCTATTATATGGCTGTGAAACATGGAGAACAACAAAATTGACAATCACGAAGATACATACTTTCATTAATGGATGTTTACGTAGGATAAAAGGATGGAAATGGCAGGACAAAATCACTAACATAGAATTATGGAAATGTACCAGTCAAACACCAGTGGATAAAGAGATACAGCGAAGACGATGGCGCTGGATAGGACACACACTACGGAAGCCATCTGAGAGTATTACACAACAGGCCCTTTTTTGGAATTCCCAGGGGAAAAGACAAAGAGGAAGACCAAGGAATTCTTGGAGAAAACAGATAGAAGCAGAGATGAAGATGATGGGGAAGACATGGAATGATCTTAAAAGAATGGCAAAAAACAGAACGACTTGGAAAGTGTTTGTTGAAGACCTATGCTCCACTGGGAGCTAAAAAGGTAGAAGATGAATAGACCTTCATCAGAAGTGCAGGTTGTGATAACATAGGCATAGCTGAGCATAATAGAGACTTTATATTGAAGCCAGTATCATCGTTATGACTAGACCTTTTGCACAAGTGCAGGTCATATTATCGTCGGCTGAATTCCAGTCGTACTAGATACATTGTTATGAACAATTACCAGTAGTAGGAATGGACCTTCTTTAGGGAGGCAGGTCAAGAATCTTAGGCTTCGAGCACACTAGGTTGGGAGCCTTGTGGTGTAGGGATGAGGGAACTGTGGAAATCATGTATTGCATGCGTTGCTATGTAAATATGACTGTGAGTCTTGTGGTGTAGGGATGAGGGAACTGTTGAAATCATGTATTGCATGCATTGCTATGTAATTATGACCGTGAGTCTTGTCAAGCTGGAACATGGTCAATGGGGCATTAAACTTGTTATGTTAGTTCTTGTGTTGTTCCATGCTGTCTACAGTTGGTGTGGTGTGCCCTAGCGACGAACGAACTCTGGGGATTGTCAGGAACACAGTCACAACGTAGAGTCAGTCAGAGACCGAAATGGCCATGGCAGAGTACGAGTGCTGAGCAGGGGTCTCTTGCCTTGACAATTCCTGAGGTGGTGACAGGTAGCTGATCTTTGTTCTGGCCACCCTCGATGATGAAGCAGAGGCTGAATCCAAGCCTGGGAGCGACGCCATTGGTGGGCGCTTGCTCCAACCAAACCAGGAGCAGACAAGGGCACTCAACAGGGCGGCATCGTCATCCGCCAGAAGACTAGTTGTGTGGGTTGAACTGTTACACGCACATTAACTTGAAATCTATACGGGATACAAAAACACTGGTATACCAGGAACATAACAATCAGTTCCAGCAATATAACAGAAAGTGCCAGGAACATAACAATCAGTGCCAGCAACATAACAATCAGTGGTGGCAACATAATTATACAAACATGTTTATTATGTCAGTCTTATGGCCTGTGTGAAAGCTGATGATTCCAGGGAGATCATGCCCCTAAAGATAACTACCAAAAGAGATGTGAATTAATCAACGTTAGGTGCCATGCAAAGAAAGACGCCGCCTAGTGGTATCTAGAGAATATGGTATTAGTGTCCCATTTTTTTCATAGAGTCCCAGACCATTATTTGTTGAGTAATGTGGTCATTAGATGCTACGCCGAGAGGCTTTGTGATCCTATCTCTGTGACCTGTATTTGTTTCTTTCACCAATTCTTTTTATCAATCCCTATGTTGATTTTGTGCTACATTGTTAAATCATTTAGCACCCTCTTGTCCTCTGTCATTTTTTGTCCCTTAATCTTTCCTGCTGTCACAACATGGACTATCTTCCTCTGATACCAGAGTTTAAACATTTCCTTTGTGTTCTGGCCTCTCACACGACTTCTTCATTGATCTTGTTTAGCTGGTATTCTGAACATTCTTCTGCAAAACCACATCTCTGTAACCTCCAAGGACATTCTTGTTTATTTACTGATCTTCCATAACTCACGTCCATATGTAAGGATTGTGTCTATGGATAATGTAGTATAATAATTTTCTTGTTTTTTGAAGACAGTTGTTGCCAATTCTTGATGCATATGTCTGAAACTGAACTCCCAGATTGTGAGATTGTTTTGTTTTTAACAGAGAAAATGTGGGTGTGTAATTTGGGCACATTTGAGTGTGGGTGAAAGGTTCTTCCTTTATGCATCATACACTGATGTAAAGTTGACACCAGTGATGGGCACAAATGAGGGTGATCAGGATGCTGGGACTGGTAGCAACAATGTATCTCCCATAACCACTGGATGGCAATAGCCAGTTTAGTCTTTAGATCAGATTAGTAGATGGGAGTTTTGTTTCTTCCTGTAATCAACTTTTCTAAACACCCTATCTTCACTTGTGATATTTTCTTGTCTCCAGACTATTTCAGTTCCTTGAAGAATGGTTTTCTCTCATCTACTTCCTACTGCTACCGTGAGAGATAGATGTATTTAATGTCGTGAGGTGCACACACAATCACACAGATATATTTAACCCTAGATTATGATCCTGTAGGAAAATTTACCGCATCAAAACACAAATTCTTTTGTTGACAGTTTGCCATTTTCAAATATTCTCCCAAATAATTCTCCAGTTATTCTCTCATTAATTCTCCAGTTATTCTCCCATTAATTCTCCAGTTATTCTCCCATTAATTCTCCAGTTATTCTCCCATTAATGTTGTATTTCAACTGAGAGCTATAATGGTTTATCTCCACGCTTCGCAGTCCATACTTGTTAGCCTGTTATTGCATGATTATGTTTGTTTCATGACAAATGTTTTATGAATAAATTATCAGATGAATGCCACAGTCCTCATTGTTTTTATTTCCTGCAGGCATCTGTGCTGCACATGTCATCTCTGTTCCATGCTTTCATCCTTTGTCAGGTAATGTACTCATGACCATCGTTTATTGCAGTATTTAGACTTTGTTAAATTATTTTATTTGAAGTCTCTATTCTCATGTTTAAGTAACTCTCACTTGTTACTATCAGCTGCAAGTAAACTATAGCCCCATGTCATGTATTGACACCGGGAATGCAGGAGTAAAGAGTTTTAATCTGACAGTCATTTGTAACATTTAACATTTTACCATTGTAACTATAAACAACAATTCACAAACAGCAGAAATAGACTCAAGATGCAACAAAGCTTGTCAATCATTGGACAGCTATCACCACTAATGTCTAGCAAGGAAATAACTATAGAGGCAAAACAGGTATTCAGCAATACAATCTTCGTTCCAACATTGTGCCAATGCCAGTCCTGGACCATAGGGGGCAAAAACAGTAAAAAAAATAATGTCTACTGATATGAAAAATGTTAGACGAATAACAGGAAACTGCCGGAGAGACAAGAGCAGAAATGAAGAACTGAGAAAAAAGCTAGGATTAACCCCCGCCAAAGAATATATAAATAAACAACAGATAAAATGGTTTGGCCACATGACAAGGCAGAGTAATCAAAACACAACACAACAAGCCATAAATAAATGTTGTGAGAACACCAGACCCAAAGGTGACCACGAAAAAGATGGATTGACAAAATACTAGAAGCACTCGGAAACATAACAGCAGCAGAGGCGAGCAGAAGTCTGCAAATTATATCTCCCATTGACACTGAAAGGCAAATGAGAAAGGAAATAAGAAGAAGAAGAAAACCATTGTAACATTTGTTGTTGAGTTGGCAGTTGTTTCTGTCTTGCTGTTGTTACTGATTTACTCATTTTTATAGCTAAAACTAATGAAGCTTGTTAACATCTTAATAGTTGAACAATTGGTGGACCCAGCAGTGTACTGGTGACATCCATCTCTGTCTGACCTATTACCTTAACAAATGCATACTGTCTTAACTACACAGTCTTTCATTTCAGGAATCTATTGTCAGGAATCTATTGTCAGGATTCTATTGTCAGGAATCTATTGTCAGGAATCTATTGTCAGGATTCTATTGTCAGGATTCTATTGTCAGGAATCTATTGTCAGGATTCTATTGTCAGGAATCTATTGTCAGGATTCATTTCCAATTCCCACCCTCTCCCAATGATTTATTAACATTTGTGTTTACTGCATGAAAGAATGGACATACCCAAATGTCTTTATTCATGTCCTACAATATGTCAGATTGGCTACAACTTCTCTATTTGGACATTGCTTTAATGTCAAAATATGTTACCACATGCGAAAATGGTGAGAGTCTCTATGTAATTGTTCCTTGTTGATTGTTTGGTTATGCTGCCATTAATTGTTTGGTTATGCTCCCCTTTGATTTGTTGATTATGTTTGATTGCTCAGCTGTGGACCATGTACAGTGAGTCTGCTGCAGCCCTTCACCATCCAGGAAGTGAGCAGCACTCAGTGGCCTCTGCCATGATCATGGACTTCTGGGCTCGAGTGACACCAGGAATACTACAGCTGCTGTCTCACTCAAAAGTGGTAAGTGCAACTGTATCAGTTCTCACATTGTACAAGTATTGGAATGCTTTATTTGCCTTCTTGATAAAACCTCAGTCAGTGTGTTCGTTTGAAACAATTCATTTATTTGTTTTTGTTTTTTTTTTTGTCTATTAATGAAAGTGTGGTGTAGTTAATGTGAGCAGTAGAATGAACAAGCTATAGCTGCATTTATCAGCTGAGTTATCTTTGGACAAATGAACACCAATTCCAAAATTGGCTAGTTAACTATAAGAACACCAATCAATCACAAAGTTGGTTAGTTAACTATGAGTACACCAAGCACAAAGCTGGATAGTTAACTATGAGAACACTAATCACAAAGTTGGTTAGATAACTATGAGAACACCAATCACAAAGTTGGTTAGTTATCTACCTGGTGCAGAATGTTAGAGAATAACAGGAAAGTAAATTGTCAACACTACCATCAGTTCAGTTACAAGTTAATGGATTGAATCAAGATTACCAACAATCTTTACTCAAGTGCCATTGTGACAGACAGAAGTTGAAATTGTATAACATATGTGATCTGAGGAAACTAAGACATAATCATAACATGTTAATAATGGATTTATATGAGCAAGTGAAAGACTCGACTACTACCTTCATAACTAACTGCTTTGTTTTTCAATCTGAAGGGAAGACCAAAGAGGAGTTTATAATATTAGGCTTTCTATCTTGGGAGATCATTGTGAGGTCGCTCACAGAGCATTTATTGTGACATTGGATAGTCCTGTTCTAGAATGGAATGCTCATCTGTAAATAGAACAAATGTAGTTGGATGATGTCCACGCTTTTGTTGTGTGCATCTTTTCTTTTCTTGCTATGTTTGTTGTCTCTTTATGATAGTGTGCTCCATTTCTATCAATCTGTGGCATGTTGTTTTCAGATTGTCACTGTTGGGACTGAATTGTATATGTTGTACGAGCAGATACCTTTCAAATGAGTGCAGGTCTGTCTACCACCAGCTCACTGTACAGAATCTCATTTGAATAATGCCACATGGGTCACAGTCCCAGCCGTCTCCAGCTACATTGGCTCAGCATATGCTGCGTGTGTGGTTGCTGCCTTAATAACACTGATATTAGATACACGATTATACCTTCTGATGAAGCCTACGATTCTTTGTAGGCAGTTCAGGAAGAATATGTTTAGTTGGGTATAGGATTTTTTTCTAGGAAAGTAAAGCAGCATGGGCATAATACCAACCACATTACCCCAAAAATCATGTGCTGAAGGTCTGTAATATTGATGGTCACTAACACCATATTCCCTATACACCTTGCCTTAAATGGGATCACTGTAGTTGAAAACTTCTCCTCTTGTGTAAACTACACATTCACATCTAAGAGTGAATCAGTGAAGGTCACAAAATCATATTCTCTCTGTGGTTTTACTAACTACAGGTCATGTGGCTTCTGTTGGATTGGAAATGATAACTTACCACCACTGTGTGTCTATATGTTTGGAATTGGAGTCATCAATGATGGCCTAACATCATCAAGTGCTATGACGATCATCATTTTCGGGAGGACGTGAACTTCCATGGTATATGGTGGATAGGCGGCAGGAACCATTGAAGGCTATGTCTGAAAAGTGTTCCTTCTTGCAGTTTCCTCATATTCCAAGACCGGCTTGTTGCAGGAGCTACTGAGTTAAGTGCTCTGTGCACACCGTGAGCTGTGTGTTTCATCCGTTTTGATCCTGCTTCGATATCCCGCTTGTTTACGATGAATGATGATATCATATGACAGGGAACAGTTGGCTGTGTTCACTTTCTGCGCGGTTTCGCCTTATGTCTTTGGCGTGTGCTGAGACTGCTACGATGGGAACTACAGTTACCTTTCTTTGTTTGGGAGATGAGTTGGTAATTCGGATGATTCCACTGGCACGGGTGGTTGAGCAATTATGGATTTTAATTCGTTTGCGGTGATACCGAGGCCTTCCATAACCAATAATAATAATATGTTTAGTTGATGTTCTTCTCTTAAGTATATGTCCATGCTTTACTGCTGTTTAGTAGAGTTTGGAGAATGCAGGCTTGATAAACTTGGAGTTGTGTTAAAAGGTTACTTGGTGCATCATGAATGGAATGAAGCAAAACAGATTTGTTCACATTGAGAATAGTTAAAGAGCCACCACATAACACAAGCCTTGTCTGGATGTGCATGTTGACATTGCCACCTGCACATCATTTCCTGCTGTCAGTGAGAGGGTGCCTTAAATAAGAGTCAGCATTTGTCCTGGACATGTGGCTTCTATCCTGGATACTAAAAGTGCCAATATTGAGTGATACATCATCTTTATCTGTCATTGTAAATATTTTCTGTGTTGTCAAAATGTGTAACCAATGTGCAATATCTCATGCCTTTTAGCCTAACACTTCAGACATTATTGCTGCTTTGTTCTGGGACTGGGTATGCCTTCCCTATACATTACCTACTCACTTGGTTAGATTGAGTAGACATGCCAACTGGAAATGAGTAGGATCTTGACCTCATGTGGTTCACATGACAGCAGTCAGCTGTGGGTTGCTGCCTGGTATGATATGGTTCTGATTTATGTCAAGAGCCCTTGTTTCTGGCCTGTGTAACAACACAACATTAATTGTGCTTTTGCTGGTCATCAATATATGAATGAAGGAAATACAGATGCTGGCATAGTCTCATTTGTTGACAGCAAACTTTGACATAAGCTCTAGCTAACTTCAAGCATTCACTTCTGTAGCTGCCTCTTTCCAATTACTTCAAGCTCTGTCATTGTCTGAAAAAACAAACAATTGGCATCACGTTGAGACTGAGCTCTCCAAATGTGCCAAAGACATTAATTGCAGGATTGGTCAAATAAGAAAAAGGTAATAGATAAGTGCTGTTTCTAGAAATGGTAAGGCAAACCTTGTAGTGCCAGATAGATCCAATAGTGTCTGTGAGTCATGGACAACAGATGATTAATGTGGGAAATTAAAGTTGTGGCTGTTAAATCTGAGAATATAAGAAATGAACAAAATAAAGATCTTTGAATGATAACTAAATGACAAGGAAGACATTGCATATGGATTTAGGAAGGGAACACTGCAAACAGTGATAGCTGAAAAATTCAACAGCAAAAGAGCTGAAGAATACAGAATGGAAAGATGTGAGATGATATTTAGGAAAAGAGAAGATATGCTAAGTATTGCAATGTTTGGTGAAGGTATCTATTCACATCACCAGCACAAGACCTCTGTGTGCACCACCATCTAACCACATCAATCTCTGCTGTAGAATTGGGGGCATCTCTCATAGGCTTCTCTTGTGCCATCAAGTTTGTCACACAATGGATGAGTCTCTCAACATTCCTCATGAAGCTAGCAATCCTGGAGGACATACCCTACTCTTTGTTGATGGGATATGTTATGATGTCACAGGACATGTTATGCTGGTAGTAGATAGTCCCAATTTGAAGGAAGATTGATCAAAATAAGATGACTTGCTGATTTGTAAACTTATTCACTCTCCTGTCTGTTATTTTGCCATTGTAAAGTTGACATGTTTTCCACGTTGTTTTCTTAGATCTTTGTGTTTGATTCAACAATTTAGGCAAATAATAGTTAGTTCTTTTATTCTTTTCTTTCTCCTAACTTTCTTTTGCTGTCTGCCTTGAAAGGACAAACCAGCCTTAGAGGTTTGAAACGTAACGTTTCTTGTTTTGTTATTGCTTGGTGCTAGGAGAGACTGCTCACAATGAATAGATTTGTTTCAATAAGTGCCACTCACCCCCATACCAAATATTTGGCAGAGAAAGAGAACTGTTTGTTGACCTTTCAATGTCTCAAAGTTTGTGATGCAGGACCTCTGTGTACCAAGATGGTGTTTTGTTGTAACTCTGTCTTAACCTATCTTCTTGACCACAATAGCTGCTTGTAGATTTGTTTCTCTCAATGTCATTTCTTGGTTCACTTATTGTGCCTAACCTTGCTGCTAGAAGTGCTGGTTGTTTTATTTTCATTTCTTTCTTTCAAATAACAAATTACTTTTCATTATTGATTGTTTTTGTATGTGTATTTTATTCATTTATTTTTTATTTCAAAATTGTAAATAGATTGCTGCACTTTGATGGATAAAAAAGTGTTGTTTTTTTTTCAGAATTGTGAATATTTTGTTCTTTCTCCAGTTAATTGACATTATGTTCATTTAGAATCAAGCAAGATGATCCATGAGAGAGAGAGAGTGAGAAGTTGTGATGGTTGAGCGTGTGTGCATGCATCAGTATAAATAATATCAGTTAAAAGAAATTATTATTATCCCACTTCTGATTGATCTCTTTAGCTAACATATGTTATCTAAGGACACATTTTTGTTGACATATAAGACAGGATAGATACAGCCTGGAGGTTTCTGCATCTTGCATCCTTTACCTGTCCTTGTTGACAAATTGCAGCTTAACCAGGTGTTCTCCTTTCTTGTCTTTGGCTGTGGACCAACACAAAAGTTATTGGTCAACACAGCAGTTGGTACTTTATAGGGTAACAAGAAAACTATTTCATGTCAGTCCATTGTGGCCCTCCAACTTGTGAAATGTATTCAAGTCAGTCCATGGTAATGTTGTGTCACTGTTTTTTTTTTAATGGATCATTGAGTGACTTTAATTTGTTCTCCTTGTTCATTCAAATGTTCTTCCTTATATGTTTGTTTATGGACATTCCTGAACTAAAACACTTAATTCCTGGAATCATTGATATTCATGTATGTATGTGCAGTCAGTCACTTTAAATCATTATGAAGCATGCATTGAGAGTGTGGCAAATTCATCCCTGGATGCCTCTTGTGCTCTCAGTTCCAACAATGGATGTTGCTGTCATGTAAACTGAATTCTTCTAGGCATTAGTTTTACTACCTGCACATACCAATACATTTCTCTAACAGAGAAGGGGGGGGGGCACCAAACATTAACATTTCAAATGTTGATTGATAACTGCTGAACAAAACCTCACTAGCATAATATAGAGCAGCATTCAAGAGACTCTTTCTAACCAAATTATTCATAAATTAATGATTATCTGCATCTCCCCAAGTTGCACCACTCTAATCTCCCCAAATTGCAACACTCTAATCTCCCCAAATTGCAACACTCTAATCTCCCCAAATTGCAACACTCTAATCTCCCCCAAATTGCAACACTCTAATCTCCCCCAAATTGCAACACTCTAATCTCCCCAAATTGCAACACTCTAATCTCCCCAAATTGCAACACTCTAATCTCCCCAAATTGCAACACTCTAATCTCCCCAAATTGCAACACTCTAATCTCCCCAAATTGCAACACTCTAATCTCCCCAAGCTGCATGACCCTGATGTCCCCCAAGTTACACAACTCTGTCTCCCCAAGCTGCATGACCCTGATGTCCCCCAAGTTACACAACTCTGTCTCCCCAAGCTGCATGACCCTGATGTCCCCCAAGTTACACAACTCTGATCTCCCCAAATTACATGACCCTGATGTCCCCCAAGTTACACAACTCTAATCTCCCCAAGCTGCATGACCCTGATGTCCCCCAAGTTACACAACTCTGTCTCCCCAAGCTGCATGACCCTGATGTCCCCCAAGTTACACAACTCTGTCTCCCCAAGCTGCATGACCCTGATGTCCCCCAAGTTACACAACTCTGATCTCCCCAAATTACATGACCCTGATGTCCCCCAAGTTACACAACTCTGTCTCCCCAAGCTACATGACCCTGATGTCCCCAAGTTACACAACTCTGTCTCCCCAAGCTACATGACCCTGATGTCCCCCAAGTTACACAACTCTGTCTCCCCAAGCTACATGACCCTGATGTCCCCCAAGTTACACAACTCTGATCTCCCCAAATTACATGACCCTGATGTCCCCCAAGTTACACAACTCTGTCTCCCCAAGCTGCATGACCCTGATGTCCCCCAAGTTACACAACTCTGTCTCCCCAAGCTGCATGATCCTGATGTCCCCCAAGTTACACAACTCTGATCTCCCCAAATTACATGACCCTGATGTCCCCCAAGTTACACAACTCTGTCTCCCCAAGCTGCATGACCCTGATGTCCCCCAAGTTACACAACTCTGATCTCCCCAAATTACATGACCCTGATGTCCCCCAAGTTACACAACTCTGTCTCCCCAAGCTACATGACCCTGATGTCCCCCAAGTTACACAACTCTGTCTCCCCAAGCTACATGACCCTGATGTCCCCCAAATTACACAACTCTGTCTCCCCAAGCTACATGACCCTGATGTCCCCCAAGTTACACAACTCTGTCTCCCCAAGCTACATGACCCTGATGTCCCCCAAGTTACACAACTCTGATCTCCCCAAGCTGCATGACCCTGATGTCCCCCAAGTTACACAACTCTGTCTCCCCAAGCTACATGACCCTGATGTCCCCCAAGTTACACAACTCTGTCTCCCCAAGCTGCATGACCCTGATGTCCCCCAAGTTACACAACTCTGATCTCCCCAAGCTGCATGACCCTGATGTCCCCCAAGTTACACAACTCTGTCTCCCCAAGCTGCATGACCCTGATGTCCCCCAAGTTACACAACTCTGTCTCCCCAAGCTGCATGACCCTGATGTCCCCCAAGTTACACAACTCTGTCTCCCCAAGTTGCATGACCCTGATGTCCCCCAAGTTACACAACTCTGATCTCCCCAAATTACATGACCCTGATGTCCCCCAAGTTACACAACTCTGTCTCCCCAAGCTGCATGACCCTGATGTCCCCCAAGTTACACAACTCTGATCTTCCCAAGCTGCATGACCCTGATGTCCCCCAAGTTACACAACTCTGATCTCCCCAAATTACATGACCCTGATGTCCCCCAAGTTACACAACTCTGTCTCCCCAAGCTGCATGACCCTGATGTCCCCCAAGTTACACAACTCTGATCTCCCCAAGCAGCATGACCCTGATGTCCCCCAAGTTACACAACTCTGTCTCCCCAAGTTGCATGACCCTGATGTCCCCCAAGTTACACAACTCTGATCTCCCCAAGCTACATGAATCTTAGCCACTGAAACTTAATTCTAAATCTCTGCTGTTTACATGTACCCCATGCACATTCAGTCACTGATGAATCGCTGCTGTCAGAATTTGGGGAAACTAGAGCAGAGAAGGGTGAGTTGTGTGGACAGAGAAGAAAACAAATGGTGAAGTTGAAACAGTTAAACACGAAAAAACAACCCAGAAAAAACAATTCTAATAAGATAAATGAAATTGTTTGCATACACAAAGAGATATTAACTTACTGAAAGTCATTCTGGAAAAGAAAATGTGTAAACGAGGCAGAAGTAAACAAAGTGGACTGATACCATCAAAAAATGATCTGGAGAAGCTATAAATTCATTTATGCTTGTACCATCAAGGCAAGAGACACTTAGAAATGTCACCTTTATATCTTACCACATCTACACCATATTGTATCAGACTATCTCACCTCTAGATCTTGCCACATCTACACCACATTGTATCAGACTATCTCACCTCTAGATCTTACTACATCTACACCATATTGTATCAATCTCTCCTCTAGATCTTACCACATCTACACCATATTGTATCAGACTATCTCACCTCTAGATCTTACCACATCTACACCACATTGTATCAATCTCTCCTCTAGATCTTACCACAGCTACACCATATTGTATCAATCTCTCCTCTAGATCTTACCACAACTACACCATATTGTATCAATCTCTCCTCTAGATCTTACCACAACTACACCATATTGTATCAATCTTTCCTCTAGATCTTACCACAACTACACCATATTGTATCAATCTCTCCTCTAGATCTTACCACATCTACACCATATTGTATCAATCTCTCCTCTAGATCTTACCACATCTACACCATATTGTATCAATCTCTCCTCTAGATCTTACCACATCTACACCATATTGTATCAATCTCTCCTCTAGATCTTACCACAACTACACCATATTGTATCAATCTCTCCTCTAGATCTTACCACAACTACACCATATTGTATCAATCTCTCCTCTAGATCTTACCACAACTACACCATATTGTATCAATCTCTCCTCTAGATCTTACCACATCTACACCATATTGTATCAATCTCTCCTCTAGATCTTACTACAGCATATTGTATTGGACTATTTACATGTACACTTGACCTACTAGAGCAGTGTTTTACCATGCTAACTGATGGCTGAACATCTCTTTGTGTACTTCATTTCTCATCATGTCTTTCTTATAGTAAATATTTATGAGATTTTACTGTGATACTGTCTGCACCACTTTACCATGTACGATGAGGTTGCTACATGCAACATACTACTTTCATAACATGGTGAATGGCAGAGGCATTCTACTCTCCCCCCACCCCCTAATCTTTGTAAGAAACCAAAAGCACAAATCAGAAGTTCTTGTGAGAATGTTTAAACATTTAATGATATGATGACATTGAGGTCTTTAAGATAACCTGACATAAGTTAGAGTCTTTAAGATAACCTGATAAAAGTTAGGGTCTTTAAGATAATCTGACATAAGTTAGAGTCTTTAAGATAACCTGACATAACTTAGGGTCTTTAAGATAACCTGACATACGTTAGGGTCTTTAAGATAATCTTACACAAGTTGAGGTCTTTAAGATAACCTGTCATAAGTTAGGGTCTTTAAGATAATCTGACATAAGTTAGGGTCTTTAAGATAACCTGACATAAGTTAGGATCTTTAAGATAACCTTACATAAGTTAGGGTCTTTAAGATAACCTGACATAAGTTAGGATCTTTAAGATAACCTTACATAAGTTGAGGTCTTTAAGATAACCTGACATAAGTTATGGTCTTTAAGATAACCTTACATAAGTTGAGGTCTTTAAGATAACCTTACATAAGTTGAGGTCTTTAAGATAATCTTACATAAGTTGAGGTCTTTAAGATAATCTTACATAAGTTGAGGTCTTTAAGATAGTCTTACACAAGTTGAGGTCTTTAAGATAATCTTACACAAGTTGAGGTCTTTAAGATAACCTGTCATAAGTTAGGGTCTTTAAGATAATCTGACATAAGTTAGGGTCTTTAAGATAACCTGACATAAGTTAGGATCTTTAAGATAACCTTACATAAGTTGAGGTCTTTAAGATAACCTGACATAAGTTAGGATCTTTAAGATAACCTTACATAAGTTGAGGTCTTTAAGATAACCTGACATAAGTTAGGGTCTTTAAGATAACCTTACATAAGTTGAGGTCTTTAAGATAACCTTACATAAGTTGAGGTCTTTAAGATAATCTTACATAAGTTGAGGTCTTTAAGATAATCTTACATAAGTTGAGGTCTTTAAGATTATCTTGCACAAGTTGAGGTCTTTAAGACAATCTTACTTAAGTTGAAGTGTTTGAAATAATCCTCTATGTTGTTTTTATTAATTTTTTATTGTAAATAATGTAAGCGTGTATCATTGGTGTAATCACAAACATTAGAATGTTTTCACTTGCTATTTACAGCTGTTTGTTAAGTTAATCTTTGTATATACTCACATACACAGAGTTAAATGTCATATTCACAAGTGCACCAGTCTGTATTTGTACAATATATCCATACTTAAATGTCACTAGGCTATATCTCATTTTATATTTAAATGGTGATTTGTCATCAGTGTATTCTAAAGGATTATTTTCTCAGCTTTTATGTTCATTGTTTGTATCTCAGAATTGATATAGAGGACACATATTGTTTAACACTTGTGAATATAGAAGGCATGTCAGCAAACAGAAATGATGCTTAGGCCAATCAAGGGGCTGGCAGGTGTTGCCTTGAACTTCCCCACCACTATTGTTGTCTGCTTCATGCCAGACTCTGTCAGATGTTTTCATGAAGTCTTTAATAACAGGCCTGCCACTTTTATTGGCCTTGACTGTTCTCATGGCTCAAAAGGGAACACCAGCCAAATTAAACTTAACAAAAGCTAACATAAACTTAACAAAAGCTAACATAAACTTAACAATAGTTAACATAAACTTAACAGCTAACATAAACTTAACAATAGTTAACATAAACTTAACAGCTAGCATAAACTTAACAATAGTTAACATAAATTTAACAACAATTAACATAAACTTAACAATAGTTAACAAACTTAACAACAGAAAACATAAACTTAACAGCTAACATAAACTTAACAATAGTTAACATAAACTTAACAACAGCCAACATAAACTTAACAGCTAACATGTAAACTTAACAATAGTTAACATAAACTTAACAACAGCCAACATAAACTTAACAGCTAACATAAACTTAACAACAGCCAACATAAACTTAACAGCTAACATAAACTTAACAACAGCCAACATAAACTTAACAGCTAACATAAACTTAACAACAGCCAACATAAACTTAACAGCTAACATAAACTTAACAACAGCCAACATAAACTTAACAGCTAACATAAACTTAACAACAGCCAACATAAACTTAACAGCTAACATAAACTTAACAACAGCCAACATAAACTTAACAGCTAACATAAACTTAACAACAGCCAACATAAACTTAACAGCTAACATAAACTTAACAACAGCCAACATAAACTTAACAGCTAACATAAACTTAACAACAGCCAACATAAACTTAACAGCTAACATAAACTTAACAATAGTTAGGGAACAGGCAAATAATTGCGATGCTGCGGTGAAGCTGGTAGCAAAGGGCCAGTGGTGGGGAGTGTAGAACACTCCAAGGTATGAAGACAGCTTCACAAGGGAGGAACACAACACAATACTGACGTTTCGGCCTGAGGCCTTTTTCAGAGTACAAGGACAACGAAAATAAACGGTGAAACACAATTATCTATAAATACATGATCAGAAGAAGAGGATAGAAAAGAAAAAAGTAGGATGATGAAAAAATGAAAAAAGAAGAGAGCTAAGATAAGAATATAGAAAGAATAGGAGAATATATGTATATATAAAATATAGAATATAAAATCACTTAGCTTAAACGACTGGTTAATCCGCCGGGAACTAAACGAAAGAATGACTACAGGAAGGACATCCCGAGGCGGGAAAATGGAAATGAGGGTATGCCTGACCAGTGTTCATACACCGGAAGAGAGAACTAGAAACCCAAACACAAGCTAATGTCGTGCAAGGAAAAGGGGTAGGAGAAGGAGAGGATATAAGGTAACAAGAAATAACGGAGCCTAACAAGAAGGCTCTTCTTCCCCTGTAGTCATTCTTTTGTTTAGTTCCCGGCGGATTAACCAGTCGTTTAAGCTAAGTGGTTTTATATTCTATATTTTATATATACATATATTCTCCTATTCTTTCTATATTCTTATCTTAGCTCTCTTCTTTTTTCATTTTTTCATCATCCTACTTTTTTCTTTTCTATCCTCTTCTTCTGATCATGTATTTATAGATAATTGTGTTTCACCGTTTATTTTCGTTGTCCTTGTACTCTGAAAAAGGCCTCAGGCCGAAACGTCAGTATTGTGTTGTGTTCCTCCCTTGTGAAGCTGTCTTCATACCTTGGAGTGTTCTACACTCCCCACCACTGACCCCTTAACAATAGTTAACTTAAACTTAACAGCCAACATAAACTTAACAGCCAACATAAACTTAACAATAGTTAACATAAACTTAACAGCCAACATAAACTTAACAACAGCTAACAAAAACTTAACAACAGCTAACATAAACTTAACAACATATATAAAACAATAAATGGAAGAAGAGTGAAGGCAACTGATAATTTATTATTTGTCAGTTTAGAGAGTATGACCTGTTAGTTCCAGTAAAAATGGCCTGCCTATATGAAGAGCTCAGTAATGATGAGTTTCCATGTCATTAATGTCATTGCATGACATTTTTGGAAAAGTTAGGTAGAAGAAATGTCATGCAGAGTGGACTCCACATAAGACTAGAGTTAAAACTCATGTACATGTCACACTGCTCCAAATGAAATTTTAAAAAAATGGATGAAGAACAGCTTTTGGTAATAATGTCATTTTGTTAGATGAGATTGGTAGCACGTTGATCCAGCATTTGTCTGAGTTAGTGTATTGGTAGGGCCCAGCAACAAGCTGCTACACTACAGTTCCAAATGTTCTCACTCTTATAGAAGTTACAACCCCCCACCGGGCAGATATCTGATAGAAACAGCAACAGCTTTATTGCTAGCATCAACATTATCTTTAGGATTATTGTGCAACTTGTGATTGTGTTTGTTTATCACTCATAACCTGGTGTTCATTTATCACTCATAACCAGTTCATTTATCACTCATGACCTGTTCGTTTATCACTCATAACCTGGTGTTCATTTATCACTCATAACATGGAGTTCATTTATCACACATAACCAGTTCAATTATCACTCTTAACCATTTCATTTATCACTCTTAACCAGTTCATTTATCACTCATAACCTGTTCATTTATCACTCATAACCTGGTGTTCATTTATCACTCATAACATGGTGTTCATTTATCACTCATAACCAGTTCATTTATCACTCATAACCAGTTCATTTATCACTCTTAACCAGTTCATTTATCACTCATAACCTGTTCATTTATCACTCATAGCCTGGTGTTCATTTATCACTCATAACATGGTGTTCATTTATCACTCATAACCAGTTCATTTATCACTCATAACCAGTTCATTTATCACTCTTAACCAGTTCATTTATCACTCTTAACCAGTTCATTTATCACTCTTAACCAGTTCATTTATCACTCATAACCTGTTCATTTATCACTCATAACCTGGTGTTCATTTATCACTCATAACCAGTTCATTTATCACTCTTAACCAGTTCATTTATCACCCATAACCAGTTCATTTATCACTCATAACCAGTTCATTTATCACTTATAACCTGGTGTTCATCTATGACTCATAACCAGTTCATTTATCACTCATAACCAGTTTATATATCACTCATAACCTGGTGTTCATCTATGACTCATAACCAGTTCATTTATCACTCATAACCAGTCCATTTATCACTTATAACCTGGTGTTCATCTATGACTCATAACCAGTTCATTTATCACTCATAACCAGTTCATTTATCACTCATAACCTGGTGTTCATCTATGACTCATAACCAGTTCATTTATCACTCATAACCAGTCCATTTATCACTACCAACATAGAACTGGAGTCGTCAGTCGCTGGACACTGCGGGACTTGCTGAGTAGGGGATCTGAGCACCTATGGACATGTTCGGAGTGCAATGATGATGACCCGCAAATAACTCAATAACAATAACTCATTTATCACTCATAACCAGTTCATTTATCATACATAACCAAGTGTTCATTTATTACTCTTAACCAGTATTTATCACTCATAACCTGGTGTTCATTTATAACGCATAACCAGGTGTTCATTTATTATTTATTATTTATAACCAGTTCATTTATAATTCATAACCTGGTGTTCATTTATAATTCATAACCAGGTGTTAATTTATCACACATAACCAGGTGTTCATTTATCCCTTATAACCAGTTCATTTATAATTCATAACCAGATGTTCATGTATAATTCATAACCAAGTGTTCATTTATCACTCCTAACCATGTGTTTATTTATTACTCTTAACCAGTATTTATAACTCATAACCAGGTGTTCATTTATCACTGATAATGAGGTGTTCATTTATAATTCATAATGAGGTATTCATTTATAATCTTATCTGTTCTTGCTAACATGTTCAGTGTTGTGTGTTATTTTTTATCTTTATGTTGACACTGTTGCTTCTTTTTAGATATATATGTTGTTGTTGAATTGTTCACTTTATTGTTTATTGAAATTATTTTTTTGTTTAAATAAGAAAGAAAAAGATATTGTGTATGATAATCATTCACATAAACAAACTTCTCTTGCATGTGTTGTTTCATTAAGTTATTTGCGGGTCATGATCATTGCACTTCGAACATGTCCATAGATGCTCAGATCCCCTCCTCAGCAAGTGTCCAGTGACTGATGTCCAGTGTTGTTTCATGGAGTTATTTGTGGGTCATGATCATTGCACTTCGAACATGTCCATAGATGCTCAGATCCCCTCCTCAGCAAGTGTCCAGTGACTGATGTCCAGTGTTGTTTCATGGAGTTATTTGCGGGTCATGATCATTGCACTTCGAACATGTCCATAGATGCTCAGATCCCCTCCTCAGCAAGTGTCCAGTGACTGATGTCCAGTGTTGTTTCATTAAGTTATTTGCGGGTCATGATCATTGCACTTCGAACATGTCCATAGATGCTCAGATCCCCTCCTCAGCAAGTGTCCAGTGACTGATGTCCAGTGTTGTTTCATTAAGTTATTTGCGGGTCATGATCATTGCACTTCGAACATGTCCATAGATGCTCAGATCCCCTCCTCAGCAAGTGTCCAGTGACTGATGTCCAGTGTTGTTTCATTAAGTTATTTGCGGGTCATGATCATTGCACTTCGAACATGTCCATAGATGCTCAGATCCCCTCCTCAGCAAGTGTCCAGTGACTGATGTCCAGTGTTGTTTCATTAAGTTATTTGCGGGTCATGATCATTGCACTTCGAACATATCCATAGATGCTCAGATCCCCTCCTCAGCAAGTGTCCAGTGACTGATGTCCAGTGTTGTTTCATTAAGTTATTTGCGGGTCATGATCATTGCACTTCGAACATGTCCATAGATGCTCAGATCCCCTCCTCAGCAAGTGTCCAGTGACTGGTGTCCAGTGTTGTTTCATATTACCAGTTATGTAGGTCATCTAAAAAGAATAATGAGAACATTCTAAAAGCAGAAAAAAGACTTATTGCTAGCATCAGGATAGACAGAGATCATGTTTTGGTTGGTATGTAGTGAGAAGGGGAACACTTGGAATATATTGTGATAAGTGGAAAATATGAGGGAAGAAGAGACAGGGAGAAAAGATGCAAGACAATTTAAGAGAATGGCATCGTAGGAATCAATATCAGGATTGATAAACAACAGTAGAGATAAATAGAAAGTTGTGGGGAAACATGATAACTTCTTCTTCTTCCTTTCAACTCCCTGTGGAACATAGATCTTCAATAAACACTTTCCAAGTCATTCTGTTTCTTGCCATTCTTTTAAGATCATTCCATGATTTCTCCATCTTCTTCTCTACTTCCATCTGTCTTCTCCAAGAATATTTTGGTCTTCCCCTTTGTCTTTTTCCTCAGGGATTCCATAAAAGGGTCTGCTGTGTAATGCTCTCAGTTGGCTTCAGCAGTGTGTGTCCTATCCAGCGCTATCATCTTCGTTGTATCTATTTGTCCACTGGTATTTGACTGATCTTCTTTCTTCTTCTTTTCTCTTTTCACTGATACCTAAAAGGTGTCGTGGTTTATATCATTTGTCGTTCTTGAGCTGCTCGAACTGTCTGAATTAGTGACTCTCCCTTGATGTTACATGTCTCTGTCACTGCATCTATCCACCTACATCTGGGTCTTCCTCTTGGTCTTTTTCCATGCATTTTCGAGAAGAACGCCCTTGATGGTGATTGGTGCGGATTCATTCTGACCAGGTGGTCAAACCATTTAAATTGTTGTTGTTCTATATATTCTTGGCAGGGTTTTGTTCTTACCATTTTTCTTATGGTTTCATTTGGTATTCTATCTCTTCTTGTGTTGTTTGTTACTTTTCATAATTGATTATTATGAATGATGATGAATGATAATAATCATTTGACTAATACTCTCCTACAATTCTATATTAGTGATTTTGTCCTGCCATTTCCATCATTTTATTTTGTGCAAGCATCCATTAATGAAAAACTGTACCTTCATAATTGTCATTTTTGTTGTTCTAAATGTTTCACAGCTGTAAAATAGGACTGACTTAACATTGCAGTTACACATTTTTATCTTTGTATTTAAGCCAATTTCTTTGGACTTCCATATGTTTCCTAATGCAACGAATGCTCCTCTTGCTTTTGATATCCTTGTTTTGAGCAGGCATAGATAGTGCTTTAAGAAAATTATGTGGAAAGCCTCAAGAGTTATACTGCTTTTTTATGCCATTTTTTAAACTGTTGCATTTCTAATAACGTCTTGCTTGTACTCTTTTTTGTATGTTAATTATTAACATTGTCATTTTTAATAACATCTTGTTTGTACTATTTTATGTATGTATTTTTGTTAACAGTGTCATTTCTAGTAACATCTTGCTTGTGCTGTTTTGTTTATGTTAACTGCTAACAGTGTCATTTCCATAGTTCGTTCACAAATTCGTGCCCACAGAGTTGATCAATTATCTCGGAAACTGTTTGATGAATTTCTGTAATTCTTTTTTCATGAAATCTGATTTCTTCACCGACCTTCAGATTTTATAACATTTAAGTACAAAGGTAGTCTGAATTTTGCACAAATCGTTTTTTTAAATATAATTTTAGGAAAATATCAAACCGTGTGCTCTAAACATTAGATTTTACTGTAAATTATGTAAATTTTCTAACAATGCAAGCTAAAGGCGTATCTGTATTACATTGAATATGGCAAAATTTTTCATTTGATTTTATATCTTCGACATAGAGATAGGTAATCTTCCTTGCTTGACCGTCGCCTCTGCAGAGTCAAAGTTCTGTCCTATCCATCGATTGAAAGACGTTCTATCTATATTTAGAGCTGCCCGTGTTCTGTTTTCTGGTTTTTTTTATATCGTAATATAACCGACCCCTTTTAGATTCCTTGCAAAAGTGCCTGTACAATAACACAGTTACCTTTTACATAGTGATGAATTTACACTTTAAACTCTTCATGGTTTTAAAAATCAAGTAGTCACTTCACAACAGCTTACAAATTATCACACATACTGGAATATTCATTAATAGTAAATATTCTGTCAAAATATGCCTATGAACCAATTTAACAAGAAACTGGAAATGAAATTACCACACACAAAAAAACCTTGGAATGGCGCACGTCTTACAAGTTAAGAGTGCAAAACAGTGCTAAGATTGTGTGGTGTGCACGTGAAATTTGCCTTTTTTAATTGGTGAGTTGATTACAACAAATGTATGTATTGTAAAATCCTAAAATTTAGGACAAGCAAGAAAATCATATTTTTATATACCTCAAATAAGCAAAATTCTTTCCTAAATGCATGACAGTAGGGTAAAAAATTGGACTGAAGGTCGGTGAAAAAATAAGATTTCACGAAAAAGAATTACAGAAATTCATCAAACAGTTTTTGAGATAATTAATAAACTCCGTGGGCACGAATTTGTGAATGAACTATATATAGTAACATCTTGCTTGTGCTGTTTTATTTATGTTAATTGCTAACAGTGTCATTTCCAATAACAATATCTTGTTTTTTTTAAATGTCAAACTCCTAGCTGGCAGAGATGGTAAACCTTCACTTCCTTGGGTTGATGGAAGCTCTTCAAGAATGTAACTCATCAGTCCTGGCCAAAGTACGTCTAGTTGTTTAGTTTCATATGACATGACAAAGTGTGTTTAGAGTGCATCTGTTTGTGTGCAGGTTTGTGTTCATGTGACATGACAAAGTGTGTTTAGAGTGCATCTGTTTGCGTGCAGGTTTGTGTTCATGTGACATGACAAAGTGTGTTTGGAGTGCATCTGTTTGCGTGCAGGTTTGTGTTCATGTGACATGACAAAGTGTGTTTAGAGTGCATCTGTTTGCGTGCAGGTTTGTGTTCATGTGACATGACAAAGTGTGTTTAGAGTGCATCTGTTTGCATACAGGTTTGTGTTCATGTGACATGACAAAGTGTGTTTAGAGTGCATCTGTTTGCATACAGGTTTGTGTTCATGTGACATGACAAAGTGTGTTTAGAGGGCATCTGTTTGCATACAGGTTTGTGTTCATGTGACATGACAAAGTGTGTTTAGAGTGCATCTGTTTGCATACAGGTTTGTGTTCATGTGACATGACAAAGTGTGTTTAGAGTGCATCTGTTTGTGTGCAGGTTTGTGTTCATGTGACATGACAAAGTGTGTTTAGAGTGCATCTGTTTGCATACAGGTTTGTGTTCATGTGACATGACAAAGTGTGTTTAGAGTGCATCTGTTTGCATACAGGTTTGTGTTCATGTGACATGACAAAGTGTGTTTAGAGTGCATCTGTTTGTGTGCAGGTTTGTGTTCATGTGACATGACAAAGTGTGTTTAGAGTGCATCTGTTTACATACAGGTTTGTGTTCATGTGACATGACAAAGTGTGTTTAGAGTGCATCTGTTTGCATACAGGTTTGTGTTCATGTGATGAGATAATGGTAGCTGTGCTCAAGAAGACTCAATTTGGCCTACTTACGTATATTTAATTTGTTACCATTGATTGTGTTATATGAGACAGCTGTGATAGCTCAGTGTTTAATCAACTGGACTACAAACGACAAGAGCACCCTAATCCTGATTGACACCTTCCGGGTTCACCCAACCATTCAATGGGTACCGGAATTTTTTCTGGGAGAGTAAAGCGACACGGGCGTAATACCGAATTACAGAAAGGCACATTACCAGAAAAAATTATGTTCCGAAGGTCTGTAAAAATGATGGTCACTAACACCATATTCTCTATACGCCACTTGGCATGATGGGGCTATTTTTTAATTGTGTTATATGGTGATTTTGTTCAAACATTGAGAAGTAACATAGATTTGTATGTAGAAAATGATATAAATGAGAGATAAATGTAAACAAAGAGTGCATGCCATGTTGACAACTCTGAGAATATCAGTAGTGCTTGAGAAGAGAATTTGTTGAGGAGGATTTTCAAATGTCAATGATTATATCAAATGAACATAAGATGGTAGGGAGCAGCTCAACTAATAGACAAACAAGACAGACTACAACGTTTCGGCTAAATCCTTCATCGGGTGTAACAAACTATACCAATTACAATACATACATCCAAACCAGAAAATACAATGCAGATCTTATAAATGGCAGAAAAGATGCATGAATATATGTGTTTAATTTGTATAGTTTGTTTGTTAACACAGTACGTGGTGAAGAAAACATGAGGGGAATACGCCCAGACCTAAGAGAACTGAGGGAGAAAAAAATTGAAGGACACCACTACCTTAAAAATCACATCAACAATGTAATTATTGAACAAATCTACATGTTTTATACATCAAATAAAAGAAGATTGAAGTAGGATTACATTTGTAGTAAAAAAAAAATGTTAAAATAAAATAATAATTTATAGAAAAATGTCTCAGAATCTGTGATAAATACATTTTTCTCTTTTCACTTACCTGGTTATGCCATGTGATCGATCGTATTTGCATTGTTTTTATAATTAAATCTGTTCAGAATTAATAATTTTGGACACACACACAATTTTCCTTCACAATTAGTACAAAAAAAGCTCAAAAAACATTTATTTTTATGTTTACAACGTTATCTGCCACACGACACGACAATAGTCTCTATATTCTCTTATAACAACATTAGGAATGTGTTCATAAAACACCAGTTTTTTTATTTACTCTAAGACTAAACCGTAATCTAATAATATAAAAACTTTGTGCTATGATTCGTTATGAACATTAGAATCAATTCTAAATGTCTTTGCAATAAATAGCTTGATACAAATCATCTTGTAAAATGAGGCGATTTCAAGAGATCATTACTGAAAGTAAAGGAAAATTATATCTCACAAAAATCTTATATTTTTACTACCAAGTAATTGAATACCATTGCCTATTGTCAAATTCAGAAAAAATATACATTTTGCAAGAAATTTTAACTTGCTTCTTCTTAAAAAAAAGTGTCTAAATAAGCAAATAACAAAATAAAAACTTGGTGACCATCAGCTGTACAGTCGACAGGACTCTTGTCTTTTTACAAAAATCCAGTCAGCATTGGTAATTAAACCTGGTGAAGGCTTTTGGTGAAACTTTGTCTTGTTTTTCTATTAGTTTAGTTGCTCCATACCATTTTATATCTATCTTATGTGTTCTTAGAAGCTATACTCACTGACCTACATAGTATTTCATATTTCATATTTTGTATATTTGATATTTGTGCCAATGATTTGCTGATTATTGTTCCATGAGCCTGTGGGAATATGCCCTTTGTATTCTTGTCATTTTGTATAGTGTTGAAGATAATGTGATTGTCATATCCTAAACAGCTATGTTTATGACATTGGTTTCAGCCATAAGAGAAGAATGCAAGTTGCCTCCCTGCCTTCATTTCTGTGCTGTACAGTCGGAGCTGTTTCCCAACTCTGATTTATATGTACTCATAAACATATTGTATAATGTCACATAATTTTGGGATGAACAGATCCACAGCTGCTAAGATTTTAGTACAGGAAGCTCACTTGATAGTGAAACATTTACTGAGATAACTAACATGGAGTCTGAACCAATAGATCACGTGAGAGGCCGTCAGGTATGATTTGGGGAAAAGGACGGCATGCACACACAGTTCATCTATCTATTGCCCTTTTGAACTGAAGACAGCAGCACATAGACATCTTTTATCCCTCCTCATCACACGGCCAACATATGACCACCTTCGTCTCTGACAAATATCCACAATAAAAAAGAATATACAAGTGATGGCCAATGCTCCCTTACAGTACATTCTGTTTGGCCCTATGGAACAGTTCTCCCTTACAGTACGTTCTGTATGGCCCTATGGAACAGTTCTCCCTTACAGTACATTCTGTATGGCCCTATGGAACAGTTCTGCCTTACAGTACATTCTGTATGGCCCTATGGAACAGTTCTGCCTTACAGTACATTCTGTATGGCCCTATGGAACAGTTCTCCCTTACAGTACATTCTGTATGGCCCTATGGAACAGTTCTCCCTTACAGTACATTCTGTATGGCCCTATGGAACAGTTCTCCCTTACAGTATGTTCTGTTTGGTCCTATGGAACAGTTCTCCCTTACAGTATGTTCTGTATGGCCCTATGGAACAGTTCTCCCTTACAGTACATTCTGTATGGCCCTATGGAACAGTTCTCCCTTACAGTACATTCTGTATGGCCCTATGTAACAGTTCTCCCTTACAGTACATTCTGTATGGCCCTATGGAACAGTTCTCCCATACAGTACATTCTGTATGGCCCTATGGAACAGTTCTCCCTTACAGTACATTCTGTATGGCCCTATGGAACAGTTCTCCCTTACAGTACGTTCTGTTTGGTCCTATGGAACAGTTCTCCCTTACAGTATGTTCTGTATGGCCCTATGGAACAGTTCTCCCTTACAGTACATTCTGTATGGCCCTATGGAACAGTTCTCCCTTACAGTCGATTCTGTATGGCCCTATGGAACAGTTCTCCCTTACAGTCGATTCTGTATGGCCCTATGGAACAGTTCTCCCTTACAGTACATTCTGTATGGCCCTATGGAACAGTTCTCCCTTACAGTACATTCTGTATGGCCCTATGGAACAGTTCTCCCTTACAGTACATTCTGTATGGCCCTATGGAACAGTTCTCCCTTACAGTATGTTCTGTATGGCCCTATGGAACAGTTCTCCCTTACAGTACATTCTGTATGGCCCTATGGAACAGTTCTCCCTTACAGTACATTCTGTATGGCCCTATGGAACAGTTCTCCCTTACAGTATGTTCTGTATGGCCCTATGGAACAGTTCTCCCTTACAGTATGTTCTGTATGGCCCTATGGAACAGTTATCCCTTACAGCATGGTCCTATGGCCAGTTCTCCCTTACAGTACATTCTGTATGGTCCTATGGCTAGTTCTCCCTTACAGTATGTTCTGTATGGTCCTATGGCTAGTTCTCCCTTACAATACGTTCTGTATGGCCAGTGCTCCCTTACAGTATGTTCTGTATGGCCCTATGACCAGTGCTCCCTTACAGTATATTCTGTATGGTCCTATGGCTAGTTCTCCCTTACAGTACATTCTGTATGGTCCTATGGCCAGTTCTCCCTTACAGTACATTCTGTATGGTCCTATGGTCAGTTCTCCCTTACAGTACATTCTGTATGGTCCTATGGCTAGTTCTCCCTTACAGTATGTTCTGTATGGTCCTATGGCTAGTTCTCCCTTACAGTACGTTCTGTATGGCCAGTGCTCCCTTACAGTATGTTCTGTATGGCCCTATGACCAGTGCTCCCTTACAGTATGTTCTGTATGGTCCTATGGCTAGTTCTCCCTTACAGTACATTCTGTATGGTCCTATGGCTAGTTCTCCCTTACAGTATGTTCTGTATGGTCCTATGGCCAGTTCTCCCTTACAGTATATTCTGTTTGGTCCTATGGCCAGTTCTCCCTTACAGTACATTCTGTATGGCCCTATGGCCAGTGCTCCCTTACAGTTTATTCTGTTTGGTCCTATGGCCAGTTCTCCCTTACAGTAAGTTCTGTATGGTCCTATGGCCAGTTCTCCCTTAAAGTATGTTCTGTATAGTCCTATGGCCAGTTCTCCCTTATAGTACATTCTGTAGAGTCCTATGGCCAGTTCTCCCTTACAGTACATTCTGTATAGTCCTATGGCCAGTTCTCCCTTACAGTACATTCTGTATGGTCCTATGGCTAGTTCTCCCTTACAGTACATTCTGTATGGTCCTATGGCAAGTTCTCCCTTACAGTACGTTCTGTATGGTCCTATGGCCAGTTCTCCCTTACAATACACTCTGTTTGGTCGTATGGCCAGTTCTCCCTTACAGTACATTCTGTATGGTCCTATGGCCAGTGATCCCTTACAGTATATTCTGTTTGGTCCTATGGCCAGTGCTCCCTTACAGTATGTTCTGTTTGGTCCTATGACCAGTTCTCCCTTACAGTATGTTCTGTATAGTCCTATGGCCAGTTTTCCCTTACAGTATCTTCTGTATGGTTCTATGGCCAGTTCTCTCTTACAGTACATTATGTATGGCCCTATCTCCAGTGCTCCCTTACAGTATGTTCTGTATGGTCCCATGGCCAGTTCTCTCTTACAGTACATTCTGTTTGGCCCTATCTCCAGTGCTCCCTTACAGTATGTTCTGTATGGTCCCATGGCCAGTTCTCTCTTACAGTACATTATGTATGGCCCTATCTCCAGTGCTCCCTTACAGTATGTTCTGTATGGTCCCATGGCCAGTTCTCTCTTACAGTACATTCTGTTTGGCCCTATCTCCAGCGCTCCCTTACAGTATGTTCTGTATGGTCCTATGGCCAGTTCTCCCTTACAGTACATTATGTATGGCCCTATCTCCAGTGCTCCCTTACAGTATGTTCTGTATGGTCCCATGGCCAGTTCTCTCTTACAGTACATTCTGTTTGGCCCTATCTCCAGTGCTCCCTTACAGTACGTTCTGTATGGTCCTATGGCTAGTTCTCCCTTACAGTATGTTCTGTATGGTCCTATGGCCAGTTCTCCCTTACAGTACATTCTGTATGGTCCTATGGCTAGTTCTCCCTTACAGTATGTTCTGTATGGTCCTATCGCTTGTTCTTCCTTACAGTACATTCAGTATGGTCCTATGGCTAGTTCTCCCTTACAGTACATTCTGTATGGTCCTATGGCCAGTTCTCCCTTACAGTACATTCTGTATGGTCCTATGGCCAGTTCTCCCTTACAGTACATTCTGTATGGTCCTATGGCTAGTTCTCCCTTACAGTACATTCTGTATGGTCCTATGGCTAGTTCTCCTTTACAGTACATTCTGTATGGTCCTATCGCTTGTTCTCCCTTACAGTACATTCTGTATGGTCCTATCGCTTGTTCTCCCTTACAGTACATTCTGTATGGTCCTATGGCTAGTTCTCCCTTACAGTACATTCAGTATGGTCCTATGGCTAGTTCTCCCTTACAGTACGTTCTGTATGGCCAGTGCTCCCTTACAGTATGTTCTGTATGGCCCTATGACCAGTGCTCCCTTACAGTACGTTCTCTATAGTCCTATGGCCAGTTCTCCCTTACAGTACATTCTGTATAGTCCTATGGCCAGTTCTCCCTTACAGTACATTCTGTATAGTCCTATGGCCAGTTCTCCCTTACAGTACATTCTGTATAGTCCTATGGCCAGTTCTCCCTTACAGTACATTCTGTATGGTCCTATGTGCTCCCTTACAGTTTATTCTGTTTGGTCCTATGGCCAGTTCTCCCTTACAGTTTGTTCTGTATGGTCCTATGACCAGTTCTCCCTTACAGTATGTTCTGTATAGTCCTATGGCCAGTTTTCCCTTACAGTATCTTCTGTATGGTTCTATGGCCAGTTCTCTCTTACAGTACATTCTGTTTGGCCCTATCTCCAGTGCTCCCTTACAGTATGTTCTGTATGGTCCCATGGCCAGTTCTCCCTTACAGTACATTATGTATGGCCCTATCTCCAGTGCTCCCTTACAGTATGTTCTGTATGGTTCTATGGCCAGTTCTCCCTTACAGTACATTATGTATGGCCCTATCTCCAGTGCTCCCTTACAGTATGTTCTGTATGGTCCCATGGCCAGTTCTCTCTTACAGTACATTCTGTTTGGCCCTATCTCCAGTGCTCCCTTACAGTATGTTCTGTATGGTCCCATGGCCAGTTCTCCCTTACAGTACATTCTGTTTGGCCTTATCTCCAGTGCTCCCTTACAGTATGTTCTGTATGGTCCTATGGCCAGTTCTCCCTTACAGTACATTATGTTTGGCCCTATCTCCAGTGCTCCCTTACAGTAGGTTCTGTTTGGCCCTATCTCTAGTAAGTTCTGTTTTGCTCTATGGCTAGTGCTACTTATAATACGTTCTTTTTGGCCTTATGGCTAGTGTTCCATTACAGTATATTCTGTTTTGCTCTATGGTTAGTGCTCCCTTACAGTATGTTCTGTTTTGCTCTATGGCTAGTGCTCCCTTACACTATATTCTGTTTTGCCCTATTGCTAGTACTCCCTTGCAGTATATTCTGTTTGGTCCTAATGTTAATGCTCCCTTATGGTTAGTGCTCCCTTACAGTATATTCTGTTTTGTCCGATGGCCAGTGCTCCCTTACAGTATGTTCTGTATGGTCCCATGGCCAGTTCTCTCTTACAGTACATTATGTATGGCCCTATCTCCAGTGCTCCCTTACAGTATGTTCTGTATGGTCCCATGGCCAGTTCTCTCTTACAGTACATTCTGTTTGGCCCTATCTCCAGCGCTCCCTTACAGTATGTTCTGTATGGTCCTATGGCCAGTTCTCCCTTACAGTACATTATGTATGGCCCTATCTCCAGTGCTCCCTTACAGTATGTTCTGTATGGTCCCATGGCCAGTTCTCTCTTACAGTACATTCTGTTTGGCCCTATCTCCAGTGCTCCCTTACAGTACGTTCTGTATGGTCCTATGGCTAGTTCTCCCTTACAGTATGTTCTGTATGGTCCTATGGCCAGTTCTCCCTTACAGTACATTCTGTATGGTCCTATGGCTAGTTCTCCCTTACAGTATGTTCTGTATGGTCCTATCGCTTGTTCTTCCTTACAGTACATTCAGTATGGTCCTATGGCTAGTTCTCCCTTACAGTACATTCTGTATGGTCCTATGGCCAGTTCTCCCTTACAGTACATTCTGTATGGTCCTATGGCCAGTTCTCCCTTACAGTACATTCTGTATGGTCCTATGGCTAGTTCTCCCTTACAGTACATTCTGTATGGTCCTATGGCTAGTTCTCCTTTACAGTACATTCTGTATGGTCCTATCGCTTGTTCTCCCTTACAGTACATTCTGTATGGTCCTATCGCTTGTTCTCCCTTACAGTACATTCTGTATGGTCCTATGGCTAGTTCTCCCTTACAGTACATTCAGTATGGTCCTATGGCTAGTTCTCCCTTACAGTACGTTCTGTATGGCCAGTGCTCCCTTACAGTATGTTCTGTATGGCCCTATGACCAGTGCTCCCTTACAGTACGTTCTCTATAGTCCTATGGCCAGTTCTCCCTTACAGTACATTCTGTATAGTCCTATGGCCAGTTCTCCCTTACAGTACATTCTGTATAGTCCTATGGCCAGTTCTCCCTTACAGTACATTCTGTATAGTCCTATGGCCAGTTCTCCCTTACAGTACATTCTGTATGGTCCTATGTGCTCCCTTACAGTTTATTCTGTTTGGTCCTATGGCCAGTTCTCCCTTACAGTTTGTTCTGTATGGTCCTATGACCAGTTCTCCCTTACAGTATGTTCTGTATAGTCCTATGGCCAGTTTTCCCTTACAGTATCTTCTGTATGGTTCTATGGCCAGTTCTCTCTTACAGTACATTCTGTTTGGCCCTATCTCCAGTGCTCCCTTACAGTATGTTCTGTATGGTCCCATGGCCAGTTCTCCCTTACAGTACATTATGTATGGCCCTATCTCCAGTGCTCCCTTACAGTATGTTCTGTATGGTTCTATGGCCAGTTCTCCCTTACAGTACATTATGTATGGCCCTATCTCCAGTGCTCCCTTACAGTATGTTCTGTATGGTCCCATGGCCAGTTCTCTCTTACAGTACATTCTGTTTGGCCCTATCTCCAGTGCTCCCTTACAGTATGTTCTGTATGGTCCCATGGCCAGTTCTCCCTTACAGTACATTCTGTTTGGCCTTATCTCCAGTGCTCCCTTACAGTATGTTCTGTATGGTCCTATGGCCAGTTCTCCCTTACAGTACATTATGTTTGGCCCTATCTCCAGTGCTCCCTTACAGTAGGTTCTGTTTGGCCCTATCTCTAGTAAGTTCTGTTTTGCTCTATGGCTAGTGCTACTTATAATACGTTCTTTTTGGCCTTATGGCTAGTGTTCCATTACAGTATATTCTGTTTTGCTCTATGGTTAGTGCTCCCTTACAGTATGTTCTGTTTTGCTCTATGGCTAGTGCTCCCTTACACTATATTCTGTTTTGCCCTATTGCTAGTACTCCCTTGCAGTATATTCTGTTTGGTCCTAATGTTAATGCTCCCTTATGGTTAGTGCTCCCTTACAGTATATTCTGTTTTGTCCGATGGCCAGTGCTCCCTTACAGCATGTTGTGTTTGGTCCTTGGGCAATAAACGACCACACTGTTGTAGATGATGTTGGAGACTGCCATATCTTATCAATACCAGTTCAAAAACCAATAAATTAATCATTTAAGTCATCATTATTTTTAGTTACTTTGTTTCACTATTTAAAAAATCTTACTTATTATTTCCCCCTTGTATATTTCAGCTATTTCCTATGTGGACCTCCATACTTTTTGCTTACCATGCGCAGGTATAGTGACATTTCATCTATATTTTCTTGCAATCAGAATGACAAAAACTATGTTACTATTTAGTGTATTATATACGTTATTATGATACAATATGGTACCATTACACCTTGTGACATATGGAAAGTTTGATTGTTAGTACCTGACCAACAGAACAGTGTTTGAGTTATGTGGAAAGTGTGCACCAGATGGGTGCATTAGTCACAACAACAGAAATGTTCATCACCTTTTCATCACAGCAGGGAATGTGGCAGCTATCACCTTATCACCAGTGTAAGGAATGTAATAGTCATCACCACAACAGAGAATGTGGCACCTATCACCTTATCACCACAACATGAAATGTGATAGTCATCACCTTATCACCAGTGTAGGGAATGTAATAGTCATCACCTTATCACCACAACAGAGAATGTGGCAGCTATCACCTTATCACCACAACACGAAATGTGATAGTCATCACCTTATCACCACCTCAGGGAATGTGACAGCTATCATCTTATGACCAGTGCAGGGAATGTAATAGTCACCACCTTATCACCACAACAGAGAATGTGGCAGCTATCACCTTATTAACCAGCCTGTACCTGCTTTGACACAAATTTTTACCAGGGATATCTGTTAGAGGTAGATAATGGGGTCAGACAATGGGCACCAGCCTGCATGTAATGTGATTAATAAAGATATTCATGCTGAAGTCGGATATGTTGGGTTGAAAAGCGCAAATATCACCGTTTGATTGCATACCACAAGACAATGTAAACATGGCCACATAATGTTCTTTTAAGGGCAGATGATGAAGAGGTGCAACTTTTAGGTGAATGCAATTAGATATTCAGTCTTTTATATCTTTCTAAAATAGCTTTATAATCCCTTTTTATAATGATTTGTTTTGTTCACTAAATATAATTTGGGTTTATTGCCAGGTTGCAGTATGTTTTATGTTAATCATGAAATAGACTTTTACAAATGTTGTACCATCTCTTTCAGCTCCCAGGCCATCTTCAGGTGAGATTACAGAATTGTCAGAACTGGGAGCCACCACATCCAACCAAAGACCAAACATCTTTCAACTCATCCATTCTTCTGTCCTGGCTAAAACGGATCCAGTTTAAACTGGGACAAATTGAAGTGCAGTCTTCAGCAGCTACACAGATCTATATAGTTTAGTGTTTCAGGTTTGATCTGACTCAACCTCTCTGTCAGAGACCGATTGTGTTTGTGTATCCACTACAAGGGAGAAGCTGTCAGGTAACCTTATCTGCCTGCACGAAGGCTTCATTTAGTTTGTTTTTTTTCTGTATGTATCATCTACTAAATCAAAGCAACACACCATTTATACAGTACAAAATATGCAGATAGCATCAGAGCAAGCAGTTTCAAAGTATGTTATAGTTATTTGTCAAATTGATTTTCCCATGTTGTAGATAAGTGTTTCCAGTATTAACAAACACAAAGATAAATGATTGATTTCTGTAGCTGTGGTTGTAATGATACAGCTTCTTGTTAATGGATTTACTCATCAATGATTATTGTAGTTGAAAAAAGACTAAATATCTTCCACATGCAGTCTCCACAGAATAATGCACATCAAATGGCAGGACAAAATAACCAACTTAACTATCCTGCAACGAGCTAAGACCCCAACAATCATGTTGATACTTAGAAGCCGCAGACTAAGACGGCCAGGGCACATCCAGCGAATTGAAGAAAAACGCATCCCCAGGCAAATACTATATTGTGAACTAATACACGGAAAAAGACAAAATCGACAGACCTAAACTATAATATAAAGATATGTGTAAATCAACTCTGAATGACTTCTCCATCTGTGAAAATGACAGGGAACATCTGGCTAGTGATCACACATCATGGAGAGTATGTATAAGGAATGGTGTAACATCATTTAAGACTGTGCTAAGGCAAAACTTAGAAGAGTAAAGACTCATGAAAAAGGGATGGAAAACCCTGTGGATCAGTGGGCGTGTGTTTGTCAAACATTGGTAGAATTAGCCACAAGAGAAGCTGTTCAACAAAAACAAAGCCTAAAAAAAATACACAATAGCCTCCACTAGACCGTCTGACAAGATGAAAAGGGCATATATATTATTGTAGATGAAGTGAAAGTTATTGTTTGATACATGGTAGGTCCCACATTGACTGATGTTACACTTTCATGTGAATAGATCAAGCTTGTATTGTTGGTGCATTCTGTCAGGATGGGCTCTCTTGGACTACCTTCACCAATGTCATGGCTGGCCTCTTGAGTGTTGAATGAAGAATGCAAAGACGTTCAGGGATGTTATTCTGTGTGGCTATTTCTGTGTGAGTTAGACAGGGAGGTAGCTCTGGCTATTTCTGTGTCAGACAGGGAGGTAGCTCTGGCTATTTCTGTGTGAGTTAGACAGGGAGGTAGCTCTGGCTATTTCTGTGTCAGACAGGGAGGCAGCTCTGGCTATTTCTGTGTGAGTTAGACAGGGAGGTAGCTCTGGCTATTTCTGTGTCAGACAGTGAGGTAGCTCTGGCTATTTCTGTGTCAGACAGGGAGGCAGCTCTGGCTATTTCTGTGTGAGTTAGACTGGGAGGTAGCTCTGACTATTTCTGTCAGACAGGGAGGCAGCTCTTGCTATTTCTGTGTGAGTTAGACAGGGAGGTAGCTCTGGCTATTTCTGTGTCAGACAGGGAGGCAGCTCTGGCTATTTCTGTGTGAGTTAGACAGGGAGGTAGCTCTGGCTATTTCTGTGTCAGACAGGGAGGCAGCTCTGGCTATTTCTGTGTGAGTTAGACTGGGAGGTAGCTCTGACTATTTCTGTGTGAGTTAGACTGGGAGGTAGCTCTGACTATTTCTGTGTGAGTTAGACAGGGAGGTAGCTCTGGCTATTTCTGTGTGAGTTAGACAGGGAGGTAGCTCTGACTATTTCTGTGTGAGTTAGACAGGGAGGTAGTCCTGGCTATTTCTGTGTGAGTTAGATAGGGAGGTAGCTCTGGCTATTTCTGTGTGAGTTAGACAGGGAGGTAGCTCTAACTATTTCTGTGTGAGTTAGACAGGGAGGTAGCTCTGGCTATTTCTGTGTGAGTTAGACAGGGAGGTAGCTCTGGCTATTTCTGTGTGAGTTAGACAGGGAGGTAGCTCTGGCTATTTCTGTGTGAGTTAGACAGGGAGGTAGCTCTAACTATTTCTGTGTCAGTTAGACAGGGAGGTAGTCCTGGCTATTTCCGTGTGAATTAGACAGGGAGGTAGCTCTAACTATTTCTGTATCAGTTAGACAGGGAGGTAGTCCTGGCTATTTCTGTGTGAGTTAGATAGGGAGGTAGCTCTGACTATTTCTGTGTGAGTTAGACAGGGAGGTAGCTCTGGCTATTTCTGTGTGAGTTAGACAGGGAGGTAGCTCTGACTATTTCTGTGTGAGTTAGACAGGGAGGTAGCTCTAACTATTTCTGTGTCAGTTAGACAGGGAGGTAGTCCTGGCTATTTCTATGTGAGTTAGACACGGAGGTAGCTCTAACTATTTCTGTGTGAGTTAGGCAGGGAGGTAGTCCTGGCTATTTCTGTGTGAGTTAGATAGGGAGGTAGCTCTAACTATTTCTGTGTGAGTTAGACAGGGAGGTAGTCCTGGCTATTTCTGTGTGAGTTAGATAGGGAGATAGCTCTAACTATTTCTGTGTGAGTTAGACAGGGAGGTAGTCCTGGCTATTTCTGTGTGAGTTAGACAGGGAGATAGCTCTGGCTATTTCTGAGACAGGTAGGTAGCTCTGACTATTTCTGTGTGAGTTAGACAGGGAGGTAGCTCTGACTATTTCTGTGTGAGTTAGACAGGGAGGTAGCTCTGACTATTTCTGTGTGAGTTAGACAGGGAGGTAGTCCTGGCTATTTCTGTGCAAGTTAGACAGGGAGGTAGCTCTGGCTATTTCTGTGTGAGTTAGACAGGGAGGTAGCTCTAACTATTTCTGTGCGAGTTAGACAGGGAGGTAGCTCTAACTATTTCTGTGTGAGTTAGGCAGGGAGGTAGTCCTGGCTATTTCTGTGTGAGTTAGACAGGGAGGTAGCTCTGGCTATTTCTGTGTGAGTTAGACAGGGAGGTAGCTCTGACTATTTCTGTGTGAGTTAGACAGGGAGGTAGCTCTGGCTATTTATGTGTGAGTTAGGCAGGGAGGTAGTCCTGGCTATTTCTGTGTGAGTTAGATAGGGAGGTAGCTCTAACTATTTCTGTGTGAGTTAGACAGGGAGGTAGTCCTGGCTATTTCTGTGTGAGTTAAACAGGGAAGTAGTCCTGGCTATTTCTAAGCAAGTTAGACAGGGAGGTAGCTCTGGCTATTTCTGTGTCAGTTAGACAGGGAGGAAACTTCATATCATAGAAACTTTTGTAACATGGAATAGACAGCGAGACATCAAACAGACTTTTGTAACATGGGATAGACTGTGAGACATCAAAGAAACTTTTGTAACATGGGATAGACAGCGAGACATCAATCAAACTTTTGTAACATGGGATAGACAGCGAGACATCAAACAAACCTTTGTAACATGGGATAGACAGCGAGACATCAAAGAAACCTTTGTAACATGGGATAGACAGCGAGACATCAAAGAAACCTTTGTAACATGGGATAGACAGCGAGACATCAAAGAAACCTTTGTAACATGGGATAGACAGCGAGACATCAAAGAAACCTTTGTAACATGGGATAGACAGCGAGACATCAAACAAACTTTTGTAACATGGGATAGGCAGTGAGACATCAAATGAACTTTTGTAACATGGGATAGGCAGTGAGACATCAAAGAAACTTTTGTAACATGGGATAGACAGCGAGACATCAAACAAACTTTTGTAACATGGGATAGACTGTGAGACATCAAACAAACTTTTGTAACATGGGATAGACAGCGAGACATCAAATGAACTTTTGTAACATGGGATAGACAGCGAGACATCAAACAAACTTTTGTAACATGAGATAGACTGTGAGATATCAAAGAAACCTTTGTAACATGGGATAGACTGTGAGACATCAAACAACCTTTTGTAACATGGGATAGACTGTGAGACATCAAACAAACTTTTGTAACATGGGATAGACTGTGAGACATCAAACAAACTTTTGTAACATGGGATAGGCAGTGAGACATCAAAGAAACCTTTGTAACATGGGATAGACTGTGAGACATCAAACAACCTTTTGTAACATGGGATAGACTGTGAGACATCAAAGAAACTTTTGTAACATGGGTTAGACAGCGAGACATCAATCAAACTTTTGTAACATGGGATAGACAGCGAGACATCAAACAAACTTTTGTAACATGGGATAGACAGCGAGACATCAAACAAACTTTTGTAACATGGGATAGACTGTGAGACATCAAACAACCTTTTGTAACATGGGATAGACTGTGAGACATCAAACAAACTTTTGTAACATGGGATAGACTGTGAGACATTAAACAAACTTTTGTAACATGGGATAGACAGCGAGACATCAAACAAACTTTTGTAACATGGGATAGACTGTGAGACATCAAACAACCTTTTGTAACATGGGATAGACTGTGAGACATCAAACAAACTTTTGTAACATGGGATAGACTGTGAGACATTAAACAAACTTTTGTAACATGGGATAGACAGCGAGACATCAAACAAACTTTTGTAACATGAGATAGACTGTGAGACATCAAACGAACTTTTGTAACATGGGATAGACTGTGAGACATCAAACAAACTTTTGTAACATGGGATAGACTGTGAGACATCAAACAAACTTTTGTAACATGGGATAGACTGTGAGACATCAAACAAACTTTTGTAACATGGGATAGACTGTGAGACATCAAACAAACTTTTGTAACATGGAATAGACTGTGAGACATCAAAGAAACTTTTGTAACATGGGATAGACAGCGAGACATCAAACAAACTTTTGTAACATGGGATAGACAGCAAGACATCAAAGAAACTTTTGTAACATGGGATAGACTGAGACATCAAACAAACTTTTGTAACATGGGATAGACAGTGAGACATCAAACAAACTTTTGTAACATGGGATAGACAGCAAGACATCAAAGAAACTTTTGTAACATGGGATAGACTGTGAGACATCAAAGAAACTTTTGTAACATGGGATAGACTGTGAGACATCAAAGAAACTTTTGTAACATGGGATAGACTGTGAGACATCAAAGAAACTTTTGTAACATGGGATAGACAGAAAAAAACACTTAGAGGGAGCCAAACATACATCTGGATTGATGGATTTTTGACGATCATGTGAATAGACAACATAACACCTGTAGCCATGACACTGTGCATTTGAATGTCAGGCCTTAAATGTAACTTAACCCAGGAAATAATGACAACATCTGATTGCCATGTGTATCTGCTTGGATAAACTCACAGCTGTGTAGCAAATGTTCACAGAAAATTATATTTTTGAAATCCAAATATAACATTTAAATGGTCATTTTTAATGACTATCTATCTATCTATCTATCTTTATGACACATAGTACCATTGCTGGTGTATGTCGAGGGGCAACGATAGAACCAGAGTGATAAAGGCCTCTTGGTCAAAGCAGTCGCCACGACGTGTGAGACTCAAGATTTTTATTTCACCCCAGATAGAAAAAATCCTTTCTGTCTACTGCGTGCTTCGAACACCGTACGCCAGCTTTTCAGCTAGCGGAACAATGGTTTTAGCCGCACGGCCATGCGCACCTCATTTTTAACGACATAATCATGAAAACATGAGTCATAGATATGATCGTAATCTAGGGTTAAGTTTGTTTATCATTTCAGATCTTGTGTTTGGACATGAGTAAATTCATCTATTTACATTGAGCATAGCTGTTGGTCTTATAGTGCTTGTGTGTTTTGTGATATATTTATATTTATTACACACATTTGCACATATGTGTATTGTTGTTAATGACCTGGGTTTCATGAAAAGTTGTAGATTTGATGAAGATGTTGTTATATAACTAATGTGATATCTGTGCTAGTCATGTGATATACGCTTCTGTTATTCAGTGTTGATTTGTAGATAATTCTCTTGCATGATTATGCACTTAAAGCCAGTTACAAAATCTACAAAATGTTATCTGTGAGGTCTAGGAAGAGCCAAGCAAAGATAAGTGCATGAGCTGTCACAGCACAAATGGACATCTCCTGTTGCTATGCTATTACCTTCTGGAACAGTAAATTCATTCAGCAATTAACTTTTATGATATCCTGGGAAAGTAGGAGAGCACATAAAGAACTTGTCATTCTCCAAATCAGATGGACGTTGGTTCAAATAACAATAGGGTCCAAACAGTGTTTTTTTCTTTAGAGGTTATCTTTCTCTGTCAGGCCAATCGCTTAGTCCAACTCCTTTTATCTCTAGCTCTACTGTTGTCCATTTATCTTCAACCTGTATCTCTGATTATTGCCTTCAGAGTCATGCCTCTTGTGAGGTCATCATCACACATTAGTCCATGGAAATAACAGCTTGCTTTGAGGAATTTTAGAATTTGTCAAGAATTGATGTCTCCCTATGAGATCATTGATTGGAGAACAAGGGTGCAGTTAAGAGACCCAGAAATCAAGTTCCATCACAAGTAGGATGGTGCAACTGAGTAATGAATAGTGTGTATAACTAGCAAGCTACTTGGACTATCAGCACACACCTGTTTTGTGTCTTCTGTTGGGAAGGAGTGAACACCTAGTCTACTCTGAGGGTGCTTAGGTCAATTGTTTGCACGAGCAATGCCATAGATGTATTGATACATGAAAGCTTAGAAGCAATTGTGTTGGTTTTGTTAGGATTTACCTTTGTTGTTGTTGTTGTTGTTGTTGTTGTTCTCTGAGTTTTGTGATTCTTTAGAAGTGCTCATCAACATGTGGCTTGTCAAGGTCAGGTAACATTATTTCTGTGAATATCGGTTTGTTTTTTATATCAGGTATTATTGTGAAAATACCTGGGATAGATTTGGCTGTATCTTTTGTATTAGTATTTGAATTAAACAGTTTTCAAAGTCTGATGTTTTCATTTTGTAATACCCATTGTTACTTGCATGTTATTACATTTTTCTTGTTACAAATTCTTGAAAGAAACAAGCATAAAATAACGACATGGAAACAAATTTCTAAGAAAAACTGCAAACAAAACTAGAAGATATCAGATTACATTGAGGCCTACAAAAAATTGAGGGTGAAACACCAACTATCATCCAGAATTGGCACCTGGAATGTTCGTACCCTTAACGAACAGGGAAAAGCGGCACAAGTGGCAGCAGAAATGACCAACTATAAGATAGATATTCTGGGAATGTGTGAAACAAGATGGCTGGGAGCAGAGAGAATAAAATTGAATACAGGGGAGATGATTTTATCATCAGGACACCAGGAACCAGGAGCACAACATAGCGAAGGGGTAGCTATAATGCTATCAAAAAATGCACAGAAGACACTAATAGAATGGGAGGCAGTGGGACCAAGACTGGTGAGAGCAACATTTAGAACAACCAAAAACAAAATAAAATTACACATTATACAATGCTATGCACCAACCAACGATAAAGATGACTCAGTTAAAGATGATTTTTATAAACAGCTACAATGGCAGGTGGATGCAAGACGAGCCAAGGATATTATAATCTTGATGGGAGACCTAAATGCTAAGGTAGGATCAGACAACAGAGGCTTCGAAGAGATTATGGGAAAACATGGACTTGGAGATATAAACGAGAATGGAGAGATATTTGTGAATTTCTGCACCCTTAATCAAATGAGCCTAGGAGGAACAATATTCCAACATAAAAGAATACACAAAGCTACATGGGTGTCACCAGATCATAGAACGGAAAATCAAATTGATCACATATGTATTAATAATAAGTTTAAGTCATCCTTACAGGATGTAAAAGTATATAGAGGGGCAGATATAGCTTCTGATCATCATCTTCTGTTAGCCAAACTTAAAATTAAATTAAAAAGGTTTAATACAACGAATAAGGGTAGAAAGTATTTCAATGTAGGGTTTCTTAAAGAACAAGGAATTAAAGATAAATTCGCAGTCACAATATCAAACAAATACCAAGTCCTCCAACAACTAGAAAATACAATAAATATAGAAGATCATTGGAAACAGGTAAAAAATATATGGAAAGAGACATGCGAAGAAACACTGGGGAAAAGAGAACGCCAGAATAAGGCATGGATGACAGCAGAGACCCTGGATAAAATTAAAGAAAGAAAGAACAAGAAAGCAGACATAAATAAAAGCAAAACAAGAAGTAATAAAGCCAAGACACAGGAAGCTTACACAGAGGTGAACAAAGAAGTGAGAAGATGCATTAAAAGGGATAAGAGGAAATATATAGATGAACTAGCTAAAGAGGCAGAAGAAGCAGCAAATAAAGGGAATATGAAAGAACTGTACAACAGCACAAAGAAATTAGGTGGAAAATACAAACAGATCAACGCCTTTATCAAAGACAAGAAAGGAAATCTGCTTAGTAATATAAGGGAACAAATGGAGAGATGGAAAGAACACTTTGAAGAACTTTTGAACAGACCCGGCTCAAATAATCCTCCAGATATACTACCAGCAGAAGAAGAGTTACACGTTAACTGCAGAAAACCAAGCAAAGAAGAAATAATGAAAGCCATCAAATTATTAAAAGATGGTAAAGCCACAGGACCAGATGAAATTCCTTCGGAAGCCATCAAAGCAGATATTAACACCTCTACCAAGATGTTACAGGATCTATTGGATAAAATTTGGGAGAGGGAAGAAATACCTAAAGACTGGAGAGAAGGTTATATGATCAAACTACCAAAGAAAGGAAGTTTACAGGAGTGCACAAATTATAGGGGAATTATGCTACTATCAGTGCCAGGAAAAATATTAGGCAGAATCATTCTGGAGAGACTAAAAGAGGCTATAGAGAAACACTTGAGAGATGAACAAGCAGGTTTTAGGAAGAACAGATCATGTGCTGATCAAATAACTACCCTACGTATAATAGTTGAACAAAGTTTAGAACTAAAATCCCCACTATATATTGGATTCATAGATTACGAAAAGGCATTTGATAGTTTAGACAGAAGAATGCTTTGGAAGTTGCTGAGTCATTACGGAATCCCCATAAAGTTTATTAACCTGATAAAAACAATGTATGAAGGAACAAAATGTAGTGTGGTGCATGAAGGACAGCTTACAGAAGCATTTGAAATAAGAACAGGAGTAAGGCAAGGATGCCTCCTGTCTCCATTTCTCTTTCTACTGGCCATAGATTGGATTATGAAAATAACTCAAAACAACAGAAATGGGATCCAGTGGTCACTGACCAAATACTTGATGATTTAGACTTTGCTGATGACATAGCTCTCCTATCACACAGCCATCAACAGATGCAGGATAAAATGAGTATATTAGATGAGAGATCACAACAGCTAGGACTAAAGATTAATAGAGATAAGACCAATATTATGAGAATTAATGCAGTTGGCAATAACCATATAAAACTAGGAGAAATACCTCTACTAGACGTACAATCTTATATATATCTGGGCAGTAATATAGATAAAGAGGGAGGAACAGAAAATGATACCAAAATAAGGATATCAAAAGCAAGAGGAGCTTTCATTGCACTGGGAAACATATGGAAATCCAAAGAAATTAGGCTAAATACAAAAATAAAAATTTTCAACTCAAATGTTAAGTCGGTCCTATTATATGGCTGTGAAACATGGAGAATGACAAAATTGACAATCACGAAAGTACAGACTTTCATTAATGGATGCTTGCGCAGAATAAAGGGATGGAAATGGCAGGACAAAGTCACTAACGTGGAATTATGGAAATGTACCGGTCAAATACCAGTGGATAAAGAGATACAGCGAAGACGATGGCGATGGATAGGACACACACTACGGAAGCCAACTGAGAGTATTACACAACAGGCTCTTTTTTGGAATCCCCAGGGGAAAAGACAAAGAGGAAGACCAAGGAATTCTTGGAGAAGACAGATAGAAGCAGAGATGAAGATGATGGGGAAGACATGGAATGATCTTAAAAGAATGGCAAAAAACAGAACGACTTGGAAAGTGTTTGTTGAAGACCTATGCTCCACCAGGAGCTAAAAGGTAAAAGAGAGAGAAACACCAACTATTGACTATATTGTAACAACAAAACATCAAATGTGGGTGAAACACCAACTATTGACTATATTGTAACAACAAAACATCAAATGTGGGTGAAACACCAACTATTGACTATATTGTAACAACAAAACATCAAATGTGGGTGAAACACCAACTATTGACTATATTGTAACAACAAAACATCAAATGTGGGTGAAACACCAACTATTGACTATATTGTAACAACAAAACATCAAATGTGGGTGAAACACCAACTATTTACTATATTGTAACAACAAAACATCAAAATGTGGGTGAAACACCAACTATTTACTATATTGTAACAACAAAACATCAAATGTGGGTGAAACACCAACTATTTACTATATTGTAACAACAAAACATCAAAATGTGGGTGAAACACCAACTATTGACTATATTGTAACAACAAAACATCAAATGTGGGTGAAACACCAACTATTTACTATATTGTAACAACAACTATTGACTATATCGAGTTATTGTTATTGAGTTATTAGCGGGTCATCATCATTGCACTCCGAACATGTCCATAGGTGCTCACATCCCCACCTCAGCAAGTCTCGCAGTGTCCAGCGACTGACGAGTCCAGTTCTGTGTTAGTTGATTAGTCTTCTTACACGCCCACTAAGTTTCTCGTATCTAGCTGTGCCCATCTTAACTCCCATCTCTTTCATCCAAAGGAGTGACGTCGACTTATGGTTGTTGAAGTCCTGTGTCCATCCAACTTCCCGGAGGGCATTGATGATGTCCATCCGATCCATTGGTTGACCGTCTTCAACAATAGCGCAGCTAGTCAACCTGTCTGCTCTTTCATTTCCCTGTACTCCAGGATGTCCAGGGACGTAGACAAAGGTGACATTACGTATGACTTCTGCAGTGACTCAACCCATTGCCTATGTACAGATCCCGCCTCCACTTGTCTTATCATGCTCATCGAATCACTCAGTATACAAGTGTGGGTGTAGTCTTGTGACTCTAACCAGATGACGATTTTTTTAAAAAGAAGAAAACAAGTGGTATGATAACAGCTTTATGCGGTAATTAACAAAACAAAAGTAAGTCGACGTTTCGGCCAAGTAGGCCTTCAACTGGAACAACAAGCAACAACACAAATATATATAAGGATATGTAAACACATCTAAGGACATGGTGATAATATGCTAGATACTCGAGAAAGGAAATTTAAAAAAAAAAAAAAAAAAAGGTCGCTTCCCTTGGTCCAGAGCGTGGTCAGCTTCTGAATGAACTAAAATCAGGTGGGGTGACCAGCTATATACCTCACTTACCAGGCAGTCAGAGGAGGTCAGTGAGATATATAGCTGGCCATCCCGCCTAATTTTAGTTCATTCAGGAGCTGACAACACAGAATAAGTGTACTCCTTTAGTCATCGGGCGAACGCAAGCAAGACTTAGATGTGTAGGGAATAATAGAACAAAGAAGTATGTGTTAGCACTCGGAAAAATTGACAGACAAACAACAATAGAAAAAAACGAAGAACAATATATGGTCCGAAGTGGGATCGAACCCGTACTCAGTGGCATAGGGTAACGATCACAGACCGGAAATAAATTGTATATTTGTACTTTCCTAACAGTGCTAACACATACTTCTTTGTTCTATTATTCCCTATTATCGCCTCGGAAGTTCCCCATATAATAATATTTATGTATTATTATTTGTACCCAGTATATAATCACTGGGAACTACTATTCGTGCTGTTTCGTCCAATAAATGTTTGTCTACAACACAAGTATTCAGCCCTACTGGGAGATACTTGCATTAATAGGAAAGTACAAATATACAATTTATTTCCGGTCTGTGATCGTTACCCTATGCCACTGAGTACGGGTTCGATCCCACTTCGGACCATATATTGTTCTTCGTTTTTTTCTATTGTTGTTTGTCTGTCAATTTTTCCGAGTGCTAACACATACTTCTTTGTTCTATTATTCCCTATTATCGCCTCGGAAGTTCCCCATATAATAATATTTATGTATTATTATTTGTACCCACTTAGATGTGTACAAGGATGAGCAGCATATCGCTTTCTTGATGATTGTGACGTCGTCATGGGAGCAACACTTGCTCTGTAAAACCTCTACCTTAGTTCTGCAGTCGTGACGTCAAGTACGGAATTCCCTACTGCCAAGTCTGACCGGAATTTTTGTCTAGCCCGTCGCTGCCGGAAAAATTAAACCGGGACTTTATATGCATCATCATCATGTGCCATACCGGTTGGCGTGTGCGATCATGTCCTAACACAAACTTCTATCCACCGTGCATCGTATCAATTCTGTTGACTGTTTTCCGTATCATGATACCAAGCTATATAGTATCTTCTCTCTTTGTTCTCCGCGATATCTCTTTCCCTGTATTTTGCCAGTTGAAACCAAGTATCCCAACTTTCCTCTTCTCATGATGTGCCCGAAAGATGTTGATTGTTTCTTTATTGTTTCTTTCTGATGTTTTTTTAGGAGCTTCCTTTTTGTGTTGGCCTCTTTGAGAATTTCCTCGTTGGTCTTTTTAGCTGTCCAGGAAACTGTCAACATTCTTCTTAGAAATCCCATCTCTGTGGCCTGTAATCGTCTGTTCATTTGTTTGTTTACTGTCCATGATTCGCTCCCATATGTCATAATTGGCTCTATATAGCACCGATGAACTCTTTTTCTCACTTCTATTGACAAAGAAAAAAGACATCACCTCAGTGTAAAATAAAGACAAGTGGAACAATATTAAAACAGGCAAATTAATTTAAATATTTGGGAACTTTGTTAACCTCAGACGGAAGATGTACAAAAGAGGTGAGATGCAGAATGGCTCAGGCAAAAGCAGCTTTCCAAAAATGAGGAAGATACTATTCAATCCATTTTTGACAATAGAAACAAGATAAAAGAGTTCTTAAATGTTACGTAGAGCCAGTCTCAACATATGGATGCAAATCATGGACAATAGGACAACAGACAAGAAAATCACTGGAGTCTGTAGAAATGTGGTTTTACAGAAGAATGTTGGGAGTACCATGTACAGCTAAGAAGAGTAATGAAGATGTTCTGAGAGAGGTCAAAGCAAAAAGAGAGCTAATTTCCAATATTAGGAAGAAACAATCATCATTTTTTGGCTATGTAATGAGAAGAGAACAACTGGAATATATTGTAACAACTGGGAAAATTGAGGGACGAAGAGATAGAGGACATAGAGAAAAAATAACAGACAGCTTAAGAGAATGGCTTGGCAGAAGGTCAACAACAGAAATGATAAATAACTGCCGAGTTAGAAAGGTGTGGAGAGACATGATCACCTACGCCAGCAGGCCCGGTACTTGATGATTGACAAAGATTTTCTGGATAACACTTTTTTTTTCAATTTCTGAAATGCTATTTTGGCCCGAGCCTTTCTGCTTGTTATTTCTGTGGTGCATCTTCCATCTGATCTTATTATTGTGCCAAGTATTTGACGCGTTGCACTTGTTTCAGATTTATTTTTTTATATTACGATCTGTTTAATTCACGACATTTAATCTCTAATATTAACGTTTTCAATCTAGATTGTTTTATACAGCAGTCAAATTTAATCATTTTTGTGAGTAAAGGTGAAAGTCATAATTTTTTTTTGTTTTACCGCTTCAATAAGGAGCCGCGATAGCTCAGTGGTTAGTGAACTGGACTACAAAGGACAAGGGTTAGGGTTCGATCCCAACCGACGGCTTCCGGGTTCACCCAGCCTTAAATGGGTACCGGATTTTTTTCTGGGAAAGTAAAGCAGCACGGGCGTAATACCGACCACATTATCCCAAAAATCATGTGCTGAAGGTCTGTAAAATATAGGGTCACTAACACCATATTTCCCTATACGCCACTTGGCGTGACGGGGGTACTTTACCTTTCTTTACTACCGCTTCAATAAGAGTGAAAATCAGTTGCAAGAAATGTTAGACATTATATTGAAGAAAAGCACAAATAAAGGACTCAGCCTTAATAGCAAAAAATCAGAAGTAATGGTAGCAATAAAGAAAAATACATCACCGCAAAACACAATAAAGACAAGTGGAACAATATTTGAACAGGTAAATGAATTTAAATATTTGGGAACAATGTTCACCTCATAAGTACAACAGAGCTCAGGCAAAAGCATCTTTCCAAAAAAAAAAAATGAGGAACATACTGTGCAATCCATTTTTGACAATAGAAACAAGAAAAAAAGTTCTTAAATGTTATGTAGAGCCAGTCTTAACATATGGATGTGAATCATGGACAATAGGACAACAGACAAGAAAATCACTAGAGGCTGTGGAAATGTAGTTTTACAGAAGAATGTTGAGAATACCATGAGCAGCAAAGAAGAGTCATGAAAATGTTCTGAGAGAGGTCAAAGCAAAAAGAGAGATATTTTCCAATATTAGGAAGAAACAATCATCATTTTTTGGCCATGCAATGAGAAGGGAACAACTGGAATATATCGCGACACCTGGGAAAATAAAAGGACAAGAGGTAGGGTTCGATCCCAACCAACGGCTTCCGGGTTCACCCAGCTTTTAATGGGTACCGGATTTTTTTTCTGGGAAAGTAAAGCGGCATGGGCGTAATACCGACCACATTGCCCCAAAAATCATGTGCCGAAGGTCTGTAAAATATATGGTCACTAACACCATAATCATCATTTTGTGGCCATGTAATGAGAAGAGAACAACTGGAATATATTGTAACAACTGGAAAAATTGAGGGACGAAGAGATAGAAGGAAGCAAAGAGAAAAAATAACAGACAGCTTAAGAGAATGGTTTGTCAGAACAACAGAAATGATAAATATCTGCCGAGATCGAAGGTTGTGGAGGGACATGATCACCTACGCCAGTAGGCCCGGTACTTGATGATGAACACCATATTTCCTATACGCCACTTGGCGTGACGGGGGCACTTGACTTTTTTTTTTTTTTTACCTGGGAAAATTGAGAGACGAAGGGATAGAAGGAAGCAAAGAGAAAAGATACCAGACAGCTTAAGAGAATGCCTTGCAGAAGGTCAACGATAAAAATGATAAATAACTGTCGAGAACGAAAGTTGTGGAGAGACAAGATCACCTACGCCAGCAGGCGTGATACTTGATGATGACGATGATCTACGTATATACAGTCATGCGATAACACACAGGCCTATATATATATATATATATATATATATATATATATATATATATATATATATTTATTTAAACACACACACCCGGACGTATGCGTACACATGCATGTGGGAAGAGTGAGAATACATACCCAGAAGTGTCCACACCTAGGCCCGTATGCATACACACAGCACAAAGAATATGCCAGAGAATACAGAGTACCCGAATGGAGGAAAGAGTGAGATGTCTCAAAGTGGGGTTCACTAAGAACATGTAAAAGGTAAGGTACCGTGTAGTGCAGGTGGAAAGGGTATCACCCTGCACAAAGATAAGCAGCGCAAACACAAGAAATATAAGGGACAACCAAAGTACCGCTGTGTGGTCTAGTAGATGAGAGCTATGAATAGCATAGCATGTGTATATACTAATGTGCTCATACGTGAGCAAAAGAGTAGAAGATGCAATAGGGAAGGGGCAGCCATAAGGAAACAGGGTTGAAAAGGACAATAGCAATTGTGTCAGAAGAAGGGCCTCATATTAAGGGTCTAACTTGTATCAACGTGACTTACGATATTTCAGCTAACATGCGTATCCCCAACTGGCGTGTGAGATTTACTTGGCACTTTTATGTTATCTTTCTAGTTCACTGCATCCTATTTCAACATGTTTTGTGTCTTACTTTTCGTGGCCCTAGTCCTTTTTTTTTTATCTGTCCAGCTTGGATGAGCCCTTGGTAGCATTGCTACTACTGGAGCAGCTCTTGGTGTTATGGGCATGTTATGGTTTGGGCACGTGACAAGGCAGAAAGAACAAAACACAACACAACGAGCCTTCAACAAACATTGTGAGAACACCAGACCCAAGGGTCGACCACGAAAAAGATGGGTCGATGGAATATTAGAAGCACTAGGAAACATAACAGCAGCAGAGGCGAACAGAAGAGCAAAAGACCGCAAATTATATCTCCCCTCGACGCTGAAAGGAAGATGAGGAAGGAAAGAAGAAGAAGAGGATGCTATAGTCATGAGTACACATGCGTGAACGACATCGCCAATGATAGCTACTGTTAGTCTGTTAGACAGGTAGCTGAGTTGACAAGGGGCTGTGCCGAGAAGTACGGGTTCGATCCTGCTTCGGACCATCAATTGTTCTTTTTCTGTTGATTATTTGTGATTTTTTTCCGAGTGCTGTAAACATAACCCTTCCCCTGAAATGATCATTTGACCTATCTCTTCGGAAGTTTCCCTCCATAATAATATTGATGATTGTCTCCAAACGTAATTGGGCTGGACAAGCCGGCCAGCACCTGGCCAGCCACTAGCAGACGTCCGGTCGTGGGATGAGATCTGCTGCTGCTGGTAATGTCTTCTTTATCTTTCTATTCTCATTCTTGTTGTTGTTTCACAATGATTTCTTGTTTCCTGTAACTCTAGATACACATTGCGCCCCGGCCATTTACTTACTTATATACATACCCCCACACTATAAAATAACTATATGGCATCTGTTTTCCTTTGTTGTGAGATTTTAAGATATTTATTATGATTTAACGTTAACGTAATAAATGTAATTGTTTCCTGAATTAAAATACAAGATTTGAGAGGAGCGTCCCAACCTGGGGGGCAAAGTGACGTCCAGATTACTCATCAAGTCTTCTGCTCTCACATTAGCCTTCATTTAGGTTCATTAACCGAGAAGATATTTGGTTAAATACAATATTTCCGCGAGATTACTGGCCCTGCCCTAACTGGTAGTTATAGCAGCTCTAATCAAATCAATAAATATTAAAATATTTGTAGTTTGTCAAAATTACGTCATGTGTTTATAATTTATGTAATTATTCATTATAATATTATAGAATGTTTTTGTAATACAAATTTAATTTATCAGAGCAAATTCCCCAGCAAGAATGTTATTTGGGTCTCATATAATAATATCAATAAGGGCAAAGAGTGACAAGCTGAGACCCAAGATTAGTCAGAGAATCATTGCAAGCTGGCAACAATGTTCTAGACACAAGAAGGAAGTGTGAAGTTAGGCTGAGCACACAACAACAGACATTCAAGTAGCAACCGAATTTAACTTAAAAATGACCAATAGTTCATTTCATTAGCCATCAGACTTCATTAGAATAAACAGCTAATTAGCCTAATACCAAAATAATGTGTAACATAATTATATTATTTGTCCAACTGTAATTTTGTTATAAAACTACTAAAAACTCAAACTGATATCAAATATAAATATAAAAGTTTGAAAAGAGATGAATATCTGCACTATACAAAAATATATATGTATAATATCATATATGTATGTCAAATGCATATATAATGATTCCTTCAACATCCCGTCCCAAACAAAAACACATGTTTTCATGTGCTATTTTCCTTGTCTTTATGGTATTGCTCACTGTGTGGTGATGACCGCATTAATTTTATTGTTTTAAAAATAGTGAGGATAGTTTATGTTTTTTTTTATAACATTGCATTGCTGTTGCAATAATTCCATTGAAAAATAGTGTATTATCTCTGGGGTTCAGATTTTACATTTTAAAAAATTTCAAATGTGACTAAAGATCAGTGAAATATTTGTGCACTGATGACCAACAAAATGCAAAATATGACCTATAAATGAAAAATAGACCGAAATATGACATAATCACTTACTCATTTGTAATTAAAAATGGCATTAAATTGCAATTATTAGAATCACAGAAGAGGGGACTGGTTGGTCTCGATGCCTGTTATGAGTTGAAATCCTGGCTGCATCAATTGGGATTTTTATTTGTAATTTCTTTCTGCGGAAACCACCCCTGGCTGTGTCATGACACACGGAAGTCAATTTGCTTTTTTTTAACATTTTTCAATTATTTTGTTTTGGATGTTTCATTACTAGTTAGCTATGTAGGATTAGTTATATTTACTTACATATCTGTGTGTGATGTTGTTTGTTTGTTCCTGCTGAAGGCCTATTGAGCCGAAACGTCGTCCAAATCTGTGTCGTCTACTAACCACGTAAAGCTTTTACCATACCATTTTTTCTATTTTTTTTTCAATTTTCCCTCACATACAACTTTACTGTATAACAGCGAAATAGCCCCTCTGGCTATTTCCACTTCTCTAACACTTGATCTGGTACACTCAGGTTCAGGCTTCACGCCTTCTCGTAGACTCAAGATCTGCCGCTGCTGGTACCTTCAAGGTTCAGGTTTGCCCGTTGATCGACTTTGCGTTGTGACCCCGTTGCTGACACCTCCCGACTCGTTCTTCGTAGGACACACCACCCCTTTGACAACAGCAAGGAACAACACCAGGGCTAGTTATAACATTTTAATAGATAAAACAATTAGTCCATATTACCATGGCACACCGCCAATAACTCACATCTGATATCTAGACGTGAGGGACGTCTATCCCTTACAGGCATAAATGTTCATTGACAGTCTCTCTTAATAATACTGGCTCACATTCCACATTTCATACCTATCCTTTTGACACTGAGGAAGGTCTCTCTTATAATAACAATGGCTTATAGCCAACAATTTATGCCTAACATCTTGAGACTGATGAAGGGTTCTCTATAGTACTATAGCTCGTTTCAAAACATATGCCCAACTTCAAAACGCTATTACTGTCTAACCGTTTGTTAAATACTTTTGAAATTTTCCAAATGTTATTAGAATGCAAAAGACCCTTTAAATGTATATTTAACAAATATCTTGCAGCTGCAGTTTTCTTAAAGCGGCGATATTTCTTTGATGTTTGTCAAAATTGTAAATTGTGAAGCCCTAAAGAATAGAAATTACCGTAGTTGCTGGTCAACGATTAATTTTCACTAGGTAAAGGCGTGGCCGTAATGGGGAAATAACTGGATAAAACAAAACACCAGGAGAATTATTGTCTGCTCAGTTCGAGGACGGACGATAATAATATCAAGGTATACCTGTATGTCCAATTTTCATAGTTGTGTGGTCCTGAAAAGGACCGTTTGTTGAAATAATTTAAGGTAATATAGGGGCCAACATTGTGGGGGCTATATACTTTTATTCTGAATCAGACGAGTCTAAAAGATTAATAACTGTTTGGGGTTGAACATTCCACAAACCATCATTTTTCCAATATTCCTCTTCCTGTTTTAAGACGTGGTCTTCACATTTAGCCCAATAATCTTTGTCTATATTTAATAAAGCGAGATTAGCAAGAGTCTTTACATCGCATATTTTGAATGTTGTATTTTCATCTGCCACTTGTCCTTTTAATTTTGCCCAGATTAGTTCTATTGGATTTAAATGAGCATGGTAAGGTGGCAGCCTCAAACTTATATGACCGTGCTCTTGGATAATCTTATCTATTTGAAAAATCTTTGTCCTCTGTTTTTGCTTTACTAGAGATAGTAATTCAGGTTTTAAGTACATGTTATTAAATTGTATGTGCTCCTTTGTGAGCCATATCTTAATAGCATCTTTTGTACAGGATGATGTCGGGACTTTATCTTCAAGTGCAACAATGTTGTGGTACGCTGCATTGTCCATTATTAGGCAAGGTGGTCGATCTAGTGCTGGGAGAACAGAATTTTCAATCCAATGTCTAAATATGTGACCATTCATCTCAGAGTGATAATCCCGATTGTCTATGGATTTTGAAAGAAAAATGAGCTCTGCATTCTGTATTAGTCCATGTTGTCGACTACCTGCATGAGCAATTATCAAGCGCTGTCCTTTGCTGCTAGGTATTAATCTCTTAATCTTTCCATCTGATGACTGCCATTCCCTTTGGTTAGTGTGGTGAGCATTGATCCATGTTTCATCCAAGTACACAATATCATAACCTTGCTTGCGCACCTCTTTTACTTCACGTAAGTACTTGCTTCTCATGACTACTATATGTGGCTTCTCACAGATGATGTTTCGTCCATTGGAATACTTTCTGAATGTAAAGCGTGCAGCTCTCACATTCCTCCATAATGTAGACTTTGACATTTCAATACTGTTGTTCTTTTTCAGCGATACTTTTAATTTTCTTATTGTAACAGTTTCATTCATACCCAACATTTTGCGAATTTCACTTCTAATAAGTTCACTGTCGAAATTATCCAACATTTTTGCTCTTCCTTGTGATTTTGTATATTTGGAACATTGACGGTCACGTGCTTGAATCCAGCGATTAAATGACCGTTTAGATAAATCCAAAATGTGTCTTGTCCTATTCTCAGGGTTTTCTAAAGAATGAAATAATCTTCCTCGTTTAGCCTCTTTGCAAAAATAGTCATACATTTTTATTGCGATGTTTTGTAAACTGCAGAATTTCATTTTAAGACTCATGATAAATGTTATTGTTCCACGTTACGCCGCTGAATTAACGGAAATGGAACACACAATGTCTCGTGTTTACTACAAGTGTCTAATTGTGTCAGATAACTCACGCGGAAAGCATGCAAAATCGTAAATTTGACCGTGTATAGATTTGTAATCGCTATTTTTAACTTAAATACTGTAAACACTAAGTTTTGACTACATCAATGGGTCGTTATAAATTTATATAAATCAAATAAGCAATAATAATAACAACCAAATGTTTGTTTTTAATGAAATTAATTCCCTGTTGGGTTCTAATCATTATAACTATACATGCAAATTTTGAAAAAATTACAAAAAGCGGTTTAAAAGATATTGATTTTTAAAGTTGGGCACGACTTATGAAACAAGCTATAACGGCTCACCGCCAACAGTTCACACCTAACATCTTGATACTGATGAAGGTCTCTCTTAACATGAATAATGGTCATTGACAACTGCAGCTTCGCATTTTTATGCATTCATTTGCATTTCTTTGCCTTAACCCCTCTCAGCAGCAAGGCCCGGCTTAAAACATAAATTGCTCATTGGCGAAAAAAATATGAGTTCCTCTGAAATGGGAGTTATCTGCCTGTGCAGCGAGGGACAGAAGAAGCGTGAAGCTAGGATCACTATGTCTTTGATGGCATGGAAGAGAGTCTGCAATCACTGTGTCTTTGATGGCATGGAAGAGAGTCTGGGATCACTGTTGTGGTGGCCAAGTTTAAATAAGATAAGCCTGTCATCTTTGTATAGCCCCTCGTGTGTTTGCACTCAAACGTGCATGAAAGTATTTGTTTGCATATACACTTTTTTTGTTGTAAGTGATGATAATAGTAAGTTGTATTTCTGTAGTTGCATTTAACATGTGCATCATTTTATTTGTTCCATACTCCGAATTGTTAATAGTGTTCTATATATGCTTTACCAGAATGAATACCCACAGTGAATCCCATCAAAGCAGCAAATCAGGCAATTCTCCCACTGAGACAACTGGCCTCATGAGTAATTCTATTGAAGGGAGAGTTGTAGAAGAGGCCGGGAGGTCCAGGTATGGATCTTTTCGAAACTCGGGGCTGGAGGATGATGTTAGCGCTGTTCCTCAGGTACTGACCGTCTCATGTCCCACTTCTTCATACAAGAAATTAAAACATTTAAGAAGTGTTCAGATTGTCCTGTGTTTTTCTGCTACTACTTACTTTCAGTAATCAAGGAAGTGAAATTAAATTGGTATCAACATTTAAAATTGTTCATATTTGTCCAACACTGATGTATAAATATTTGTCAATAAAATGATATTAAAAGTTTTGTGTATTTCTTGGTTTTAATGTTTTTTCTTTGTCATCTTCATATTTCTGATTAGACAGCAGTAGTGAATCCAAGGGTTGGAAATTCTCAGTCTGATGGAAACATGGATAGAACTAATGAGCGTCAAACAAGGCAAACAACTCAGCCTGCAGGAAGTGAGAGGAGAACTGTGCAGAATGGAGGACAAGTGGGAGGGGACGATGACGAGGATGAAGATGAGGAAACTTTGCTGTATGGGGCCAAACACGTTATCATGCTTTTCATCCCAGTGACGCTGTGCATGGTGGTAGTAGTTGCAACCATCAGTTCCATCACTTTTTACACAGATGGTGGTGTTTACCTGTAAGTAAAACTTGTTGTATTACCTCAACATAGGTCTTCTTTATAGTCTGTTTTCTTCTTAATTTTTTAATAATCCTTTTTGTGATGAGGGAGAAACAAACCTGCAGTTCTTGTTCAACAAGAAGCCAGAAACATTGTCTTATGTTATGCTGTTTACAATCTCCTCGACATTGACTTTCCATCTCTTCTTCATCCTCCCCCATTCTGATTTATTTGATATAAAACAGAAAACAATCATTTCCAAGTCAGTAAACTATTTATTTGTTTTTTTCTGCATGTATTTTCAGACTTATTCTTTACTTATTATGTCTATTATGATCTCATTTTGCTACTTTTAGTCACTTCAGCTGCCTTTCTCAAACATACGATTTTGTTCTTGTTCTGTTCAGCATTAAATGGACAGTTCACATTGTCTGAGAAAGTTGAGCTTTGTTGTGGTTGATCTAGACCCAGTGAATGTTTGTTCAATCTTGCCAGGTAAACATTGCCATGCTCTCTAGATAGCCCAGAGTCTGGCTGGCTGTTTTACTGAAGATTATTTCTATGAGAGAAAGAGTTCTCAGCAATGCCTCCAAATGCTATCAATCATTTCTGTGGTGTTAAAATGCTTCACATGCTTCTCTCATGTCACTTTACCTATCAATGTTATTTTAAAGCTTTCCTTTAATGAGCTTAATTTGAAGGACATTTCTCACCAAGTAGACATTAGTGGTGAAGATCACTTGAAGTTGTACAGCTAAATGTACAGTGAAGAGCTGAAGAAAGTGTATTAATGATGATATACTTCAAGAAATCAATGTACATAGAACAACTTGCTACAATATCCAGAAAAGAACAATGAAATATTTGCTCTTTTGTTTACATATTATGTGCATGGATCCAGAGAGAGTTGTTCATGGTGACAGTACATAGGATAGCAGCAAGAGAAAGGTATGAGGAAACAGGTAATGGAGATTGCATCTTAGAACTTAGTCAATGTCAGGACAAATTAGGCAGTACTAAAAAGGAGATGTATGATGACTGAACCAAATGGATACATTTACATCAGTTGTAACAAGTAGACTACTTAATCTATCTATTGACCTTCGAGCCGTGTAGACCAAGATACACCTTCTCCTATATGAATTTTTGTTCTAGCAGTTTTCTTTTAAAGATATTTTATCAAATCTCGCCATCTGTCTCTGTTCTGTGCAAGCAGTTCTATCTCATTGAGGGAGCCGATGCTCTTGCCTCTCTCATCAAAGTGTCTCCCTGGGCTGTGTTCCATATGAGGGCTTGCTTTGCTATTCGATTATTATCATCACATGTCCAACGTATGACCATATTACTGAAGATATTAGTGGTTGATTGGCGATTTCTCGATTAGAGAAATTAAGACTACTTAGCTTCTACTAAAATGCTTTGCCAAGTCTTGGAATAAATATCAACAGTGTAAAAGAGAGAGAGAGAGAGAATAGCTTATCAAATATTAAATGCATGATGGCTGCTGTCAATGGTAAACATTTCATTAGAGAGCCAACATTTTCAGTTATAGAATCAGTGTTTGGTTAACCTTATATTGTTGAGATATTTTAGCATTAAATGCTACCTTCTGTTACTCCTCAGCATTTATACACCATTTCATGATGTGACAGATGACACTGGTACCAAACTGTGGCAGTCTATGGCCAATGCTGTCATCTTATTGGGTGTGATTGTGGTCATGACCATTGTGCTACTTCTTCTGTATAAATACAAGTGCTACAGGGTGAGTCATTGCATTCACAAAATCTCCTTGATCTGCTCCCAAACAAGAATTAATAGCTATTGATATTACTTCAAAAACAAAACAAAAACCAGATGCTTGAATGTTTTGAAGACAAATTGATAGATTGTAAAAATTGTTTCATAACGCATCTAGAAAATTGAAAAATTTGATCTTAAAAAAATGAGTCTTTCATATGCCATGGAGTCATTACTTTTCCCTTTCATATTCCATGGAGTCATTACTTTTCCCTTTCAAATTCCATGGAGTCATTACTTTTCCCTTTCATATTCCATGGAGTCATTACTTTTCCCTTTCATATTCCATGGAGTCATTACTTTTCCCTTTCATATTCCATGGAGTCATTACTTTCCCTTTCATATTCCATGGAGTCATTACTTTTCCCTTTCATATTCCATGGAGTCATTGGAGCATCATCTGCAGATGCAGCTATTCTCCTCTAGTTTTCTTGTTTCTAGCTTTGAACTGGCAAAAGTCAAGACTATCAAGTTTTTGATGTTGTTATCTCAGTTCTTCCTTTGTCTTGATATCTGACCTTTTTCATAGTTTCCTGAGTGATTGTTTTGCCAACTTGCATGTGGTTGCATTATCATCCATGTTGTCAATGAAATGAACAATCAGATTGAACAACAAATGTTGAGTAGAGTTTGAAGAAGTACAAGTATCCCATCATGTTTCTATAATAGAAAAAGTAGGTAATCTGCTAGGTCAAGGTTCAACACAGGGGAAACAGTTGTTTTTAACTTTGCTGCAGGCGAAGGTGTCTGCTAATGCCACGGCTGAAATTGGTCAGCGACTTACAGCTGACCACTTGCGCTAGAATGAGATCTATCCTGGTCCAATTACACCTCTCTAAGGTGCCCCTTGAACTGACTAAACAGTCCAATCTGACCAAATGAGTAGAGTTGAGAGCATCTTTTTCTGTGCCAAACTGTCAAACCACCACATTTTTTTCTGTGTCAAACTGTCAAACCACCCAGCATCTTTTTCTGTACCAAACTGTCAAACCACCCAGCATCTTTTTCTGTGTCAAACTGTCAAACCACCCAGCATTTTTTCCTGTGCCAAACTGTCAAACCACCCAGCCTTTTTTCTTGTGTCAAACTGTCAAACTACCCATAATCTTTTTCTGTGCCAAACTGTCAAACCACCCAGCATCTTTTTATGTGCCAAACTGTCAAACCACCCAGCATCTTTTTCTGTGCCAAACTGTCAAACCACCCAGCATCTTTTCTGTACCAAACTGTCAAACCACCCAGCATCTTTTTCTGTACCAAACTGTCAAACCACCCAGCATCTTTTTCTGTGCCAAACTGTCAAACCACCCAGCATTTTTTCTGTACCAAACTGTCAAACCACCCAGCATCTTTTTCTGTACCAAACTGTCAAACCACCCAGCATCTTTTTCTGTGCCAAACTGTCAAAACACCCAGCATCTTTTTCTGTGTCAAACTGTCAAACCACCCAGCATCTTTTTCTGTGTCAAACCACCCAGCATCTTTTTCTGTGTCAAACTGTCAAACCACCCAGCATTTTTTTCTGTGTCAAACTGTCAAACCACCCAGCATCTTTTTATGTGCCAAACTGTCAAACCACCCAGCATCTTTTTCTGTGCCAAACTGTCAAACCACCCAGCATCTTATTCTGTGCCAAACTGTCAAACCACCCAGCATCTTTTTCTGTACCAAACTGTCAAACCACCCAGCATCTTTTTCTGTGCCAAACTGTCAAACCACCCAGCATCTTTTTCCTGTACCAAACTGTCAAACCACCCAGCATCTTTTCCTGTACCAAACTGTCAAACCACCCAGCATCTTTTCTGTACCAAACTGTCAAACCACCCAGCATCTTTTCCTGTACCAAACTGTCAAACCACCCAGCATCTTTTCCTGTACCAAACTGTCAAAGCACCAGCATCTTTTCCTGTACCAAACTGTCAAACCACCCAGCATCTTTTCCTGTACCAAACTGTCAAACCACCCAGCATCTTTTCCTGTACCAAACTGTCAAACCACCCAGCATCTTTTCTGTGCCAAACTGTCAAACCACCCAGCATCTTTTCTGTACCAAACTGTCAAACCACCCAGCATCTTTTCCTGTACCAAACTGTCAAAGCACCAGCATCTTTCCTGTACCAAACTGTCAAAGCACCCAGCATCTTTTCCCTTTGTCTACCTCTATCTCTTCAGCCATTTATTTTTCCTCCTGTTGCTGTCTTCCAACCTGTCCTCTCTCCACATATAATAACTGACAAAACTAGCATCCACCATCCGTGATTACACACAAAGTTTATCAGGTAGACTATCTGTTGTTTAGAGAAGGAGCAATGCAACAATTGCTACAGAGAAGCAGTAAATATGAGCTGGCTGGTTGATTACAAGCACAACATGATGATGACTGAGACCCAGCCTAGTTTTCTCCTCACTGATCTCTTTGTTTCTACATCTACCAGACAAATGTCATTTTCTCTCATGTCAACTGCAGACTTTATTTGTTGCCTTTTTTTTTTTTTTTTTTTTAAATTTTAATAGAAGACACACTTGTTTCTATTTCCAGATAATCAATGGATGGCTAGTGCTGTCTTCAGTTATGCTGTTGTTTTTCTTCTCATTCATGTACTTAGAGTGAGTATACTTGAGTCAATTATCTTTGGTGTTTACAACTGATATTTGACTTGTGTCAACTTGAGTTTTGTGCAACTGTTCTTTTTTGTTGTCGTCTCTATAATAACATTATTGATGTCTTTTCAATGATAACATTATTGTTGTCCTTTCTATAATAACAATATTGTTGTCCTTTCTATAATAACAATATTGTTGTCCTTTCTATAAAAACATTATTGTTGTCCTTTCTATAATAACATTATTGTTGTCCTTTCTATGATTAAATTATTGTTGTCTTTTCTATGATAACATTATTGTTGTCTTGGTTATTTGGTTATGAAAGGTTCCGGTATCACTGCAAACGAATTAAAATCCATAATAGCTCAACCGCCCGTGCCAGCGGAATCATCCGAATTAATATCTTATCTCCCAAACATCGCCAACTGTTCCCTGTCATACGATATCATCATTCATCGTAAACAATTGGAATATCGAAACATGATCAAAACGGATGAGACACACAGCTCACGGTGTGCACAGAGCACTTAACTCAGTAGCTCCTGACAAGCCGGACTTGGAATATGAGGAAACTGCAACAAGGACTTTAACATTAACTTTAATAAGGACTGCAACAAGACACTTTTCATGTATAGCCTGCAATTGTTCCTGCCGCCTATCCACTATATACCGGAAGTTCACGTCCTCTTGAAAATGATGATCATCGTATTTTTTAAAAATGTATAGCGCTTGATGATGTTAGGCCATCGTTGTTGACTCCAATTCCGAATATATAGACACACAGTTAGTCGTCAGATTATACCTGTCGCACATCAAACAACAGACCGTAAGATTAGCGTACGGCCAGTATAGGGATGTACAATGAGCCATTACGATGACGTAGCACTTAACAATGTCGTACACACAACAATTTCGCTCCCTTTAGATTCCTGATTACTCTAGTGAAAGCAGCCTAAAACAAAACACAGTGCAAATTCCCTAAATAGATAAAACTGCGGCTGACGAATATTGTTGTCTTTTCTATAATAACATTATTGCTGTCCACCAGTTCTCTAGTCAATTTTATCTTGAACAAAGACACATTAACAATGTTCACATCACACATTTATCATAATTGTCAGTCTTTATTTCTGTTATTGTACCACTACCTGCACATTTGTTTTCTCCTTCTCAGCATCTGCTATATATTGCATGGTTAGTACTGTTAATGCTTATATATGTTTTCTGTAACAATGTGGGGCAATGCTGGTTCACTGGTTAGTCAACTCAACTACTGAGGACAAGGGTTTGGGTTTAATCCTTGGCCTGCAGCTTTAACTCAGCCTTAAATGGGTACCAAAGTTTTCTGAGAAACTATAGTGTTCTGGTATGATATCCACCACATACTCATAAAATGTGTAATTGGTCATCAAAGAATATTGTTGCTGACACCATATTCCCTATATGCTGTAGGTGTAATGAGAACTTTTTTAGTTCATATCTGAATGTAGCATTTATAAGGTTCATTATTTTAATCAAGAGAGTGGGTGGCCAGTAACTCGTCATTCCCCAAACCAAGTATATGTGGGTTTGAATCACTGTAGGGTCACAAGTTCTTCTGTTGAAGGTGAAATAATCAATTCTGAACACCTCATGGTGACTGCACTAGACCTTTATTCTCTAGTCCTGTAACTGCTACCTTCAGAGATGGGACAGTGCTGTGAAGATGATTGTGCTTGTTTTAATGAGAGCAAGTCTACAGCATCCAATGATTGTTACATATGGCTTCATGATGGTACCACTGCCTGGTACATTCTCTGTCTGAATGCCTCCAATTTGCTATAATTTACTTTTGTAGAGAAAGATTTTGAGAAATTTGTTTCTAATGTTAGCAGCTTTATATGCACTTAGTGCTAGGGACCATTTCTATGAACTCTAGACATATCATAGTTACCATTTCTATGAACTCTAAACATATCATAGATACCGTTTGTATGAACTCTAGATATATCATAGTTACCATTTGTATGAACTCTAGACATATCATAGTTACCATTTCTATGAACTCTAAACATATCATAGATACCGTTTGTATGAGCTCTAGACATATCATAGTTACCATTTCTATGAACTCTAAACATATCATAGATACCGTTTGTATGAACTTTAAACATATCATAGTTACCGTTTGTATGAACTCTAGATATATCATAGTTACCATTTGTATGAACTCTAGACATATCATAGTTACCATTTCTATGAACTCTAAACATATCATAGATACCGTTTGTATGAACTTTAAACATATCATAGTTACCGTTTGTATGAACTCTAGACATATCATAGTTACCATTTGTATGAACTCTAGACATATCATAGATACCGTTTGTATGAACTTTAAACATATCATAGTTACCGTTTGTATGAACTCTAGACATATCATAGTTACCATTTGTATGAACTCTAGACATATCATTGTTACCATTTCTATGAACTCTAAACATATCATAGATACCGTTTGTATGAACTTTAAACATATCATAGTTACCGTTTGTATGAACTCTAGATATATCATAGTTACCGTTTGTATGAACTCTAGACATATCATAGTTACCATTTGTATGAACTCTAGACATATCATAGATACCGTTTGTATGAACTTTAAACATATCATAGTTACCGTTTGTATGAACTCTAGACATATCATAGTTACTGCTTATATGAACTCTAGATATATCATAGTTACTGCTTATATGAACTCCAGATATATCATAGTTACTGCTTATATGAACTCTAGACATATCATAGTTACTGCTTATATGAACTCTAGATATATCATAGTTACTGCTTATATGAACTCTAGATATACCATAGTTACTGCTTATATGAACTCTAGATATATCATAGTTACCATTTGTATGAACTCTAGACATATCATAGATACCGTTTGTATGAACTTTAAACATATCATAGATACTGTAATGTTGCTTGTTGTGCTGTGAAGATAATCTGTGCACTATATTAGACTGAGAGCTTTTTACCATTGCATGACACAAGTAATTACTCATTATCATCACTCCTCCATTTCAGCTTGTCAAGTTATTTGTTGAAATCATTTTCTATCCTTTTATTTTCAAATTGTTTCACATTAAATCTGTGTTTCCTGATGAACTTTTGTGCAACAAACTTTCAATGAAATCTTCCTGCTAGATGTCATTTGTTAACTAATTCTCTGTGTCACAAACCAGGCAAATCCTTCGTGCCTATAATGCTCCAATGGATTACATAACAGTGGCCATCATAATGTGGAACTTTGGTGTGGGTGGTCTGTTCTGCATACATTGGAAAGGGCCATTACTTCTTCAACAAGCCTATCTCATCATGGTCAGTGCACTTGTTGCCCTCATGTTTATCAAGTACATGCCAGATTGGACCACATGGGCTGTGCTTGGTGTCATGGTTGTTTGGGGTAAGTAAAAATCTGTATTTTTAAAATGGGTTCAAGTGTCAATAATTTATCTGGCATGATTTTAAAATGACATATCAGCAGTTATTAATTGTCAATCAAATACTAGAAATGATAGAACACACTGTCTACACTGTAAAGGTTCTGCAGAAAATCAGTGAAAGATCGTATCATCATTACAAATGGACAGATATTTTATAAATGTTGTGCCAGCTCTGCATTTATTCTAGTGGTACATTTCAGAATGAACTCTTCCATTAATCAGCTGCTGTTCTTATTTGCCTTTTGGGATCGAGGGGAGATATGGTTTGAAGTTTTTTGCTCATTTGTTATGCTGTCGTTAGATTACTGATACAGTCTTAATCGCTAAGAGTGAAAACGAGTTACAAGAAATGTTAGACATTATAGTGAAAGAAAGCAAAAATAAAGGACTCAGTCTTAATAGCAAAAAGACAGAAGTAATGGTAGCAACAAAGAAAAAGATAATGTACAATAAAGACAAGTGGAGAAATATAAAAACAAGTAAATGAATTTAAATTTCTGGGAATAATGTTAACCTCAAATGGTAGATGTACAACAGAGGTGAGATGCAGAATGGCTCAGGCAAAAGCAGCTTTTCAAAAAATGAGGAAGATACTATGCAATCCATTTTTGACAATAGAAACAAGAAAAAGAGTTCTTAAATGTTATGTAGAGCCAGTCTTAACATATGGATGTGAATCATGGACAATAGGACAACAGACAAGAAAATCACTGGAGGCTGTAGAAATGTGGTTTTACAGAAAAATGTTGAGAATATGATGGACAGCTAAGAAGAGTAATGAAAATGTTCTGAAAGAGGCCAAAGCAAAAGTAGAGCTAATTTCCAATATTAGGAAGAAAAAATCGTAATTTTTTGGCCATATAATGAGAAAGGAATAGCTGGAATGTATTGTAACAGCTTGGAAAATTGAGGGATGAAGAGACAGATGGAAGCTTCAGAAAATGTCTTAACAGAAGGTCAACAATAGAAATGATAATAACCGTCGAGATCGAAAGTTGTGGAGAGACATAATGACTTATGCCAGCAGGCATAGTACTTGATGATGATGATGTTTCTAGTATTCTGTTTATCCACATTTTTCTTGGTCTGCCTTTTGGTTTGGTGTTCTCGTATCGTTTGTTGTAACTCGTTGTATTAGATTGAGTTCTTTATGTCTTATCATATGGCCGAACCACTTTATTTGTTGTCGTATTATGTATTCTATAGCTGGTTACGTTCCTAGTCATATTTGTAACTCTTCATTTCCGGTCTTATCTCTCTGGCTGTTTTCTGCCATGCATCTGACACACTTTATTTCTGTGATAGTTATTTTTCTAATAGTTCTTGAGTCTAAGGTCCATTTCTGGCACTGGTAGCACAACATTGGGATAAAGATAGTCCTATAAATAGCTCACTTCAGTTCTAACGCTACTTCATTGTTGGACATTAGTGGTGAAATCTGTCCAGTCACTTGACAAGCTTTGTTACATCTTGTGTCTTTTTCTGTTGCTTGTATGTTGTTGTAAATCACGCTGCTGCCTAAATATATGAATTTGCTGATGTCCAGTACACATAATTAACAGCATGATGACCTTTTAGAACAATACAGATTTCCAGAATTTGGTGACAAATTCTCATTAGCATGTATACAATGGCTGATAATTGTCTTCTACTTTGATCTATAAACACCACCAGGATGTTTTCTATTATCAAAGTCATAGTTATTCATCTATTTTATCAAATAAATAAAAAAAAAAAAAGAAATCTAGTCAGTAATGAGACAAGTATAAATGTCAACTCCAAGGATTGGTGATTGGTGCCTGGCAACTCTCAGAGTTAATAAAACAAAACTCTATTTATACTTATAATCCATGTCTAAGACGATTAAATCAAATAATTTCTTTATTGCTTGTACATTTGCAGACCTCGTTGCTGTTCTGTGTCCCAAAGGACCTTTGCGAGTGCTTGTTGAAACAGCACAGACTAGAAATGAACCAATATTTCCAGCCCTCATATATTCTTGTAAGCTGTTTTATGTTTGCTTTATTTATAATTCTTTGTCTCACTGTATCATGGGTAGGCTCATCAAAGATGGCCAGCTGAAACAGTAACAGATCAATACATTAGGTCATTGAACATCACTTATGTATTATTCCATTGCGAACGTGTCCACATATACAACAGTACAAGTTTTGCTATTTAGGAGTAACTTTTCTTCAAGAATAACAATTGTTTATTTTATTGATCAGTGCTGTCACACTTCTTCCAAGTAATCATATCTCTTGTCAAGATATTTCTCTTCTTGTGTCAGTCTATCCTCTAAGTTCACTATTCATAACCTGAAACACACATTTTGTTTTTCAAAGAAAAGTTGTCACTGATACAGCATTGTTAATACTGTTGAGGTTAAAAGTATGATGTTTGTGCATGAATGTTTCAACAATTTCTTCAGCAAACTACAAGGGTGAGTCAACAAGTACATTTAATATTATCTTTAACAAGTTTCAATTATTTTGGAAGCTGTTATTGTTGAGGTATTATATCTTGAAATTTACATAATCGGTGCCAGCCATCATGTGCATTATCATCAACAACGGCAAAAAAACTGGTGGTGTCCTTAAAAACATGCTCCAAAGAGGATCGGTATGCAGGGATATCAAGTAACGGAGGTGAAAAACCTGTCGATCAAAGAATGTAAAATGAGTACAGGGAAAGTTGTTATCTCCACAAGTCTATGAGTGGAAAGTACAGACAATTCTTTTAAAGTGTTATAGATAGTATGACTAATACAGCTTGCCAAAGCCAAATTTGAATTGTTTAATAGTTCTCTTTTCATATTTAGCTTTTTAAGACTTCATCATTTGTTTTCTTTCCTTTCCACCCAATTCATTCTATTCTTCTATAAATCCACATTTCAAAGGCTTCAATTTTCTGTTCTGATTTCTTGTCTAATGTCCATGTTTCTGCACCATACAGGAATGTTGAGAGGATGTAACATTTTGCTATTCTTAGTTTTAGCCCTGGCGTTATTTGTTTTGATGTTAGTATATTTTTCATGGCATTAAAATTACTTTTTGCAATTCCTATTCTTTTGTTTATTTCAGTTGTACACTTTCCATCACTGGTTATAGTATGTCCAAGGTAGTTGTAGCTCTGAAATGTCTCCAAGTCTATTCCTTCAACTTTGATATTCATTAGTGGGTTTTAAGTATTATCTTTGTTTATTGTATATTATTTGTAATACAGTATCATCAGCATATCTTAGGTTATTGATTATCTTTCCATTAATGTTTAAGCCTTGCATCTCTGTGATGTTTTTAAAGATTTGCTCAGTGTATAGATTGAACAAGCTTGGTGATAGGATGGCATCCCTGTCTAACTCCTCTTTTTATATCAATGGGTGTAGAGTTCTCTTTGTTATATTTTATTATTGCTGTTTGCTCCCAGTATAAATTACATATTAACCATATGTCTGTCTCATTTAGATGTATATCTTTTAGGCAATCTATAAGTTGTTTATGGAGGGAACAGGCAAATAATTACAATGCTGCTGTAAAGCTGGTAGCAAGGAGCCAGCAGTGGGATGTGATAAACACTCCAAGCTATGTGACAGCTTAACAAGGAAGGAACACAACACAATACTGACGTTTTGGCCTGTGGACTTCTTCAGAATACAGGGACGACAACAAACGGTTGAAGCACAATTATCTATAACTACATGTTAGATGATCAAGTGGAGGGAGAGGTGGACAGAAAAGAGGAAAGTAAGATGATGAAATAAGAAAGGAGGCTACATGAGGGAAGGTAGGATGAGCGTCGAGATATATAAAATAGAAAGATTTAAAAAAGAGGTAGAGACTAAAGAGTAGAACGTAAATAGTAAAAAGTGAATAATATATCATTAAAAGTATATGAAAATGACTTAGCTCGAATGACTGGTCTGTCCTCCGTGATGGAATTCATCCGAATGACTTAGTATGTTCAGACTATATCCGGAAAGTATCACATGATGGAAACACACATGGTCAAGATAGACAAAGGACATGGGTCGTAGGACAAACTGGGGGGGGGGGGGGAACCAGCTAGACAGCTGTGTAAACAAAGGCCAATGGTCAGAGGAAATGTAGACGCCCAAAACAACGGCCCGGGTGGGGCATATCAGCGTGATAACATAGAACGGGAGGGAGGGGAAGAAGGAGATAATTGGCCTCATAAATCTACTAGGACAATACAGGAGGGTCATCAAGAGGTTCAAAAAAAAAGGATGAATCAAAAGATAAGGTAGTGAACTGGGAGATGAAAGTCGGTTAAGAATGGATGGGCTGGAGATGGATGAATAGAGAGGTAGTTCAGAGAGAGGAGGGAGAGGCAGGAAATATATACCAGAGGAAGAATAAGAAAACAGGTATAAGTAAAGTATGTAGCGAGTAAGGTGGTGGGCCAGAAGTGGATAGATAGAGGAGTCCATAAGAAGAAGAATAATGGAGGGGTGGTGCGCAGGAAGTTAGTGCATAGAGAGGTAGAGAAGTATCAGAGGAGGGATATATGGAGAGGAGGGATAAGGAACAGGGTATATGAAAAGTGGATAGGAGGAGAGGCGGTGGGCCAGAAGTGAGTAGATAGAGAGGGAGTCTGTAAGGAGTGGAGTAATAGAGGAATGCTACGCAGGAAGTTAGTGGATAGGAGGAGAGGCGGTGGGCCAGAAGTGAGTAGATAGGGAGGGAGTCTGTAAGGAGTGGAGTAATAGAGGAATGCTACGCAGGAAGTTAGTGGATAGGAGGAGAGGCGGTGGGCCAGAAGTGAGTAGATAGGGAGGGAGTCTGTAAGGAGTGGAGTAATAGAGGAATGCTACGCAGGAAGTTAGTGGATAGAGAGGTAGAGAAGTGGGGAAATGGTGAAACTAAGGGGGATACAAAGAGAGGTGGTGTCTGAGAGGCTGATGAGCAGACAAGTGGAAGATAGACATCAAACATACATTTGTAACACTGGATAGACATCAAACATACTTTTGTAGCACTCAATAGACATCAAACATACATTTGTAGCACTGGTTAGACATCAAACATACATTTGTAACACTGGATAGACATCAAACATACATTTGTTGGATAGACATCAAACATACTTTTGTAGCACTCAATAGACATCAAACATACCTTTGTAGCACTCAATAGACATCAAACATACTTTTGTAACACTGGATAGACATCAAACATACTTTTGTAGCACTCAATAGACATCAAACATACTTTTGTAGCACTCAATAGACATCAAACATACTTTTGTAACACTGGATAGACATCAAACCTACCTTTGTAGCACTTGATAGACATCAAACATACTTTTGTAACACTGGATAGACATCAAACATACCTTTGGGTGAGTCAAACATACGGCTGAATTGACAGGCATGTGAATAGACAAAATAACACCTCCAGTAGCCACAACACCATCTCAGGCCATAAATAAAACTTAACCCAGGAAATGATGACTGCACCGGGTGCCCATGTGTCTTCTTGGCTACACACATTACTGTGTAGCAACAGTTCAAGGTGCCCATGTGTCTTCTTGGCTACACACACTACTGTGTAGCAACAGTTCAAGGTGCCCATGTGTCTTCTTGGCTACACACACTACTGTGTAGCAACAGTTCAAGGTGCCCATGTGTCTTCTTGGGTACACACACTACTGTGTAGCAACAGTTCAAGGTGCCCATGTGTCTTCTTGGCTACACACACTACTGTGTAGCAACAGTTCAAGGAATAGCTGATTTTCTGGACTGCAACTATATCATTGAAGTGCTAGTCAACAGTATCATGAAGACGTGACTCACACAAATGTATCATCATCTAGTGTTAAACATTCTTGCAGAGTGTGAGACTTTATTGGCAGTTAAATATGACTCATGCAGACTTTTGTTGATACTGTTTTTATCTGTTATGTTTTTTGTTGTATTCATTGCTGAAGGTGAAGCTGTTATGTGCTAAAATCACACATTTCTATTTTTAGCTACAATGGTCTGGCAAGTAACAATGGCTGATGATGACCAGCCAAAGAAAAAAAAGAAGAAGCCAAGAGCAGGTGATTACTTTCTTTTTAAAATGGGCAGCAAAGAGCATAACAGACAATCTAATAGTAACATAGCTATAATTAACAAATAGGCATGTCCATTGGAGACATTTAGACAGTAGCTGATATGTAGTCAGGAGAGAAAAGGATATAAAAACAGGTGTAAATATTCAAGTTAGTAAAGAGAGGAGATGGAGCCTTCAACAGGTAGACAGCACTCAGAGCAAAAAAACTTGACAAACTCATGGTCATCTAGACCAGTTGACATGAACTGACATTTGTTTGGTTTTTTTTTTTTTTATCTCATATTCTTTGACATTTCAGATATGTTAACATAAAATCAATGTGTCGTCCTTTGTTCTTGACCTATCATGTTCCCATAACAGCATATTTCTTTCAATAAGAATATTATATCTTAGCCAACATCTTATTACCTTATTTTCAAATAAAATATAGTATATGGTCTTTTGTTGCTCTGTTGGCCCCCTCTGCTGCTGTTGTCTTCTAGTGTTTTTAATATTCCATCAATCCATATTTTGTTGCTCTGTTGTCTTCTGCTGCTGTTATGTCTTCTAATGTTTTTAATATTCCATCAATCCATATTTTGTTGCTCTGTTGGCCCCCTCTGCTGCTGTTATGTCTTCTAGTGTTTTTAATATTCCATCAATCCATATTTTGTTGCTCTGTTGTCTTCTGCTGCTGTTATGTCTTCTAATGTTTTTAATATTCCATCAATCCATATTTTGTTGCTCTGTTGTCTTCTGCTGCTGTTATGTCTTCTAATGTTTTTAATATTCCATCAATCCATATTTTGTTGCTCTGTTGTCTTCTGCTGCTGTTATGTCTTCTAATGTTTTTAATATTCCATCAATCCATATTTTGTTGCTCTGTTGTCTTCTGCTGCTGTTATGTCTTCTAATGTTTTTAATATTCCATCAATCCATATTTTGTTGCTCTGTTGTCTTCTGCTGCTGTTATGTCTTCTAATGTTTTTAATATTCCATCAATCCATATTTTGCTGCTCTGTTGGCCTCTGCTGCTGTTATGTCTTCTAATGTTTTTAATATTCCATCAATCCATATTTTTCATGGTGACCTTTGAGTGGTGTTCTCTTAATGTTCATTGAAATTTCGTTGTGTTGTGTTTTGATCTTTCTGCCTTATCACTTGGCCAAACTATTTTATTTGTTGTTTCTTTATGTACTCTTGTGAAAATTATTCCTGGTTTTTTTCTCAGTTCGTCATTTCTGATCTTATCTTTCAGGCTGTTTCCTGCGATGCATTTTATTTTGGTAGTGGTTATTTTTCTTATTGTTCTTAAGTCTGGGGTCCGGATCTGGCACAATGTTGGAATGATGATTGTATTGCAGAGTGCCCGTTTTTCCTCTGGTGTTATTTCCTTGTTGGACAGCAGCTGTGACATTTGTCCAATGATTTGACAAACTTTGTTGCATTTTGAGTCTGTTTCTGCTGTTTGTAAACTGTTGTTTGTCATTAGTCTTCTTAGATATTTAAGTTCCTCCCTTTGTTTTAATTGTTTGCAGTCTATCATTAGACTAAAAAAGCCCGTTGGGCAGAACACTTCAAAGAAATTCTTAACCGTCCACTACCTCACAGTTTAATAGATTTTGAAGCTGAAACACCAGCAGCAGAATTAGATGTAAATTTAGATGACTTCACCTTGAGTGAAATAGAAACCACCTTAAAGCTAATGACCAATAACAAGGCTGCTGGAGAGGATAAGTTAACAGCTGAGATCCTCAAGGCAATTGATAGCCATAATTTAATACATCTCCAAAAAATGTTCAACATCATTTGGAAAACAGAGAAGACGCCTCATAAATGGAAAAAAGGAATCATTGTTAAGATCCCAAAAAAGGGCAATCTTAGAGATTGTAACAACTGGAGAGGCGTGACACTTTTGTCAGTTGCCTCAAAGTTATTCTGTAAAATCATCCTAAATAGAATAAAGGATTCAATAGATACAGTAATGCGTGAAGAACAGGCTGGGTTTAGAAAAGGGAGAAGCTGTCTTGACCACATTTTCACTCTACGACTTATATTGGAGGAACACATTGAAAAGCAAAAACCTTTTGTACTTAACTTCATCGACTTCAAAAAAGCATTTGATAGTATTCATAGAGATTCTTTATGGAAAATTCTGAAGCAATATGGTTTACCATCAAAAATCATAAATATTATCAAAGACATGTATGATGGTTACACATGTGCAGTTCGAACAGAGGAAGGACTGAGCGAATGTTTCCCAATAGAAACTGGGGTTAAACAAGGATGTATTTTATCGCCCTTGTTATTTGGAATTGTTATGGACTTCATAATGAAGAAATGCTGCACTGGTAATAAAGGCATCGAATGGATACAAGGAGACCATTTGGAGGACCTCGACTTTGCTGATGACATAGTTCTCATCAGCAGTCAGATAAAAACGATGCAGGAAAACACAAATGAACTATCATCAATAGCCAGCAAAATTGGGCTTGAGGTCAATCATGAAAAGACTAAAGTCATGAAAAGTTTAATTCCAACAAGTGACAAAATATACATGGAAAACAAACCAGTAGAAGAGATCGATCACTTTATCTATCTTGGAAGTCACATTGATCGAGAAGGGGATACGAGCAAAGAAATTAGAATCAGACTGGCTAAAGCAGCAATGTCTTTCAGAAGCCTTGAAAAGTTGTGGAAATCAAAACTCATTAGCACAAACACAAAACTTAGGCTATTCAAATCAAATGTACTATCAACCCTTACGTATGCGTGTGAAAGCTGGAAAACAACAAGAGATATAGAAACAAAGTTGAACGCATTCGAAAATAAATGTCTAAGGAAAATACTTGGTATAGAATGGAACGAATTCAAAACAAACGAGGAAATTAGAGAAATCGCCAATCAACCACTAATATCTTCAGTAATAAAGAAAAGACGATGGTCATACGTTGGACATGTGATGAGAAGAGATAATAATCGAATAATCGAATAGCAAAGCAAGCCCTCATATGGGAAACAACAGGTAAAAGAAAAAGAGGAAGACCCAGGGAGACACTGAGAAGAACATTGATGAGAGAGGCAAGAGCAGCAGGAATCGGCTCCCTCAATGAGATAGAACTGCTTGCACAGAACAGAGACAGATGGCGAGATTTGATAAAAATATCTTTAAAAGAAAACTGCTAGAACAAAAATTCATATAGGAGAAGGTGTATCTTGGTCTACGCCCTATGGGCCGGTTACGGCTCGAAAGGTCAATAGATAGATAGTCTATCATTATTTTCATGTTCTTTCTTTGTGCAATGACTTCTGTCTTGCTGGTGTACACATTGGTTCATGCTCCTGAGCTGTTAAGTCTATTGAAGTGTTCATCTAAGGCTTCTATTTGTCCATGTATTAGAGTCCTTCTGAGACACCTGGTAGGTGCCCCATTGAAGAATCCAACATTGGTGTTTTTTTCAAGCTGAAACATTGTTTTCCCTGACCTACACTAGAAACTAACTATGAGTGATCTTCATCACCTGTGATAGATGGACAACATATTTTGTTTTTATTGTGTTGTAGGAGGTCAGAATGTATCCCCTTCAACTGTACCCTTAGAAAGGGACACTGATGATCAAGATGATGATGATGATGGCGGTTTCACAGAGCACATGGCCAATGGTGTGAGCAGGCAGCAGATGTTTTCTGAGTCCCAGTCAGCTCGAAATGCTGTATGACACAGGCTAATCATGTCTGGACACAGTATATGTAACACAGGGTAGGCTTATGGTGTTGTAATCATAGGGTATGTATGACACAGGGTAGGCTTATGGTTTTGTAATCATAGGGTATGTATGACACAGGGTAGGCTTAATCATAGGGTCTGTATGACACTGGGGGTATGGTGGCATAGGGTATGTATGACACAGGGTAGGTGTTTTGTAATCATAGGGTATGTATGACACAGGGTAGGCTTATGGTGTTGTAATCATAGGGTCTGTATGACACTGGGTAGGCTTATGGTGTTGTAATCATAGGGTATGTATGACACAGGGTAGGCTTATGGTTTTGTAATCATAGGGTCTGTATGACACTGGGTAGGCTTATGGTGTTGTAATCATAGGGTATGTATGACACAGGGTAGGCTTATGGTGTTGTAATCATAGGGTATGTATAACACAGGGTAGGCTTATGGTGTTGTAATCATAGGGTATGTATGACACAGGGTAGGCTTATGGTGTTGTAATCATAGGGTATGTATAACACAGGGTAGGCTTATGGGTTGTAATCATAGGGTATGTATGACACAGGGTAGGCTTATGGTGTTGATCATAGGGTATGTATAACACAGGGTAGGCTTATGGTGTTGTAATCATAGGATCTGTATGACACAGGTAGGCTTATGGTGTTGTAATCATAGGATCTGTATGACACAGGGTAGGCTTATGATGTTGTAATCATAGGATCTGTATGACACATGGTAGGATTATGATGTTGTAATCATAGGATCTGTATGACACATGGTAGGCTTATGGTGTTGTAATCATAGGGTTTGTATGATACAGGGTAGGCTTATGGTGTTGTAATCATAGGATCTGTGTGACACAGGGTAGGCTTATGGTGTTGTAATCATAGGATCTGTATGACACAGGGTAGGCTTATGATATATATACATATATTTCACTGACATAGGTATAATCAAGTACCAGTGTGTCACCAGTAAGATAAGGGACCACTTTCAGGGTATAAAATCATTGTGATGGATGTGAGGGCCGTTCTCTAAAGCACTTTCACTTCTTCTCAGCCTGGTTTGTCTGCCATCAATTAATACTTCTAGATGGGTAAAGAAAACCATCTATCAATAGATGGCTTCGGTAGCCTAGTTGGGAAAACCATGTTTGGACAACCCATGTTCAACTCCTGCTGGAAGCAGTGTGAGTTGTATTCGTGGTTGGAAAAAAAATTACCCCCGCGATCGACCCAGCCGCTAGCAGAAATGGGTACCAGGGTAGCACTTTGGGATGATGAGGAATGTCACCTCCCATTATGAGTTTTGATGCTTGAAACGACACCATCCAGAAGTCTCTGAACACTTCTGAATAGGTGCCCAGTCAGAAATGAGTGAAAACTTGCGTGCTAAGACTCAGATTCAAGTCTTGTACTTTACTTTTACTTTACCTTTAGGTAGTTTTATCTCCCAGTGACATTGTCCACAAGTCTGACATTCATCAACTGACTCTCATGTGGGCTGTGGCTTCAACTTATCCTGGTTTCAACTCATTTGATTAGAGAAGCAAAGTTTCTCTCATTGATACCCCTTGCTCACACTCAAGCCTACAATACTTGTCTGTCCTATATTGTTTGTTCCTCTCCTGGTTTTTGTCATGCACATTGAATTGTCCAAACTTTATGGGCTCAGTATTAGAGGGAAACACATTAGTCAGCCTAGCTGGCAAAATAAATAGCTGGCTTGTACGGTTTAGGACAGGCAGCACCAGCCAGTCTTTTCTAGATAGTGAGAGACTACAACTGTCCACATCTCTCTTCTGTATTAGAGGTTACATATATTTATTTTCTGGATAAAGTTTCATCATTGTTCATGCCATGTTGGGTGGGGGAGGTAACTCACCCCAGACATTGACAATCATTTTAATATTGAAGCTGCTGGAATGTTTGGTTTTAACTTGTCTTTGAAGTTAAACATTAGCTGCCCATTAGGAAAACATTGGGAACCCAGTGTTGGGTCAAGGCTTTTCTCCAAGGCAGATAAGATGTTTAGGCAAGGCAGAAACATTGGTTGGGGGATGCTGGTCTATTTAAAGAGGCAGTACTTGGGAGGGGGTGGGGGGGTGGTTTCAAGAAGATTGGGTTCAACAGCTGTTCACACAGAGAAATTCATTAATGGGGAGGTAACTGCTGGAATTTGTCATCAATTCTTCTTTTGTTGCTGCTTACAGAACAACTAAATTCACAGTCTATCTTGAATCTAAGACATGACATGTTTGTACATGCGTTGCCTTGTGCTTTACAACACGCTGTGATCATCATCAATGAGAGCCGTCTCCACATCGAAGGTTGGCTACCATGGAGCGCCATTCCACTCTGTCTCTTGATTTGATGGTACAGATTGTCATAGCCTGACCAGTCCAACTTTTAATGTTACTCATCCATGTTAATCTTGGTCTGTCTCTGCCTCATTTACCTTGTATTTTCCCTTCCAATATTACTTTTATTAGGCTGTTGTGTCTTTTAACATGCCCCCAAAATGTCATTTGTTTTGTTCTAATTGTGTTTAGTAGTTCTCTTTTCATTTTTAGTTGTTTTAAAACTTTATCGTTTGTTTTCTTTTCTTTCCATCTAATTCTACCTATTCTTCTATGAATCCACATTTCAAAGGCTTCAATTTTCTGTTCTGTTTTCTTGTCTAATGTCCATGTTTCTGCACCATACAGGAATATTGAGAAGATGTAACATTTTGCTATTCTTAGTTTTAGCCCTGGTGTTATTTGTTAGTATAATTTTCATGGAATTAAAATTACTTTTTGCCGTACCTATCCTTTTGTTTATTTCAGTTTTACATTTTCCATCATTGGTTATAGTATGTCCAAGGTAGTTGTAGCTCTGAACTGTCTCCAGGTGTATTCCTTCAACTTTGATATTTATTAGTAGGTCTTGAGAATTTTCTTTCCTTATGATCATAGTTTTAGTCTTTTTGATATTCATATCTAGTCCATATTTTTTGCTTGCCATGTTTATTTCATTAAGTAATTGTAGATCTTTAGGATTTTCTGCTAGTAGTACAGTATCATCAGCATATCTTAGGTTATTGATTATCTTCCCATTAACGTTTAGGCCTGGCATCTCTGTGATGTTTTTAAAGATTTATTCAGTGTATAGATTGAACAAGCTTGGTGATAGGATGCATCCTCATCTTACTCCTCTTTTTATATCAATGGGGGTTGAGTTCTCTTTGTTATATTTTATTATTGCTGTTTGCTCCCAATATGAATTACATATTAGTCATATGTCTGTGTCATATAGATGTATATCTTTCAGGCAGTCAATAAGTTGATTATGGTGTTTTCTATCAAAAGCTTTGGTGTAGTCTATGAAGCAGGCATATATTGGTTTGTTTACATCTATGTACTTTATAGTCAATGACCTCATGCTGAATATGGCTTCTTTTGTCCCACTATTTTTCCTAAATCCAAATTGCTGCTCATCTTAGTCAGTACTCATTTTATTCAGAATCCTTCCCTGTATAACTTTTAGTAAAATTTTTGTTACCTGGCTCATTATTGTTCTAAAATCACTACATTCAACTGCACCATTCTTTTAGGCAATGCAATGAAAGTTGAACGCTGTGATATCTGCAACTTTTGGCCAAACATTTACAAGTTTGGGTCTGTATTTTTGAATATTGGATTGCCCTCACTCTTTAAACAATACTCACTTGGTCAGACTAATTAGTCAGTTACTAGGTCTGCTACTGGTTGAGGGGGCATGTAGTGATGATATATTTAATACTGTACTTGGACAAGTTGAACATCTCTGTGTGACTTTTAACAACTAATGTGATGGCAAACTTATAGATGCATGATTTGTGCTGCTGTCTCATTTGGGCTCATAGATTCTTGTTCTTTGCACTTTCTAGCAGATAAACCTCGAACACAAAAGAAAGGCACAACACGTAATGCAAGCAATTACAACAGTCCAAATGGTGCAAGTTCGCTTGCTGCAAAACAGGATGCAACAACAGTACCTGTTGCAGGTGCAGATGTTGACCAGACAGATAGTGCAGTTGTAGTAAGATCCAGATCACAGGGAGTGCCAAGAAATTCCCAGCGCAACCAGGCTTCCAGGCAGTCACCAGGTGCTCAAGAGGCTGGTAGTGACAGTCTAGAAGAAAGTGAAGAAGAGCGTATGTATAGCTTGTTTGCTCTCTGTTTTTATGTCATAGAATCTCTAATGTTTAATTCTCTCTTTGGCTGTTTATTTACTGCTGACTCAGCAATTAGTGCTAGGAGCAGGTGCTGGCCTGTAGCACACACTCCTACAAATTACGCCGTCTGCTTTACTAAAAATGAACAAAACAAAATCAGGACGTTTTGACCTACATGCAGCCATCTTCAGAAAACACAAACACAGAAATGGACAACAAAGTGAAGATAAACAAAACTATATGTTTTAGAGTTGTTTTAGTTAATTAGTGCTAGAAATGTTCTAGGAGTCATTCTCAGCACAAATATGACATGGTGAAGATGAGAGGTTGTCGCTTGGGCACTTGTTACCATTTCTGGGGAGAGAGAGTAGACAACCTGTGGGTTGTGTTTATTGAGAACAATAGCCATGCAGTGTTGTGTTGGTGTGGGGGCGGACCATGAAGGTGTAAGTCAGTTGTGGTGTAACAATAAAATTGTGTCTGCTCAAATGTTTGTGGAAGATGTGTTTGCTTACAAAGGATAGCTAAGAAATAAATACAAAATTTAAAAAAATATAAATTATTAAATATAAAATAAGGAAATATTACAAAGACAACATAGGAATGAAGCTGCTTCAACAATGATGGCATTCTTCTCCCAGTGTGTAATCAAACATTCTTACACCAGCCCTGTCATGTTTTCAATAGAAGGTTCTAGAGCAAAGAACTGCTTTTTGGCCATTAATATAAATATAATAGGCCATCCAATCCTGTGTATAGTAAATGACCTGTACAAGTGAGTTTCTTTAATGCATTCAGGATATATCATCTTTAGCTTGTACAAATATTTATTGTTGACATCTTCTATGTTTTATATTTTTAATCAATCTATAATCCATAAACTGAAAGATGAAGCCATAAAGGAAAAGTTTAACATAGAACTAAGTAATTGTTATGCAGCACTCTGTGAAATAGACTTAGATATCAATGAAATGTGGGACTCACAGAGCAAAACACTAATGACAGCAGCAGAAGCAAGTGCCGGACTGAAGAAAATGGAAAAACGAGCTTGGATTTCAGACACCACATGGAAATACATCAAAGAAAGAAGAGAAGTGAAGAGAGCCATGACTAATGTAAAGACAGATCTTGGAAAGGTCCTGGCAAAAGCAACATACAAAGAATTAGACAACAAAGTGAAAAGTTCAGCAAGAAGAGATACAAGAGCTTATATAGACAATTTGGCAGAGAAAGCAGAGACAGCTGCAATTACAGGAGACAGCAGAACTCTTTATACTGTACAAAAGATGCTGACAAACACCTATACATCCAGTGGAACACCAATTCTAGACAAATCTGGATTAATGCTAACAACAAGCGCAGACATAATAGCCCATTTGGCGGAACACTTCAAAGAAATTCTTAACCGTCCACTACCCCACAGTTTAATAGATTTTGAAGCTGAAACACCAGCAGCAGAATTAGATGTAAATTTAGATGACTTCACCTTGAGCGAAATAGAAACCATCTTAAAGCGTATGGCCAATAAGAGGCTGCTGGAGAGGATAAGTTAACAGTTGAGATACTCAAGGCAATTGATAGCCATAATTTAATACATCTCCAGAAAATGTTCAACATCATTTGGAAAGCAGAGAAGACGCCTCATAAATGGAAAAAAGGAATCATTGTTAAGATTCCAAAATTAGGGCAGTCTTAGAGATTGTAGCAACTGGAGAGGCGTGACACTTTTCTCAGTTGCCTCAAAGTTATTCTGCAAAATCATCCTAAATAGAATAAAGAATTCAATAGATACAGTAATGAGTGAAGAACAGGGAGAAGCTGTCTTGACCACATTTTTACTCTACGACTTATATTGGAGGAACACATTGAAAAGCAAAAACCTTTTGTACTTAACTTCATCGACTTCAAAAAAGCATTTGACAGTATTCATAGAGATTCTTTGTGGAAAATTCTGAAGCAATATGGTTTACCATCAAAAATCATAAATATTATCCAATATTACTATGATTTGTCTCTGTGTGTATATGCCTTACTATTATTTGCCTCTGTGTGTATGCCTTACTATGATTTGTCTCTGTGTATATGCCTTAATATGATTTGTCTCTGTGTATATGCCTTACTATGATTTGTCTCTGTGTGTATGCCTTACTATGATTTGTCTCTGTGTGTATGCCTTACTATGATTTGTCTCTGTGTATATGCCTTACTATGATTTGTCTCTGTGTATATGCCTTACTATGATTTGTCTCTGTGTATATGCCTTACTATGATTTGTCTCTGTGTATATGCCTTACTATGATTTGTCTCTGTGTATATGCCTTACTATGATTTGTCTCTGTGTGTATGCCTTACTATGATTTGTCTCTGTGTATATGCCTTACTATGATTTGTCTCATGTTTAGGAGGAGTCAAGCTAGGCCTTGGAGACTTTATCTTTTATGGTGTGCTTGTTGGGAAGGCATCATCAAATGGTGATTGGAACACAACTCTGGCTTGCTTTGTTTCTATTCTCATTGTAAGTACATTCTTTTGTTGGGTTTGGGGGAGTGCACTTTTTTCATGATAAAAATACTCAATAAAATTGTAGTCAGAAACTAATTGTGAGGAGTAGATCGTCTGAATTATTGGTGTGGGTAGAATGGTTATTTCCTTTCTTGCAGCAAATTAAAGAGAAGCACATTATGAGATTGTGTTCCAAATAGAAGACTTTTGGTCACATTGTCACGTCTTGTCCATAAAGCTTAACTATAGATTGACCTTTAATCATGTTTAATAACCTGGCCATGTTAATGGAATTTGGAGGTAAACACTCATCACAACTTGTCTTCTAGGTGACTGTCAGCACAGGCAGGTGTTTACCAGTAGGCATCTTTCATGTATCATGTCAGGCTTACAGTTAGTAATACAGAAGACAATAGTTGACAAGAATTAACAATAATTTGTTATAAAAAAATTGCAGCTGGAGTGTTTTATTACAAATATATGATAATGTGTCACATGTTGATCATTTCAGGGCTTGTGCTGTACTTTACTATTACTAGCAATCTTCCGCAAGGCGCTTCCAGCACTTCCAATTTCACTGACTTTTGGACTGGTGTTCAACTTTGCTACAAGTGCACTAGTTCGGCCATTCATGGATAATCTTGCTAGTGAACAAGTGTATATTTGAATGAAAGTGGCAACATTGTGAAACCTCCATGTTTTGTACACAATCATCTTTGTTTGCCTTTCAGACTTGCTTTTTATATTTCTACTTGTCAACATTCTCATCGACTTGTTCAAACCTTTAATCCTATGTGGATTCTAAATAAAAGGATAAATTTGTAATAATTAACTCCAGGATGCGTTCAGTGCCCGCACTGTATGTCATTGACATATCCATATTTAGAATGCTCAAACATGCATTAAAAAATATATTGTGTTGCCATTTGCACAAATATACTGAAGGCATTCAAAACAATGTTATTTGCTGTAATAGAATGTGTAGATATAAGTGTATCTTGATGGAAGTTGTTGATGGGTGATGCTTGCTTTGTTCTCATGTAATTAACATATCCTGAGCTGTCAGAATGAAAGAGAACATTGTCATGTCAACTGTGGTGAGTTGCAGAGGGTTTTTTGAGTTGCCAGATGTAGCTGGAGAGTTTGCAGCATGGCTTACCTGGCTATTCTGTACGTAAAGAGTTTGCAGCATGGCTTACCTGGCTATTCTGTAGCTGGAGAGTTTGTAGCATGGCTTACCTGGCTATTCTGTGGGTGGAGAGTTTGCAGCATGGCTTACCTGGCTATTCTGTGGATAGAGAGTTTGCAGCATGGCTTAGCTGGCTATTCTGTGGGTAGAGAGTTTGCAGCATGGCTTACCTGGCTATTCTGTGACTGGAGAGTTTGCAGCATGGCTTACCTGGCTATTCTGTGACTGGAGAATTTGCAGCATGGTTTACCTGGCTATTCTGTGGGTAGAGAGTTTGCAGGATGGCTTACCTGGCTATTCTGTGACTGGAGAGTTTGCAGCATGGTTTACCTGGCCATTCTGTGACTGGAGTTCTCACTATTTGTGGGCATCTTAACAACTCTCACCTAGATCAGCTACTATTTCTACTTGTGTTCCTGCCAACTGGCAGTGAGGTCACCATCAAATAATGTCCATTTTCTCTTAACCTATTCTGTTTGATAAATAACTTCTTGCCTTCTCACTTGTTTTTCATCGTTGAGGGGAGATGACATACTTTGGGGTCTTTTGCTCTTCTATTGGCTTCTCCTGCTCTTATGTTTCTAATGTTTCATCCATCCATCTTTTTCATAGTCAGCCCTTGGGTCTGCTGTTTTCATAGCTTTTATTGAAGGCTCATTGTGCGTTGTGATATTTCTGTTCTATCACGTCCCATTTTTTCTGTTGTTTCTTTATGTATTCTATGATGGGATTTATTGCCATTTTATTTTCTTTGCTCTTTCCCTGCTTATCTTACCTCTCAGGCTGTTTCTAGTCACAGATCTAAGACATTTTATTTAGCCAGTGGTTATTTGTCTTATTGTTCTTGAGTTCAATGTCCAGGACTGGCATTGGTAGCATAACTTTGGGATGAATATCTTTGCTACTGAGACCAGGGGTGGTTGCCGAAGTGAAAAATTATAAATAAAAATCCTAACTGGTTGAACTGACAAGCTCTAAGTCTTGAGACCAGCATCTTGCCTCAAGACCAACCAGTCCCCTGTCCAATGGTTTGACAAGCCTTGTTGTATTTCGAGTCTATTTCTGCTACTTGTTAATTATCATTTGTCACTAGATTTCCTAGATATTTAAATTCCTTCTCTTGTTTTAATTGATTGCTGTCTATAGTTAAGTTAAGGCTCTGTTTCTCTTTTTGCAGTGTTAATAACGTCTGTCTTGCAAGTGTTTATTTTCATGTTATTTTTAGTGCCTGTGCTGTTGAGTCTATTTAAGTGTTCTTGTATTTCTTCTATTTGTCCGTGTATTAGTACCTGTGCTGTTGAGTCTATTTAAGTGTTCTTGTAGGTCTTCTATTTGTCCATGTGTTAGTGCCTGTGCTGTTGAGCCTATTTAAGTGTTCTTATAGGTCTTCTATTTGTCCATGTGTTAGTGACTGTGTTGTTGAGTCTATTTAAGTGTTCTTGTAGGTCTTCTATTTGTCCATGTATTAGTGCCTGTGTTGTTGAGCCTATTTAAGTGTTCTTGTAGGTCTTCTATTTGTCCATGTGTTAGTGCCTGTGTTGTTGAGCCTATTTAAGTGTTCTTGTATGTCTTCTATTTGTCCATGTGTTAGTGCCTGTGTTGTTGAGTCTATTTAAGTGTTCTTGTATGTCTTCTATTTGTCCATGTATTAGTGCCTGTGTTGTTGAGTCTATTTAAGTGTTCTTGTAGGTTATCTATTTGTCCATGTGTTAGTGCCTGTGTTGTTGAGCCTATTTAAGTGTTCTTGTAGGTCTTCTATTTGTCCATGTGTTAGTGCCTGTGTTGTTGAGTCTATTTAAGTGTTCTTGTAGGTCTTCTATTTGTCCATGTATTAGTGCCTGTGTTGTTGAGCCTATTTAAGTGTTCTTGTAGGTCTTCTATTTGTCCATGTGTTAGTTCCTGTGTTGTTGAGTCTATTTAAGTGTTCTTGTAGGTTATCTATTTGTCCATGTGTTAGTGCCTGTGTTGTTGAGCCTATTTAAGTGTTCTTGTATGTCTTCTATTTGTCCATGTATTAGTGCCTGTGTTGTTGAGCCTATTTAAGTGTTCTTGTATGTCTTCTATTTGTCCATGTATTAGTGCCTGTGTTGTTGAGTCTATTTAAGTGTTCTTGTATGTCTTCTATTTGTCCATGTGTTAGTGCCTGTGTTGTTGAGCCTATTTAAGTGTTCTTGTATGTCTTCTATTTGTCCATGTGTTAGTGCCTGTGTTGTTGAGCCTATTTAAGTGTTCTTGTAGGTCTTCTATTTGTCCATGTGTTAGTGCCTGTGTTGTTGAGTCTATTTAAGTGTTCTTGTAGGTCTTCTATTTGTCCATGTGTTAGTGCCTGTGTTGTTGAGCCTATTTAAGCGTTCTTGTAGGTCTTCCATTTGTCCATGTGTTAGTGCCTGTGTTGTTGAGCCTATTTAAGTGTTCTTGTAGGTCTTCTATTTGTCCATGTGTTAGTGCCTGTGTTGTTGAGTCTATTTAAGTGTTCTTGTAGGTCTTCTATTTGTCCATGTGTTAGTGCATGTGCTGTTGAGCCTATTTAAGTGTCCTTGTAGGTCTTCTATTTGTCCATGTGTTAGTGCCTGTGTTGTTGAGTCTATTTAAGTGTTCTTGTAGGTCTTCTATTTGTCCATGTGTTAGTGCATGTGCTGTTGAGCCTATTTAAGTGTTCTTGTAGGTCTTCTATTTGTCCATGTATTAGTGCCTGTGTTGTTGAGTCTATCTAAGTGTCCTTGTAGGTCTTCTATTTGTCCATGTGTTAGTGCCTGTGTTGTTGAGTCTATTTAAGTGTTCTTGTAGGTCTTCTATTTGTCCATGTGTTAGTGCATGTGTTGTTGAGTCTATTTAAGTGTTCTTGTAGGTCTTCTATTTGTCCATGTGTTAGTGCATGTGTTGTTGAGTCTATTTAAGTGTTCTTGTAGGTCTTCTATTTGTCCATGTGTTAGTGCCTGTGTTGTTGAGTCTATTTAAGTGTTCTTGTAGGTCTTCTATTTGTCCATGTGTTAGTGCCTGTGTTGTTGAGTCTATTTAAGTGTTCTTGTAGGTCTTCTATTTGTCCATGTGTTAGTGCCTGATTGTCTCTGACTAGAAGCTTATTATGCTCACCTGTTTCAGGTAGGATAAACAGTCAGTTGTATTTGGTCAGAGTTGCCTTGCCTATGACAAGTCTTGAGTTTGAGATGTTGACATTCTGTATATTGTACATTTGTTGCATGTCATGTATTGAAGCCAATGAAATAAAGAGTTTTCAAATAGTATACCATTTAAAGTTGTCAAACTTTGTTTCTTGCTGGTTGTATTTCTGCTGCAGACACTCAAAGGTAGGAAGCTGAACATTGTGCTGGTCTGTGGCTCTAGCATTGCAAGTACTGGCTTGGCTCTAGCATTGCAAGTACTGGCTTGGCTCTAGCATTGCAAGTACAGGCTTGGCTCTAGCTCTCTAAGCTTTGAGTACCAGCACACACTAAAATGTTGGCTGTTCTCTTGTTGATTTTCTGTACAAGCACACATTCCTGCTGAGAAAATGTGGTCATGTAGCAGGTGGAAGTTAGTAATAAGTTGTTGCATACCAAGGATACTTCTTTTCTGTAGCCATCAACCAATTTGGCAGCCTGGTTTGGCTTTGTTTTGTCCCCCAGTCTGGCTGATACTGCATGTCAGATGGTGTGGCACAGTTCTTGTAGCAGCCTGATTTCGCTTTGTTTGGTCCCCCAAGTCTGGCTCATACTGCATGTCAGATGGTGTGGCACAGTTCTTGTTGGAGCCTGGTTTTAGAACAAAAGTTGTACAGGAATAATCAACCTCATTATTGCTATGGTTGTGTGCTCACTTGTGGTGTAACAATAACATTGTGACTGCTCAGGGAAGATGTGCTCACTTGTGGTGTAACAATAACATTGTGACTGCTCAGGGAAGATGTGTTGGTGGGCTCACTTGTGGTGTAACAATAACATTGTGAATGCTCAGGGAAGATGTGTTGGTGTGCTCACTTGTGGTGTAACAATAACATTGTGACTGCTCAGGGAAGATGTGTTGGTGTGCTCACTTGTGGTGTAACAATAACATTGTGAATGCTCAGGGAAGATGTGTTTGTAAGCAAGTTTCTGGAGGTTCTAATTGTTAACTTGAAACATTCAGCAGAAAATAGAGGAGGATAAAAGACAAGGCCATTTATGACAACTCATATTGTCTTGATATGTTCATAATACCTTGTGAGCACAGTCAGTACAACATAACCATGGAGGTGTACTTCCATCCCTCTTCATATAGAATGAACCCACAAAAACAATATATTTTATGATCTCTCTATTTTTGTGATTAATGTGCCATCATCTTATGTTACACTTGAAAATTTACAGTCAGTTTAACTTTGGGTGAGTTTTCAGTGTATGTGATTTGTGTTAAATGTTTATCATTTAGTAAAATTACTATCAATAATAAAGAAACACAACATAGACTTGTATGTCTGTTCCATAGACTTGGTCTTTTACTGTGTACACCAGAAATACTGAGAAGACATGAGTTTACCCACTACACTTCATGAGACTGGTACAGTCACTCCACCAACAGCATGGAAGGAGAAACATCTGAATGATTTAATGTTATGAAAGGCTTGTATCAGGACCACATCCTTTCTCCTTATTTGATCCACATTCTGTTTGTGTATGAACATGTGAGTGTATGACAGTGACAAGCAAGCGTCGTTAGATCATGGCACAGAAATGTTTGTGTGTGGACACAGAAAAAATGAAGAGTTGGGATCAGTGCAGTAAATGATTCTATTGAAAATTAAAGAATTCATTGATTTGGAGGCCAGCAAACCTGCAGCGCAAGCATATTGTTTGAGTATATCAAGTTGGAAGGATGGAGTTAAGAGAATTTCTCTTTTAATTTCAGATGATAACACCTCAAGTTAGCCATGCACACATACACCCTCTACATCTCAACCTAGCCATGCACACATACACCCTCTACATCTCAAGCTAGCTATATACACATACACCCTCTAAATCTCAAGTTACCTGTGCACACATACACCCTCTACACCTCAAGCTAGCCATGCACACATACACCCTCTACACCTCAAGCTAGCCATGCACACATACACCCTCTACATCTCAAGCTAGCCATGCACACATACACCCTCTAAATCTCAACCTAGCCATGCACACATACACCCTCTACATCTCAAGCTAGCCATGCACACATACACCCTCTACATCTCAAGCTAGCCATGCACACATACACCCTCTACATCTCAAGCTAGCTATATACACATACACCCTCTACATCTCAAGCTAGCCATGCACACATACACCCTCTACACCTCAAGCTAGCCATGCACACATACACCCTCTGCATCTCAAGCTAGCTATATATGTACACATACACCCTCTAAATCTCAAGTTACCTGTGCACACATACACCCTCTACACCTCAAGCTAGCCATGCACACATACACCCTCTACATCTCAAGCTAGCCATGCACACATACACACTCTAAATCTCAACCTAGCCATGCACACATACACCCTCTACATCTCAAGCTAGCCATGCACACATACACCCTCTACACCTCAAGCTAGCCATGCACACATACAACACCCTCTACATCTCAACCTATCCATGCACACATACACCCTCTACATCTCAAGCTAGCCATGCACACATACACACTCTACATCTCAAGCTAGCCATGCACACATACACCCTCTACATCTCAAGCTAGCTATATACACATACACCCTCTAAATCTCAAGTTACCTGTGCACACATACACCCTCTACACCTCAAGCTAGCCATGCACACATACACCCTCTACACCTCAAGCTAGCCATGCACACATACACCCTCTACATCTCAAGCTAGCCATGCACACATACACCCTCTACATCTCAACCTAGCCATGCACACATACACCCTCTACATCTCAAGCTAGCCATGCACACATACACCCTCTACACCTCAAGCTAGCCATGCACACATACACCCTCTACATCTCAACCTAGCCATGCACACATACACCCTCTACATCTCAAGCTAGCCATGCACACATACACCCTCTACACCTCAAGCTAGCCATGCACACATACACCCTCTAAATCTCAACCTAGCCATGCACACATACACCCTCTACATCTCTAGTTAGCCATGCACACATACACCCTCTACATCTCAAGCTAGCCATGCACACATACACCCTCTACATCTCAAGCTAGCCATGCACACATACACCCTCTACACCTCAAGCTAGCCATGCACACATACACCCTCTACATCTCAAGCTAGCCATGCACACATACACCCTCTACATCTCAAGCTAGCCATGCACACATACACCCTCTACATCTCAAGTTAGCCATGCACACATACACCCTCTACATCTCAAGCTAGCCATGCACACATACACCCTCTACACCTCAAGCTAGCCATGCACACATACACCCTCTACATCTCAACCTAGCCATGCACACATACACCCTTTAAATCTCAACCTAGCCATGCACACATACACACTCTACATCTCAAGCTAGCCATGCACACATACACACTCTACATCTCAAGCTAGCCATGCACACATACACCCTCTAAATCTCAAGCTAGCCATGCACACATACACCCTCTACATCTCAACCTAGCCATGCACACATACACCCTCTACATCTCAACCTAGCCATGCACACATACACCCTCTACATCTCAAGCTAGCCATGCATACATACACCCTCTACATCTCAACCTAGCCATGCACACATACACCCTCTACATCTCAACCTAGCCATGCACACATACACCCTCTACATCTCAAGCTAGCCATACACACATACACCCTCTAAACCTCAAGCTAGCCATGCACACATACACCCTCTAAATCTCAACCTAGCCATGCACACATACACCCTCTACACTCAAGCTAGCCATGCACACATACACCCTCTACACCTCAAGCTAGCCATGCACACATACACCCTCTACATCTCAAGCTAACCATGCACACATACACCCTCTACATCTCAAGCTAGCCATGCACACATACACCCTCTACATCTCAAGCTAGCCATGCACACATACACCCTCTACATCTCAAGCTAGCCATGCACACATACACCCTCTACATCTCAAGCTAGCCATGCACACATACACCCTCTACATCTCAAGTTAGCCATGCACACATACACCCTCTACATCTCAAGCTAGCCATACACACATACACCCTCTAAACCTCAAGCTAGCCATGCACACATACACCCTCTAAATCTCAACCTAGCCATGCACACATACACCCTCTACACCTCAAGCTAGCCATGCACACATACACCCTCTACATCTCAAGCTAACCATGCACACATACACCCTCTACATCTCAAGCTAGCCATGCACACATACACCCTCTAAATCTCAACCTAGCCATGCACACATACACCCTCTACATCTCAAGCTAGCCATGCACACATACACCCTCTACATCTCAAGCTAGCCATGCACACATACACCCTCTACATCTCAAGTTAGCCACGCACACATACACCCTCTACATCTCAAGCTAGCATGCACACATACACCCTCTACATCTCAAGCTAGCCATGCACACATATACCCTCTACATCTCAAGCTAGCCATGCACACATACACCCTCTACATCTCAAGCTAGCCATGCACACATACACCCTCTACACCTCAAGCTAGCTATATACACATACACCCTCTACATCTCAAGTTACCTGTGCACACATACACCCTCTACACCTCAAGCTAGCCATGCACACATACACACTCTACATCTCAACCTAGCCATGCACACATACACCCTCTACATCTCAACCTAGCCATGCACACATACACCCTCTACACCTCAAGCTAGCCATGCACACATACACACTCTACATCTCAACCTAGCCATGCACACATACACCCTCTACATCTCAAGCTAGCTATATACACATACACCCTCTACATCTCAAGCTAGCCATGCACACATACACCCTCTACATTTCAACCTAGCCATGCACACATACACCCTCTACATCTCAAGCTAGCCATGCATACATACACCCTCTACACCTCAAGCTAGCCATGCACACATACACCCTCTACATCTCAACCTAGCCATGCACACATACACCCTCTACATCTCAAGCTAGCCATACACACATACACCCTCTAAACCTCAAGCTAGCCATGCACACATACACCCTCTAAATCTCAAGCTAGCCATGCACACATACACCCTCTACACCTCAAGCTAGCCATGCACACATACACCCTCTACACCTCAAGCTAGCCATGCACACATACACCCTCTACATCTCAAGCTAGCTATATACACATACACCCTCTAAATCTCAAGTTACCTGTGCACACATACACCCTCTACACCTCAAGCTAGCCATGCACACATACACCCTCTACACCTCAAGCTAGCCATGCACACATACACCCTCTAAATCTCAACCTAGCCATGCACACATACACCCTCTACACCTCAAGCTAGCCATGCACACATACACCCTCTACATCTCAACCTAGCCATGCACACATACACCCTCTACATCTCAAGCTAGCCATGCACACATACACCCTCTACACCTCAAGCTAGCCATGCACACATACACCCTCTACACCTCAAGCTAGCCATGCACACATACACCCTCTACATCTCAAGCTAGCCATGCACACATACACCCTCTAAATCTCAAGTTACCTGTGCACACATACACCCCCTACACCTCAAGCTAGCCATGCACACATACACCCTCTACACCTCAAGCTAGCCTTGCACACATACACCCTCTACATCTCAAGCTAGCCATGCACACATACACCCTCTAAATCTCAAGTTACCTGTGCACACATTCACCCTCTACACCTCAAGCTAGCCATGCACACATACACCCTCTACATCTCAAGTTACCTGTGCACACATACACCCTCTACATCTCAAGCTAGCCATGCACACATACACCCTCTACATCTCAAGCTAGCCATGCACACATACACCCTCTACATCTCTAGTTAGCTATGCACACATACACCCTCTACATCTCAAGCTAGCCATGCACACATACACCCTCTACATCTCAAGCTAGCCATGCACACATACACCCTCTACATCTCAAGCTAGCCATGCACACATACACCCTCTACATCTCAAGCTAGCCATGCACACATACACCCTCTACATCTCAAGTTACCTGTGCACACATACACCCTCTACACCTCAAGCTAGCCATGCACACATACACACTCTACATCTCAACCTAGCCATGCACACATACACCCTCTACATCTCAAGCTAGCTATATACACATACACCCTCTAAATCTCAAGTTACCTGTGCACACATTCACCCTCTACACCTCAAGCTAGCCATGCACACATACACCCTCTACATCTCAACCTAGCCATGCACACATACACCCTCTACATCTCAAGCTAGCCATGCATACATACACCCTCTACACCTCAAGCTAGCCATGCACACATACACCCTCTACATCTCAACCTAGCCATGCACACATACACCCTCTACATCTCAAGCTAGCCATACACACATACACCCTCTAAACCTCAAGCTAGCCATGCACACATACACCCTCTAAATCTCAAGCTAGCCATGCACACATACACCCTCTACACCTCAAGCTAGCCATGCACACATACACCCTCTACATCTCAAGCTAACCATGCACACATACACCCTCTACATCTCAAGCTAGCCATGCACACATACACCCTCTAAATCTCAACCTAGCCATGCACACATACACCCTCTACATCTCAAGCTAGCCATGCACACATACACCCTCTACATCTCAAGCTAGCCATGCACACATACACCCTCTACATCTCAAGTTAGCCATGCACACATACACCCTCTACATCTCAAGCTAGCCATGCACACATACACCCTCTACATCTCAAGCTAGCCATGCACACATATACCCTCTACATCTCAAGCTAGCCATGCACACATACACCCTCTACATCTCAAGCTAGCCATGCACACATACACCCTCTACACCTCAAGCTAGCTATATACACATACACCCTCTACATCTCAAGTTACCTGTGCACACATACACCCTCTACACCTCAAGCTAGCCATGCACACATACACACTCTACATCTCAACCTAGCCATGCACACATACACACTCTAAATCTCAACCTAGCCATGCACACATACACCCTCTACATCTCAACCTAGCCATGCACACATACACCCTCTACACCTCAAGCTAGCCATCCACACATACACACTCTACATCTCAACCTAGCCATGCACACTTACACCCTCTACATCTCAAGCTAGCTATATACACATACACCCTCTACATCTCAAGCTAGCCATGCACACATACACCCTCTACACCTCAAGCTAGCCATGCACACATACACCCTCTACATCTCAAGCTAGCTATATACACATACACCCTCTAAATCTCAAGTTACCTGTGCACACATACACCCTCTACACCTCAAGCTAGCCATGCACACATACACCCTCTACACCTCAAGCTAGCCATGCACACATACACCCTCTAAATCTCAACCTAGCCATGCACACATACACCCTCTACACCTCAAGCTAGCCATGCACACATACACCCTCTATATCTCAACCTAGCAATGCACACATACACCCTCTACATCTCAAGCTAGCCATGCACACATACACCCTCTACACCTCAAGCTAGCCATGCACACATACACCCTCTACACCTCAAGCTAGCCATGCACACATACACCCTCTACATCTCAAGCTAGCCATGCACACATACACCCTCTAAATCTCAAGTTACCTGTGCACACATACACCCTCTACACCTCAAGCTAGCCATGCACACATACACCCTCTACACCTCAAGCTAGCCATGCACACATACACCCTCTACATCTCAAGCTAGCCATGCACACATACACCCTCTAAATCTCAAGTTACCTGTGCACACATTCACCCTCTACACCTCAAGCTAGCCATGCACACATACACCCTCTACATCTCAAGTTACCTGTGCACACATACACCCTCTACATCTCAAGCTAGCCATGCACACATACACCCTCTACATCTCAAGCTAGCCATGCACACATACACCCTCTACATCTCTAGTTAGCCATGCACACATACACCCTCTACATCTCAAGCTAGCCATGCACACATACACCCTCTACATCTCAAGCTAGCCATGCACACATACACCCTCTACATCTCAAGCTAGCCATGCACACATACACCCTCTACATCTCAAGCTAGCCATGCACACATACACCCTCTACATCTCAAGTTACCTGTGCACACATACACCCTCTACACCTCAAGCTAGCCATGCACACATACACACTCTACATCTCAACCTAGCCATGCACACATACACCCTCTACATCTCAAGCTAGCCATACACACATACACCCTCTAAACCTCAAGCTAGCCATGCACACATACACCCTCTAAATCTCAACCTAGCCATGCACACATACACCCTCTACACCTCAAGCTAGCCATGCACACATACACCCTCTACATCTCAAGCTAACCATGCACACATACACCCTCTACATCTCAAGCTAGCCATGCACACATACACCCTCTACATCTCAACCTAGCCATGCACACATACACCCTCTACATCTCAAGCTAGCCATGCACACATACACCCTCTACATCTCAAGCTAGCCATGCACACATACACCCTCTACATCTCAAGTTAGCCATGCACACATACACCCTCTACATCTCAAGCTAGCCATGCACACATACACCCTCTACATCTCAACCTAGCCATGCACACATACACCCTCTAAATCTCAACCTAGCCATGCACACATACACACTCTACATCTCAAGCTAGCCATGCACACATACACACTCTACACCTCAAGCTAGCCATGCACACATACACCCTCTACATCTCAAGCTAGCCATGCACACATACACCCTCGAAATCTCAACCTAGCCATGCACACATACACCCTCTACATCTCAACCTAGCCATGCACACATACACCCTCTACATCTCAAGCTAGCCATGCATACATACACCCTCTACACCTCAAGCTAGCCATGCACACATACACCCTCTACATCTCAACCTAGCCATGCACACATACACCCTCTACATCTCAAGCTAGCCATACACACATACACCCTCTAAACCTCAAGCTAGCCATGCACACATACACCCTCTAAATCTCAACCTAGCCATGCACACATACACCCTCTACACCTCAAGCTAGCCATGCACACATACACCCTCTACATCTCAAGCTAACCATGCACACATACACCCTCTACATCTCAAGCTAGCCATGCACACATACACCCTCTAAATCTCAACCTAGCCATGCACACATACACCCTCTACATCTCAAGCTAGCCATGCACACATACACCCTCTACATCTCAAGCTAGCCATGCACACATACACCCTCTACATCTCAAGTTAGCCACGCACACATACACCCTCTACATCTCAAGCTAGCCATGCACACATACACCCTCTACATCTCAAGCTAGCCATGCACACATATACCCTCTACATCTCAAGCTAGCCATGCACACATACACCCTCTACATCTCAAGCTAGCCATGCACACATACACCCTCTACACCTCAAGCTAGCTATATACACATACACCCTCTACATCTCAAGTTACCTGTGCACACATACACCCTCTACACCTCAAGCTAGCCATGCACAGATTCACACTCTAAATCTCAACCTAGCCATGCACACATACACCCTCTACATCTCAACCTAGCCATGCACACATACACCCTCTACACCTCAAGCTAGCCATGCACACATACACACTCTACATCTCAACCTAGCCATGCACACATACACCCTCTACATCTCAAGCTAGCTATATACACATACACCCTCTACATCTCAAGCTAGCCATGCACACATACACCCTCTACACCTCAAGCTAGCCATGCACACATACACCCTCTACATCTCAAGCTAGCTATATACACATACACCCTCTAAATCTCAAGTTACCTGTGCACACATACACCCTCTACACCTCAAGCTAGCCATGCACACATACACCCTCTACACCTCAAGCTAGCCATGCACACATACACCCTCTAAATCTCAACCTAGCCATGCACACATACACCCTCTACACCTCAAGCTAGCCATGCACACATACACCCTCTACATCTCAACCTAGCCATGCACACATACACCCTCTACATCTCAAGCTAGCCATGCACACATACACCCTCTACACCTCAAGCTAGCCATGCACACATACACCCTCTACACCTCAAGCTAGCCATGCACACATACACCCTCTACATCTCAAGCTAGCCATGCACACATACACCCTCTAAATCTCAAGTTACCTGTGCACACATACACCCTCTACACCTCAAGCTAGCCATGCACACATACACCCTCTACACCTCAAGCTAGCCATGCACACATACACCCTCTACATCTCAAGCTAGCCATGCACACATACACCCTCTAAATCTCAAGTTACCTGTGCACACATTCACCCTCTACACCTCAAGCTAGCCATGCACACATACACCCTCTACATCTCAAGTTACCTGTGCACACATACACCCTCTACATCTCAAGCTAGCCATGCACACATACACCCTCTACATCTCAAGCTAGCCATGCACACATACACCCTCTACATCTCTAGTTAGCCATGCACACATACACCCTCTACATCTCAAGCTAGCCATGCACACATACACCCTCTACATCTCAAGCTAGCCATGCACACATACACCCTCTACATCTCAAGCTAGCCATGCACACATACACCCTCTACATCTCAAGCTAGCCATGCACACATACACCCTCTACATCTCAAGTTACCTGTGCACACATACACCCTCTACACCTCAAGCTAGCCATGCACACATACACACTCTACATCTCAACCTAGCCATGCACACATACACCCTCTACATCTCAAGCTAGCTATATACACATACACCCTCTAAATCTCAAGTTACCTGTGCACACATTCACCCTCTACACCTCAAGCTAGCCATGCACACATACACCCTCTACATCTCAACCTAGCCATGCACACATACACCCTCTACATCTCAAGCTAGCCATGCATACATACACCCTCTACACCTCAAGCTAGCCATGCACACATACACCCTCTACATCTCAACCTAGCCATGCACACATACACCCTCTACATCTCAAGCTAGCCATACACACATACACCCTCTAAACCTCAAGCTAGCCATGCACACATACACCCTCTAAATCTCAAGCTAGCCATGCACACATACACCCTCTACACCTCAAGCTAGCCATGCACACATACACCCTCTACATCTCAAGCTAACCATGCACACATACACCCTCTACATCTCAAGCTAGCCATGCACACATACACCCTCTAAATCTCAACCTAGCCATGCACACATACACCCTCTACATCTCAAGCTAGCCATGCACACATACACCCTCTACATCTCAAGCTAGCCATGCATACATACACCCTCTACATCTCAAGTTAGCCATGCACACATACACCCTCTACATCTCAAGCTAGCCATGCACACATACACCCTCTACATCTCAAGCTAGCCATGCACACATATACCCTCTACATCTCAAGCTAGCCATGCACACATACACCCTCTACATCTCAAGCTAGCCATGCACACATACACCCTCTACACCTCAAGCTAGCTATATACACATACACCCTCTACATCTCAAGTTACCTGTGCACACATACACCCTCTACACCTCAAGCTAGCCATGCACACATACACACTCTACATCTCAACCTAGCCATGCACACATACACACTCTAAATCTCAACCTAGCCATGCACACATACACCCTCTACATCTCAACCTAGCCATGCACACATACACCCTCTACACCTCAAGCTAGCCATCCACACATACACACTCTACATCTCAACCTAGCCATGCACACTTACACCCTCTACATCTCAAGCTAGCTATATACACATACACCCTCTACATCTCAAGCTAGCCATGCACACATACACCCTCTACACCTCAAGCTAGCCATGCACACATACACCCTCTACATCTCAAGCTAGCTATATACACATACACCCTCTAAATCTCAAGTTACCTGTGCACACATACACCCTCTACACCTCAAGCTAGCCATGCACACATACACCCTCTACACCTCAAGCTAGCCATGCACACATACACCCTCTAAATCTCAACCTAGCCATGCACACATACACCCTCTACACCTCAAGCTAGCCATGCACACATACACCCTCTACATCTCAACCTAGCAATGCACACATACACCCTCTACATCTCAAGCTAGCCATGCACACATACACCCTCTACACCTCAAGCTAGCCATGCACACATACACCCTCTACACCTCAAGCTAGCCATGCACACATACACCCTCTACATCTCAAGCTAGCCATGCACACATACACCCTCTAAATCTCAAGTTACCTGTGCACACATACACCCTCTACACCTCAAGCTAGCCATGCACACATACACCCTCTACACCTCAAGCTAGCCATGCACACATACACCCTCTACATCTCAAGCTAGCCATGCACACATACACCCTCTAAATCTCAAGTTACCTGTGCACACATTCACCCTCTACACCTCAAGCTAGCCATGCACACATACACCCTCTACATCTCAAGTTACCTGTGCACACATACACCCTCTACATCTCAAGCTAGCCATGCACACATACACCCTCTACATCTCAAGCTAGCCATGCACACATACACCCTCTACATCTCTAGTTAGCCATGCACACATACACCCTCTACATCTCAAGCTAGCCATGCACACATACACCCTCTACATCTCAAGCTAGCCATGCACACATACACCCTCTACATCTCAAGCTAGCCATGCACACATACACCCTCTACATCTCAAGCTAGCCATGCACACATACACCCTCTACATCTCAAGTTACCTGTGCACACATACACCCTCTACACCTCAAGCTAGCCATGCACACATACACACTCTACATCTCAACCTAGCCATGCACACATACACCCTCTACATCTCAAGCTAGCTATATACACATACACCCTCTAAATCTCAAGTTACCTGTGCACACATTCACCCTCTACACCTCAAGCTAGCCATGCACACATACACCCTCTACATCTCAAGCTAGCCATGCACACATACACCCTCTACATCTCAAGCTAGCCATGCACACATACACCCTCTACATCTCAAGCTAGCCATGCACACATACACCCTCTACATCTCAAGCTAGCCATGCACACATACACCCTCTACATCTCATGCTACAAGACAGGGATACAATTTTTCTTTTCTCAGATTTTTGTGCTCTTTTCTGTTTACAATAGCTATAGTCAAGTTTCAACTTTTCTGTTTACAATAGCTATAGTCAAGTCTGTCTCAACTTTTCTGTTTACAATAGCTATAGTCAAGTCTCAACTTTTCTGTTTACAATAGCTATAGTCAAGTCTCAACTTTTCTGTTTACAATAGCTATAGTCAAGTCTCAACTTTTCTGTTTACAATAGCTATAGTCAAGTCTCAACTTTTCTGTTTACAATAGCTATAGTCAAGTCTCAACTTTTCTGTTTACAATAGCTATAGTCAAGTCTCAACTTTTCTGTTTACAATAGCTATAGTCAAGTCTCAACTTTTCTGTTTACAATAGCTATAGTCAAGTCTCAACTTTTCTGTTTACAATAGCTATAGTCAAGTCTCAACTTTTCTGTTTACAATAGCTATAGTCAAGTCTCAACTTTTCTGTTTACAATAGCTATAGTCAAGTCTCAACTTTTCTGTTTACAATAGCTATAAAGTCTCAACTATCAAGATCATGACATGACAGACGTTTTAAATTAAATATTCTGTTTTTGAACTATTTAGAATGTGTCAGTACAAAAATAGTACCTTCACAACTGTTATTTATTTCTTTGACATTGTTTTGTGACAGATTTTTTGCTGTACAGTCATGTATATATCGACTTGATAATTATCTTTTTTGTGTCGCTTATTTTTTTTTAGTCAAGTTAAAATTTATTTTCTGTGTTTTATCTTTTGCCTTGTAATGTTTGTGGAGATGACAATTATTTTGTGCATTCATTTTCAGCATGTAAAAATGCATGCTTTCTTGCATTGCTGTCTTGTTCTTTGTAATATGCCAATGACAGCACTTATTTTCTCCTACATTGTACTTGCCACCACCAAGATGGAATGTTTTTGTTTTTTTTTTGTATTTCTGTACAAAACATGAACCAATAAAAAAAATCTATCAATAAAAGTTCACTCAAGTTGTTCTTCATCAAAACTGAGCACATAGCAGGTTGTTGTGAGACTGACATTTGCTTACTTTTGAATTGAGGGTGGGGGCGGTGTAACAGTATATTACCCAACAGACAGCGGCAATCATGTACGGCAGTTTGGACATCAGGGAACATGTTCCAAATCAGCTACATCATCAAATTTGAACCAGTCACTCAGACCTGATATCTTGTGATTATTTTGCTACCAAAATAACAGTAGAAATAACCAAATAAATGTGTCTAATGCTGTATATGGATCCGTCCCAAACTAGAGTGATCTTTGGATCACAAGGTGCTTAGCACAATGCAATCTTCTAATGAGTGAGGAACTTGTGGAGTCTTCAACAATAAATGCCTCCAGAGTGACTCTCTTCTCCTCCATGTTGGAAACAGTGATCTCAATTCTACTTTGGTTCAAAATGTGTACCTCTTGTTTTAACCAAATGTGTACCTCTTGTTTTAACCAAATGTGTACCTCTTGTTTTAACAAAATGTGTACCTCTTGTTTTAACACAAACAATGTGTACCTCTTGTTTTAACAAAATGTGTACCTCTTGTTTTAACCAAATGTGTACCTCTTGTTTTAACAAAATGTGTACCTCTTGTTTTAACCAAATGTGTACCTCTTGTTTTAACCAAATGTGTACCTCTTGTTTTAACAAAATGTGTACCTCTTGTTTTAACAAAATGTGTACCTCTTGTTTTAACAAAATGTGTACCTCTTGTTTTAACAAAATGTGTACCTCTTGTTTTAACAAAATGTGTACCTCTTGTTTTAACCAAATGTGTACCTCTTGTTTTAACAAAATGTGTACCTCTTGTTTTAACAAAATGTGTACCTCTTGTTTTAACAAAATGTGTACCTCTTGTTTTATAACAAAATGTGTACCTCTTGTTTTGTAACAAAATGTGTACCTCTTGTTATGTAACAAAATGTGTACCTCTTGTTTTATAACAAAATGTGTACCTCTTGTTTTGTAACAAAATGTGTACCTCTTGTTTTAACAAAATGTGTACCTCTTGTTTTAACAAAATGTGTACCTCTTGTTTTGTAACAAAATGTGTACCTCATGTTTTGTAACAAAATGTGTACCTCATGTTTTGTAACAAAATGTGTACCTCATGTTTTGTAACAAAATGTGTACCTCATGTTTTGTAACAAAATGTGTACCTCTTGTTTTAACAAATGTGTACCTCTTGTTTTCACCAAATGTGTACCTCTTGTTTTAACACAAACAATGTGTACCTCTTGTTTTAACCAAATGTGTACCTCTTGTTTTAACACAAACAATGTGTACCTCTTGTTTTAACACAATGTGTACCTCTTGTTTTAACACAATGTGTACCTCTTGTTTTAACCAAATGTGTACCTCTTGTTTTAACACAAACAATGTGTACCTCTTGTTTTAACCAAATGTGTACCTCTTGTTTTAACAAAATGTGTACCTCTTGTTTTAACAAAATGTGTACCTCTTGTTTTAACAAAATGTGTACCTCTTGTTTTATAACAAAATGTGTACCTCTTGTTTTGTAACAAAATGTGTACCTATTGTTTTAACACAAACAATGTGTACCTCTTGTTTTAACCAAATGTGTACCTCTTGTTTTAAAAAATGTGTACCTCTTGTTTTGTAACAAAATGTGTACCTCTTGTTTTGTAACAAAATGTGTACCTCTTGTTTTCACAGAAAATTCACATCATCTCAAGCCTCTCGCCTTAGAACCAGTCATCTACACAGCCTCATCGTTAACTACCTGCGCCCCACCTGCATGCTCCTCCAAGAGATGAGTTACTGAAAGCTAGTCCCTTGTTAGCCCACTATATCAACTATACAGGCTATTGAACACGTGACAAAATGGCGGTTTATTTTCGCCGGTCTGTTGTTAAGGACGCTTAATTCATCTATTTGTAAAAAGCTCACGGTGTATCCGCGTGCTGCAGAGCGATTTACTGGAGTTGGCCAGTCTATAACGTGGAAACGGGTTCTGGACCGTGCGACTGAGTGAGTGCACGTGGGTCTAGACCACCCACAGCATCGACTTCCAGCGACAAAATCATCTATGATACTATGACGACAGTGAGTATTCAGATGCAGCCCAAACGACAACATCGAAGAAGGAAGACAAGGCAAGGTAAGAGGGGTGGTAAAAAACTGTCGAAGTGTGAGAGGCTAGGCCTAAAGTATGTGCGCGTTACATATTGGAATTGTGGGTCCATAAATCAACGACGGCCCATTCTTGATAAGCTACTGTGCGGCGCCGATATAATGGTTTTGTAAGAAACTCTTCTTGGTGACAGGACAGTAAGTAGTCCTGGCTTTCATTGTTTTTACAATAGACGACACCTTGGGCAGGCCATCCTTGTGAGCAACAATATGGTGACAGCTGAGATTGATATGTCTGCGTGGGACAGTGCAGAATTGCAGGTACATGCGGTTAGGGTGCAGACCCCAGTTCCTTTCGTAATTGTAAATGTGTATGCCTGTAATGGGAAGGTGAACACACAACAATGGCAGAATCTCTTCGAGTTCGATGAAGAGAACGTCATTTTCTGCGGAGACTTTAATGCTAGAGGAAACCAGTGGGGTAACGTCATAACCAACAAGCAGGGAGAAGACCTAGAGAACGCACTAGTGTCAGTCGATATAGTGTGCTTGAATGATGGAAGGGCAACAAGAATGGCCACTCGAACAGGGGACTCTGATAGTGTCAGAGACCTGGCACTGGTGTCTTCCACCTTCTCGCCGGTTTGCAGGTGGAGTGCACTGGCATTCCACGGAAGTGATCACTATCCATGTGTCCTCCTAATTGACAAATGCAGAAATAGAAGCCATAAATGAAAGCTCCACACATTCCCTTTGTCGCGGAGATGTAACACTTGCTTTTGTTGTAAAATTAAAGTTATCTCATTTGTTTTTTTTTTTTTAGCATTCAATCATAATGTTCACGAAGCTTTATCTCATGTCATCATCACTGTGACTTATATACAATGTTGCACGCGAACTTTTTTTCTGATGAGTATATTACAAGCACTAAGAAATATAAAAGCAGGTGAGGCCAACCGAAGAGAAAAAGATCACAAACTGTATCTCCCCTGCAGGAAATAGGCTGTAGTTAGCCTGTGAGACACCAACCTATAATCATTATAACTTTACATGCAAATTTTGAACAACTTACAACAAGCGGTTAAAAAGCTATCGATTTTAAAAGTTGGGCACGAGTTATGAAACAAGCTATAGTTATTATACTCGGTTTTGGAGGCGAAGGCGCACTTCCCAGCACCAGAGCTGAAAGTTGTCTGCGACCCACAGCTGATGGCTTGCGGCAGGATCGGTGAACCAGTACCATCCAGACCCTGCTCCACCTCTCTGTAGTGCCTCTAGTAGCAGACTAACCTGTCTAGTCTGGCCAAGCGAGTAGGGATCGAAGAGGGAAGACAACCCGGTACTCAAAAATGTCGTGCTGAAGTCGGATGTGTTGGGCCGAAAGGCGCAAATATCACAGTTATACTGCAAACCACAACACAACGTAGACCCGCCCATTTAACGTCCTTTTAAGGGCGGATGACGAAGAGGTATACTCCTTTAGTCATCGGGCGAACGCAAGCAAGCATATTCGGTTTTTATATTGGCTACAACACAATTAAACTGTGCATGATCCATTTACTGCACAAATCCAAGAGCAATACAATGACATGAAAACGTTCGATACGACTAACCCAGCATGCAGAGAATGTGATCCATACTAGCTACATATAACAGGAACTGAAAGAGAATGTGATCCATACTAGCTACATATGACAGGAACTGAAAGAGAATGTGATCCATACTAGCTACATATGACAGGAACTGAAAGAGAATGTGATCCATACTAGCTACATATGACAGGAACTGAAAGAGAATGTGTTCCATACTAGCTACATATGACAGGAACTGAAGGAGAATGTGATCCATACTAGCTACATATGACAGGAACTGAAAGAGAATGTGATCCATACTAGCTACATATGACAGGAACTGAAAGAGAATGTGATCCATACTAGCTACATATGACAGGAACTGAAAGAGAATGTGATCCATACTAGCTACACATGACAGGAACTGAAAGAGCGGAGACTTCATTAAATAATGATCATCCCAGTCTAAATTAGATACTCGCAGAGGCAGAAAGAGAAAACGCAACAAATGCCAACCATAATCTAACCTTTAGCGTCTTGGCTGACGGTTGGTAGCAAGCAATCATGATAAGCCAGTTATCATCATCAAGTACCGGGCCTGCTGGCGTAGGTGATCATGTCTCTCCACAACTTTCGATCTCGGCAGCTATTTATCATTTCTGTTGTTGACCTTCTGCCAAGCCATTCTCTTAAGCTGTCTGTTATTTTTTCTCTTTGCTTCCCCTATCTTTTCGTCCCTGCATTTTTCCAGTTGTTACAATATATTCCAGTTGTTCTCTTCTCATTACATAGCCAAAAAATGATGATTGTTTCTTCCTAATATTGGAAATCAGCTCTCTTTTTGCTTGGGCCTCTCTCAGAACATCTTCATTACTCTTCTTAGCTGTCCATGATGCTCTCAACATTCTTCTGTAAAACCACATTTCTACAGACTCCAGTGATTTTCTTCTCTGTTGTCCTATTGTCCATGATTCGCATCCATTTGTTAAGACTGGCTCTACGTAATATTTAAGAACTCTTTTTCTTGTTTCTATTGTCAAAAATAGATTGCATAGTATCTTCCTCATTTTCTGGAAAGCTGATTTTGCCTGAGCCATTCTGCATCTCACCTCTTTTGTACATCTTCCGTCTGAGGTTAACAAAGTTCCCAAATATTTAAATTCATTTACCTGTTTTAATATTGTTCCACTTGTCTTTGTTTTCACTGAGGTGATGTCTTTTTATTTGTTGTTACCATTACCTCTGTCTTTTTGCTATTAAGGATGAGTCCTTTATTTTTGCTTTCTTTCACTATAATGTCCAACATTTCTTGTAACTCATTTTCACTCTTAGCGATTAAGACTGTTTCATCAGCATACCTTAGATTATTTATATTATGACATCCAATTGTTATTCCAGGCATGCCCCTTATGGATCTTAAACTAATCTCACCATACAAATCCAAGACCAATACAATGACATGAAAACGTTGACTTGGACAAGTCAGTACTTTGGTAAAAATATTAGCCTTATGCTGGATGTTGCTTTGATGAACATGCCAGCCATAACCATCAATTATATGGACCGAAAGTTGTGCAGACCCATGATCGTCTACACCAGCCGGCTTGACACATGCTGCTTATTAATAATAATGCGCAAATCATTACTTCATAAGATAAAAATTATGTAATTATCATCATCATCATAAAGTACAGAGCCTGCTGGCATAGGTGATCATGTCTCTCCACAACTTTTGATCTCGGCAGCTATTTATCATTTCTGTTGTTGACCTTCTGCCAAGCCATTCTCTTAAGCTGTCTGTTATTGTTTCTCTTTGCTTCCCTCTATCTCTTCGTCCCTCAATTTTTCCAGTTGTTACAATATATTCCAGTTGTTCTCTTTTCATTCATCGTCATCATCAAGTACCGGGCCTAGTGGCGTAGGTGATCATGTCTCTCCCAGGGCCGTCATAACCCACATGCCCGTTGGGCATTTGCCCGGGGGCCCGCCCACGATCATAGGGGACCCATGCGAATATGTTGTAGGGTTTCGGAAAACCCGTATAAAATTCTTTTCTCTGTTTTTCATGTTTAATGTTGATTATAGTTGCAGCTGTACAGCATGTTTTAACAACAATTTTGTTGAAATTAGTATAGTGACAATAAAATAAATAATACATCATTTTTAATATTATCAACCATTTATTTTTTATTCGGGGGGGGGGGGGGCAGCACTCTTTCTTTGCCCAGGGGCTCAACACTATTTCTATGCCCAGGGGCCCAAAATGGTGTAAAGACGGCCCTGGTCTCTCCACAACTTTCGATCTCTGCAGCTATTTATCATTTCTGTTGATGACCTTCTGCCAAGCCATTCTCTTAAGATGTCTGGTATTTTTTCTCTTTGCTTCCTTCTATCTCTTCGTCCCTGAATTTTTCCAGTTGTTACAATATATTCAAGTTGTTCTCTTCTCATTACATGGCCAAAAAAATGATGATTGTCTCTTCCTAACATTGGAAATTAGCTCTCTTCTCATTACATGGCCAAAAAATGATGAGTGTTTCTTCCTAATATTGGAAATTAGCTCTCTTTTTGCTTTGACCTCTCTCAGGATATCTTCATTACTCTTCTTAGCTGTCCATGGTACTCTCAACATTCTTCTGTAAAACATTTCTACAGACTACAGTGATTTTCTTCTCTGTTGTCCTATTGTCCATGATTCACATCCATATGTTAAGACTGGCTCTACATAACATTTAAGAACTTTTTTTCTTGTTTCTATTGTCAAAAATAGATTGCATATTATCTTCCTCATTTTCTGGAAAGCTACTTTTGCCTGAGCCATTCTGCATCTCACCTTTTTTGTACATCTTCCGTCTGAGGTTAACAACGTTCTCAAATATTTAAATTCATTTACCTGTTTTAATATTGTTCCGCTTGTCTTTATTTTGCACTGAGGTGATGTTATTACCATTACCTCTATCTTTTTGCTATTAAGCCTGAGTCCTTTTTTATAATGTGTACTTATGTAATTATACGCAAAGAGAAATGTCCGAGACAAATTTCAAAAAAAGTTTTGTTTGTTTCGGTTGTTATTTTATTGTCACGTTGAACGTCAATATCGGTATGTTCCGTGATTTAGTAAACAAGCACACACAACAAGATGGCGGCAAACCTGAAAGAAATTGTTGGGATTTATCAGAATCTAAAGCGGGTTTGGGACAGCAAGCCCCCAAATTTGGACAAATCTGGTGAACTCCTTTCAAAGCTGAAAGTAAGTCATACATCTTTAAATGTATTAACACTTTTGTCGCTAATAATATTTATAGAGATAGAGTAATTTCCCTATACTACTATCTCAGTCTCTCGACTGTCGGCCAAAAAGTAAAGTAAAGTGGCGAAAAATCATTTCCCTTCAATTGTGCTGTGTCACATCGTTTCTCCTCAATTTATTTATCAATAATGATGTACTTTGATAACATTTTATTATAGTTTTTTCTCGCGTTTTTAAAGCATAACAGTTAACATACTTTTTAAAAATAACTTTTAATTTTTAAAATTGCACGTCAGTTTTAATTGTCAGTGAATATATAATAATTGTGTACAAAAAAAATTGATAGTTTTACTTTTTAACTACTTGATTGTCTTTAACTGTAACAGTGTAACTGTTATTGTTATTTCAATCTACTGTTTAGTAAAGTTAACTTGACTTAGTTACTTACTTAAACGTAAGTAGTACTAAAGTATTATAATTGTTTATTTATTAAAAATACAGTAGATAAAACTATTAAAACAAATGAATCTTGTCTAAACTTAAACTTAAACCACTAACTACTTACTTGAGTACTAATAGATAGACTTACACTTACACACACGTACTGACTTAAAAGACTAAGAATAGGGCTTTATTTATAATACTTTATATATTAAAAACATTTGAACACAGGATCAGATTCAGACTGGAAGTCCCTGCCTACAGAGTTACAGAGAAATCGTGTGATATACAAACCCTCCCAAAATTGTTGTTATGTTGCTGAAAATATATCTCAATCAAGAACAGAGACCATGGGAATTTCCTCTGAAATTTAGAGGAATCAGTGGAGGCAAGGCACCTGACAGCAACAGAGCTGGAAGCTGTCTGCGACTTACAACTGGCAGCTACTTATTGCTGGCAGTGACTTATTGCTGGCAGTGACTTATTGCTGGCAGTGACTTACAGCTGGCAGGTACTTATTGCTGGCAGCGATTTATTGCTGGCTATGACTTATTCTTATTGCTGGCAGTGACTTACAGCTGGCAGCTACCTACTGCTGGCAGTGACTTACAGCTGGCAGCTACTTATTGCTGGCAGTGACTTACAGCTGGCAGCTGCTTATTGTGGCAGTGACTTACAGCTGGCAGTGACTTACAGCTGGCAGTGACTTACAGCTGGCAGTGACTTACAGCTGGCAGCTACTTATTGCTGGCAGTGACTTACAGCTGGCAGCTACTTATTGCTGGCAGTGACTTACAGCTGGCAGCTACTTATTGCTGGCAGCTACCTACTGCTGGCAGTGACTTACAGCTGGCAGCTACTTATTGCTGGCAGTGACTTACAGCTGGCAGCTACTTATTGCTGGCAGTGACTTACAGCTGGCAGCTACTTATTGCTGGCAGTGACTTACAGCTGGCAGCTACTTATTGCTGGCAGTGACTTACAGCTGGCAGCTACTTATTGCTGGCAGTGACTTACAGCTGGCAGCTACTTATTGCTGGCAGTGACTTACAGCTGGCAGCTACCTACTGCTGGCAGTGACTTACAGCTGGCAGCTACTTATTGCTGTCAGTGACTTATTGCTGGCAATACATTACAGCTGGCGGCTACTTATTGCTGGCAGTGACTTACAGCTGGCAGCTACTTATTGCTGGCAGTGACTTACAGCTGGCAGCTACTTATTGCTGGCAGTGACTTACAGCTGGCAGCTACTTACTGCTGGCAGCTACTTACAGCTGGCAGCTACTTACTGCTGGCAGCTACTTATTGCTGGCAGTGACTTACAGCTGGCAGCTACTTATTGCTAGCAGTGACTTACAGCTGGCAGCTACTTACTGCTGGCAGCTACTTATTGCTGGCAGCTACTTATTGCTGGCAGCTACTTAGAGCTGGCAGTGACTTACAGCTGGCAGTGACTTATTGCTAAGATAAGCTTCAATTTTATTTTGACTGAATGCGGATCAAAGTAATTTGTGGTTTTTTTCACAAATTTTAAAACTTTGATTAGCTTTTAATAACAGATTTTGAGTTCTCAAGAACAAACCAGTTGTACTTTAGTGCCAACAGTTGTACTTTAGTGAGATCAAAATTTTTGGTATTTTCATTAACCCACAAGAAATTCAACATTGTAATATTGATGCTACAAGCTTTCTTCTGGTGTGTAAAATCTGAACCTGCTAAACTGTACAACTTTCAATGTCAGTGAGGCACAGATTAAAACACTTTACCATAAAAGATTGAAAATTCATCATACCTAATGTCCTTTATCAATACCTTTAGCAGAAGAGTTATGCCAAAGATGAAATTCACACACAGGAGCTGTGCTGCTACACATGTTTGAAGCTGTTGCCTCCAGACATCAAACAGAAACTGAAAGCAGACATTTGGATACACTGAGAAAGAAAAGTGAACAGAGAATTGACTCTATGACTAATGGACCTATTGTGCTTCAAAATATGGACATGCTTTTCAACATCTTAATGTCATATTTGGATGATAATGAGGATGAGATATGACAGCCACTTAAGATCAAATCTTCTCTGAACTTTCTCTCAGACATTTATAGTGTAGAGGTAGTTTCATTCAAGTCATACAGGGAAGCTAATTCATGTACGCTTGTTAGGTTGACAAATGTCACAGAAGTACAGATTTCTTATGCCCACCAAAAAGAGACATTGTTCAATTGTTATTAATCAACACATTTAAATACATTCCTCAGCTGGCCCTAACAAATGTTGCATTTCTGCCAACAACAGAGTCCTCTGTCTCCAAACAGGAGCTGCTTATTGCGCGTGTGTATTTTCTATACATTGTTTTTTATTTATATCTATTATTATTATTTTTTTTGTGTGGAAATTATGTTAATCTTGATTTTGATTTCTGATGTACTATACTGTATTTGTATTGTATCTCTATTGCTTTGACATACAATTTGTAATTCAGTGTACTTGTCTCAAATATTAAATCAGTTATTATTTGTTTATAATAATTATAAACAACTAATTATTGTTAATGTCAATAATTATTGAAATATTATGTGCACATTTTCTACACTTTTCTTTGTATTTATAGATTTATAACACCCATCCTTCTCCCTTCTCTCTATTGTACAAATAAGTTAGCTACAGTGCACATCTCTCACTGACTCTGAAGAACACAATATAACTTGTATCTGTGTTGTTGTTGCTGCCCAGCTTACTTTTGCTTCCTGTTCCTTAGCATTGTCGGTTTTGCTGCATTCATTTCTTGTTAACTTTGTCTAACTTCTTGCCTTCAGGTGACATTCTGGAAATTGGAGCACAGTGGGCAATTGCAAAAAAAGATATACCTGCATTTGAAAGATACATAGCCCAGTTGAAATGTTATTACATGGATTACAAGTGAGCACACTTATTTGCCATTGAAACTTGATTTAGTGTATACGTTGTTGTGGGTTTCTTGTCTATGAGATGTGTCATGTATTGAACCTGTTACATACAGCGTTTGATGAAACTTCTGTTTTTAACAATGTTTTTACACCTGTAAGAGCGTGATCACATTTTGCTGATGTCATAGGTTGTTGTGGACCCTACCTTGAGGTAAAGCTAGGCTTCTATTAGCTAATTTAAAATGTGATATCATGTGAACAAACATTTCATGTTAGATGGACACAGTAGCCTATCTCTTGTTTGTCCTGTGGGTAGAGTTTTGTGCAACTATTTTGTCCCACAAATGAAGTTTCAGCTACATGATTGACATTTTAAACTTTTGTGAGAGTATTTTGTAGGTGAAATATTGCCAGTACACATGTACACATTCTATCTATTGACCTTTCGAGCCGTACGTAGCCAGCCCATAGGGCATAGACCAAGATACTCCTTCTATCTAAATTTTTGTTTTAGCAGTTTTCAATTCTTTTAAAGATATTTGATCAAATCTCGCCATTTGTCTCTGTTCTGTGCAAGCAGCTCTATCTCATTGAGGGAGCCGATTCCTGCTGCGCTTGCCTCTCTCATCAATGTTCTTCTCAGTGTCTCTGTTGGCGTTCCTCTTTTCCTCTTACCTGTTGTTTCCCACATGAGGTCTTGCTTTGCTATTCAGTTATTATCTCTTCTCATCACATGTCCAACATATGACCATCGTCTTTTCTTTATTACTGAAGATATTAGTGGTTGATGGTGATTTCTCTAATTTCCTCGTTTGTTTTGAATTCATTCCACACTATACCAAGTATTTTCCTTAGACATTTATTCTCGAATGCGTTCAACTTTGTTTCTATGTCACTTGTTGTTTTCCAGCTTTCACATGCATACGTAAGAGTTGATAGTACATTTGATTTGAATAGCCTAAGTTTTGCAATGTACACATTGCAAGCATCATTTAAAACCTGTCCCCAAAAATGTTAGATATAGAGTGATGAAGTTAGAAAACAGGCAATTCTCTACACATTTATTTTATTTTTTTTTAAACTGACAGTGTACTTTTACATTGTAACAGGTTATTACAGAGATATATGCAAGTTGCCAATGATGTTTACAGTTTGAGAAATGTTTAGAGCTAAGCTGCCTGGTTGGAAATCCTTATACTTTCTTCTGCCTCTGTTGCCATTCAATGTGGAGTGTTTGGGTCATTGTTCTGTGGTGCATGGTGCTCACCATTATAGTATCTGTTACGTCATGAATCCACCATCTTCTAGTACTACCATTTGCACTCTTTCCTTTGTTTCTGAGTGCTCCCTGAGGAGTGTTGTGATAGTTACTACATGCCCAGACCATCTGTTGTTTCCCATTATGGTCCAAGCCTGATGTTGCTCCAAATATTTTTTGTTCTGACTTTGTCATATTCAGTATTAAGGGGGCAAAGTCAGCAGCAGGGCTGAGAGTGATGCTTGCACCAGGATCTGTGAACCACAGACCCTACTACGCCTCATCATGGTGCCCCTAAAAACAGACTAGTCTGTCCAAGTAAAGATCAAGAGGGAAGGCTAGTTGGTTCTAAACAAATGCTCTGCTGGAGATGGTTATGTTTGGTTTGAGTGGGGCATAAAGTCAACAACACAAGGTCAACCCACATTACATCCTTTTACAGGTGGGAGATTAAGAGAGAATTGACAGGTGAATGCAAACAACATATTCCTCTTAGGTATCTCATTACTGTAGTAACAATTGTTCTTTTGTTGTTAATGTCCAAGTTTGGCGCTAATAGCAGAGTATTGGAACAAATATTGTTTGATTTAGTGCTGTTTGTGTATTTGATGTTACATGTTTGTCCTGTAATATTGAAGCCAATTGTTCGATCACTTCATTTGCTTTGCAGCATCTTTTGTCAGTTACATGTTTCTATGTTCTTGTTAGTTAGATGTGACCATAATCCTAGATGTAGTAGAGTAAAAGAAAAAGTATAGTGCGCCGCCCCCCCCCCCCCCCCCCCCCCCGCAAAGTGGCGTATCGGGAATATGGTGTTAGTGACCATAAATTTTACAGACCTTCGGCACATGATTTTTGGGGTAATGTGGTCGGTAATACGCCCGTGCCGCTTTACTTTCCCAGAAAAAAATCCAGTACCCATTAAAAGCTGGGTGAACCTGGAAGCAGTCGGTTGGGATCGAACCCTACCTCTTGTCCTTTGTAGTCCAGTTTACTAACCACTGAGCTATTGCAGCTCCTTTAGATGTAGTAGTCTAACTGTATTTCATTGTTCGAGAGTGTTCTCATTTTCTGAGAGATGCCGAAACATCAGTATTTTGTTGTGTTCCCCTTTTTTGTAAAGCTGTCACTGTACCTTGCTTGTAAGAGTGTAGGTCACACCTCACTACTTGCTCTTACTGTAGAGTGACTTGACTGGATCCAATATTTTCTGCTCTTAAATTATTTCATCTGTTTAGGGACAATCTACCTGAATCAACATTCAAATACCAGCTGCTTGGACTCAATCTCCTCTGTCTCTTGTCTCAGAACAGACTGGCTGAGTTTCATACAGTAAGTATTTACCAATTAAGATTAAGGGAAGCTACTGACCTAATTCTGGATTTGATTCCTTAAACTTAACTACCTGTCTTGGGATTGTGAATTACCTAATGTTGTCAAATTCAAATGTTTGAAAACTTTTTGTTTCCATTTAAAACTTACCATATTATGGAACAGAATGGTGAATAACCTTCGATGTAGAGACGGCACTCAATGATGATGATTTTATATATCAGAATAGCCAGGGAGTTTTGTAGAACATGACGAAAACACGTGTAACTGTTTTGTGTCAGCTCTGTTCTGTCTATGCTGCATCAGCTATGTTCTGTCTATGCTGTGTCAGCTCTGTTCTGTCTATTGTGTGTCAGCTCTGTTCTGTCTATGCTGCATCACCTATGTTTTGTCTATTGTGTGTCAGCTCTGTTCTGTCTATGCTGCATCAGCTATGTTCTGTCTATGCTGTGTCAACTCTGTTTTGTCTGTTGTGTGTCAGCTCTGTTCTGTCTGTGCTGTGTCAGCTATGTTCTGTCTATGCCGTATCAGCTCTGTTCTGTCTGTGGTGTGTCAGACCTATTCTATCTGTGGTGTGTCAGACCTGTTCTGTCTATTGTGAGTCAGCTCTGTTGTCTGTGGTGTGTCAACTCTGTTCTGTCTATGCCGTATCATCTCTGTTCTGTCTGTGGTGTGTCAGCTCTGTTCTGTCTGGTGTGTCAACTCTGTTCTGTCTATGCCGTATCATCTCTGTTCTGTCTGTGGTGTGTCAGCTCTGTTCTGTCTATTGTGTGTCAGCTCTGTTCTGTCTGTGCTGTGTCAGACCTGTTCTGTCTGTGGTGTGTCAGACCTGTTCTGTCTGTGCTACGTCAGACCTGTTCTGTCTGTGCTGTGTCAGACCTGTTCTGTCTGTGCTGTGTCAGACCTGTTCTGTCTGTGCTGTGTCAGACATGTTTTGTCTGTTCTCTGTCAGTCCTGTTCTGTCTATGCTGTATCCGACCTGTTCTGGCTGTGCTGTGTCAGCTGTTTTGTCTGTTTTGTGTCAGTTCTGTCTGTGCTGTGCCAGACCTGTTCTATCTGTGCTATGTCAGACCTGTTCTGTCTGTGCTGTGTCAGACCCGTTCTGTCTGTGCTGTGTCAGACCCGTTCTGTCTGTGCTGTGTCAGACCTGTTCTGTCTGTGCTGTGTCAGACATGTTTTGTCTGTTCTCTGTCAGTCCTGTTCTGTCTATGCTGTATCAGACCTGTTCTGGCTGTGCTGTGTCAGCTGTTTTGTCTGTTTTGTGTCAGTTCTGTCTATGCTGTATCAGACCTGTTCTGGCTGTGCTGTGTCAGACCTGTTCTGTCTATGTTGTATCAGACCTGTTCTGGCTGTGCTGTATCAGACCTGTTCTGTCTATGCTGTATCAGACCTGTTCTGGCTGTGCTGTGTCAGACCTGTTCTGTCTATGCTGTATCAGACCTGTTCTGGCTGTGCTGTGTCAGCTGTTTTGTGTCAGTTCTGTCTGTGCTGTGTCAACTGTTCTGTCTGTGCTGTGTCAACTCTGTTCTGTCTGTTGTGTGTCATCTCTGTCCGGTCTGTGCTGTCAGCTCTGTTCTATCTGTGGTGTGTCAGCTCTGTTCTGTCTATGCTGTGTCAGCTCTGTTCTGTCTATGCTGTGTCAGCTCTGTTCTGTCTATTATGTGTCAGCTCTCACCTCAACACACATCATAGACACCCCACTGTAGTCCCAAAAACTAAATAAATGCTGTAATGATGGTTTTTTTCTTATTTAAATGAAGACAAATTATTTCTATCAGCTGGAATTAGAGCAAATATACAGAATCTAAAATACTAAGTGGGGTTGATAGTATAGCTGAATGTAAGGTGAAGGCTTTTTGCTGAAACATTTGTCTTGTCTTTCTATTAGTTGAACTGCTCTGTAGCACTTGATGTTTATTTGATAGGAATTAGAGCGCTTACCTGTCAAGGAGATCCAGTCCAATATCTACATCAAACATCCAGTCAGCATGGAGCAGTACCTTATGGAAGGAAGTTACAATAAGGTAGTTTTACTTCATCCATCTGCTCTTGCTTTGTTTTCATTTATTTATTTATTGTTTTATTTATATATTTATTGTTTTATTTATATATTTATTGTTTTATTTATATATTTATTCTTGTGTTTTATATATTTATTGTTTTATTTTATATATTTATTGTTTTATTTTATATATTTATTGTTTTATTTTTATATTTATTCTTGTGTTTTATATATTTATTGTTTTATTTTATATATTTATTGTTTTATTTTATATATTTATTGTTTTATTTTATATATTTATTGTTTTATTTTATATATTTATTGTTTTATTTATATATTTATTGTTCTGTTTCATATTTGCATAGCGTTCCAGGGGCTAGTCCTCGCACCAATCGAGTATTCTCTAGCAATTCTTACTTTTAGTACGACACCAAATCCACAGGCTGATGAAGCTATGCACATTATCTTGAGGTGTACAAGGGACACTTCCTGTGTAACAATGAGGTATCTTCTTGACTTTCCAACCATGAATGTCAAGATCAAGATCTGGAGGGCATGAACATACCTGAAGAAAAGAGAAGATATAGGGCATCTATTGCACCATGAACTTAACAAAACTCAGACGTGGTCAATGCGGAGGTCAACTGTCTCATCTCTGATAAAATTTTCATGAGAAAGATGCAGTCATCTATACAGAAAGATCCATAATATGACACCTAAGGAATGCATGAGCATTTACAACACGCTCGGCAGGCAGAATAGCCAAAGAAGAAAGTTGTGCATTCATTATGACCATGAGTAGCATGGCGATGGAGGTGATAACAGTGACCAGAGCATTCATCTGGTTAGAGTCACAAGACTACACCCACCCCTGCATACTAAGTGATTTGATGAGTATGATAAGAAAAGTGGAGGCAGGCTCTGTATGCATGCAATGGGTAGAGTCATTAATGTAATTAATAATATGTAAGGTCACCTTTGTCTAAGTCGCTGTATATGCAGGAGTACAGGGAAATGAAAGAGCGGACAGGTTGGCTAGCTGTGCTGTCGTTGAAGACGGTCAACCAATGGTTCAGGCAGACATGATGAAAGAGATGGGAGTTAAGATGGGCACAACTGGAAATGAGAAACTTAGTGGGCGTTTAAGAAGACTTATCAACCAACACAGAACTTAGTTGCTGGATACTGAGGAGGGGATCTGAGCAACAATGGACATGTTCAGAGTGCAATGATGATGACCTGCAAATAACTCAATATTTAATGTTCTGTTTCATATATTTATTGTTCTATTTCATATATTTAATGTTCTGTTTCATATATTTATTGTTCTATTCAAAGTTTCTGTTTGCAATTTTGTGAAAAGATGGCTTCAATTTGCTTCTGTCAATTTTGTTACGGTTGTACGTTAAGGTGAACAGTTATTTATTTATTTGTTCTGCTGGTTTGTAAATATTTGTTCATTTGTCTTTTATCCTTTGCAGTTGTTTTATCAGTTGTGAACTTTCAAAGTTAGACACAAAAGCTGGCAAAGTTGAAGTGGATGAAATAATTTAGTGAAACAACAACGGTGTCAAGGAAAGTTTGACAGTTGCAACAGCATATGGGTGGGAAACATTCATCCAGAGCTGTTGAAAAAGTGAGAAGATAATGGATATAAGTTATGAAGATCTTTGACTTGACAGGAGCCAATAGCTATCATGAAAGAAATAGAAGAAATCATTTGGAAACATAAGAGCAGAAAGCTGCTTTGTTGAGGGGAAAAACAGAATTTGCTTCATTAATCATTTTAGGTTCATGGATGACAATGTCAATATAAAAGAATAAATGTGTCATCTGGATGATTTCCTTATATGATTATCATTGATAGATAACAAGTATCAACTTCAAGTAATAATAATATATAAATGTTGTCTCAACCATAACAAAAATAAGATAACAGCTGTAGCACAAACTGACACCTTATCACATGTACAGGTTTACTGAAAGAGAAATCAGACTTTCTGTTCATGGAATCAGTTTCACTACACTCAGGAATTACCCATTTCTGCTCCACTCATGTCACATCTCTCTCCAAAGTGCATTGGCAGAATCTGTTGACAAGATCAACTACCATGCAGACCTAATTGGCAGCTCAGGTGACAATTCCAAATGACTTCCTTGGTATAGAGAGTGCACAGTCACTTCCTCATCCTAGCTTCATGATAACACACATTTGAAACAAACAAAGCAATCCAAATGGTTTAAGTGACTACGTTAGTCTCTGCTAAAACATGGCAATGCAGACATTTGAAACAAACAAAGCAAACAAAATGGTTTAAGTGACTACGTTAGTCTCTGCTAAAACATGGCAATGCAGACATTTGAAACAAACAAAGCAAACAAAATGGTTTAAGTGACTACGTTAGTCCCTGCTAAAACATGGCAATGCAGACATTTGAAACAAACAAAGCAAACAAAATGGTTTAAGTGACTACGTTAGTCTCTGCTAAAACATGGCAATGCAGACATTTGAAACAAACAAAGCAAACAAAATGGCTTAAGTGACTACGTTAGTCCCTGCTAAAACATGGCAATGCAGACATTTGAAACAAACAAAGCAAACAAAATGGCTTAAGTGACTACGTTAGTCTCTGCTAAAACATGGCAATGCAGACATTTGAAACAAACAAAGCAAACAAAATGGCTTAAGTGACTACGTTAGTCTCTGCTAAAACATGGCAATGCAGACATTTGAAACAAACAAAGCAAACAAAATGGCTTAAGTGACTACGTTAGTCTCTGCTAAAACATGGCAATGCAGACATTTGAAACAAACAAAGCAATCCAAATGGTTTAAGTGACTACGTTAGTCTCTGCTAAAACATGGCAATGCAGACATTTGAAACAAACAAAGCAAACAAAATGGTTTAAGTGACTACGTTAGTCTCTGCTAAAACATGGCAATGCAGACATTTGAAACAAACAAAGCAATCCAAATGGTTTAAGTGACTACGTTAGTCTCTGCTAAAACATGGCAATGCAGACATTTGAAACAAACAAAGCAATCCAAATGGCTTAAGTGACTACGTTAGTCTCTGCTAAAACATGGCAATGCAGACATTTGAAACAAACAAAGCAATCAAAATGGTTTAAGTGACTACGTTAGTCCCTGCTAAAACATGGCAATGCAGACATTTGAAACAAACAAAGCAATCCAAATGGTTTAAGTGACTACGTTAGTCTCTGCTAAAACATGGCAATGCAGACATTTGAAACAAACAAAGCAATCAAAATGGTTTAAGTGACTACGTTAGTCCCTGCTAAAACATGGCAATGCACACATTTGAAACAAACAAAGCAATCAAAATGGTTTAAGTGACTACGTTAGTCCCTGCTAAAACATGGCAATGCAGACATTTGAAACAAACAAAGCAATCAAAATGGTTTAAGTGACTACGTTAGTCCCTGCTAAAACATGGCAATGCAGACATTTGAAACAAACAAAGCAATCCAAATGGTTTAAGTGACTACGTTAGTCTCTGCTAAAACATGGCAATGCAGACATTTGAAACAAACAAAGCAATCAAAATGGTTTAAGTGACTACGTTAGTCTCTGCTAAAACATGGCAATGCAGACATTTGAAACATACAAAGCAATCAAAATGGTTTAAGTGACTACGTTAGTCTCTGCTAAAACATGGCAATGCAGACATTTGAAACAAACAAAGCAAACAAAATGGCTTAAGTGACTACGTTAGTCTCTGCTAAAACATGGCAATGCAGACATTTGAAACAAACAAAGCAATCAAAATGGTTTAAGTGACTACGTTAGTCTCTGCTAAAACATGCAGACATTTGAAACAAACAAAGCAAACAAAATGGTTTAAGTGACTACGTTAGTCTCTGCTAAAACATGGCAATGCAGACATTTGAAACAAACAAAGCAAACAAAATGGTTTAAGTGACTACGTTAGTCTCTGCTAAAACATGGCAATGCAGACATTTGAAACAAACAAAGCAATCAAAATGGTTTAAGTGACTACGTTAGTCTCTGCTAAAACATGGCAATGCAGACATTTGAAACAAACAAAGCAAACAAAATGGTTTAAGTGACTACGTTAGTCTCTGCTAAAACATGCAGACATTTGAAACAAACAAAGCAATCGTTTAAGTGACTACGTTAGTCTCTGCTAAAACATGGCAATGCAGACATTTGAAACAAACAAAGCAATCAAAATGGTTTAAGTGACTACGTTAGTCTCTGCTAAAACATGGCAATGCAGACATTTGAAACAAACAAAGCAAACAAAATGGTTTAAGTGACTACGTTAGTCTCTGCTAAAACATGCAGACATTTGAAACAAACAAAGCAATCAAAATGGTTTAAGTGACTACGTTAGTCTCTGCTAAAACATGGCAATGCAGACATTTGAAACAAACAAAGCAATCAAAATGGTTTAAGTGACTACGTTAGTCTCTGCTAAAACATGGCAATGCAGACATTTGAAACAAACAAAGCAAACAAAATGGCTTAAGTGACTACGTTAGTCTCTGCTAAAACATGGCAATGCAGACATTTGAAACAAACAAAGCAAACAAAATGGTTTAAGTGACTACGTTAGTCTCTGCTAAAACATGGCAATGCAGACGTTTGAAACAAACAAAGCAAACAAAATGGCTTAAGTGACTACGTTAGTCTCTGCTAAAACATGGCAATGCAGACATTTGAAACAAACAAAGCAAACAAAATGGTTTAAGTGACTATGTTAGTCTCTGCTAAAACATGGCAATGCAGACATTTGAAACAAACAAAGCAAACAAAATGGTTTAAGTGACTACGTTAGTCTCTGCTAAAACATGGCAATGCAGACATTTGAAACAAACAAAGCAAACAAAATGGCTTAAGTGACTACGTTAGTCTCTGCTAAAACATGGCAATGCAGACATTTGAAACAAACAAAGCAAACAAAATGGTTTAAGTGACTACGTTAGTCTCTGCTAAAACATGGCAATGCAGACATTTGAAACAAACAAAGCAAACAAAATGGCTTAAGTGACTACGTTAGTCTCTGCTAAAACATGGCAATGCAGACATTTGAAACAAACAAAGCAAACAAAATGGTTTAAGTGACTACGTTAGTCTCTGCTAAAACATGGCAATGCACACATTTGAAACAAACAAAGCAAACAAAATGGTTTAAGTGACTACGTTAGTCCCTGCTAAAACATGGCAATGCAGACATTTGAAACAAACAAAGCAAACAAAATGGCTTAAGTGACTACGTTAGTCTCTGCTAAAACATGGCAATGCAGACATTTGAAACAAACAAAGCAAACAAAATGGCTTAAGTGACTACGTTAGTCTCTGCTAAAACATGGCAATGCAGACATTTGAAACAAACAAAGCAAACAAAATGGTTTAAGTGACTACGTTAGTCTCTGCTAAAACATGGCAATGCAGACATTTGAAACAAACAAAGCAAACAAAATGGCTTAAGTGACTACGTTAGTCTCTGCTAAAACATGGCAATGCACACATTTGAAACAAACAAAGCAAACAAAATGGCTTAAGTGACTACGTTAGTCTCTGCTAAAACATGGCAATGCAGACATTTTGCAATTTCCTATTGTGGTGTTAACAAGGCTGAACTCCTGTGTGAGCCAAGTTGGCTGCATGGACGACAATTTCAAATGACATCACAGAAAATAGAATGCCTGCAATCACTTCCAACTCCAGTTCACTAGAATAAATCGAGAAAACACATTAAAAAAATTGTCAAAACACCGAAACACTATTTTAGTGATGGCACTCTCTAAAAGGGACTGTGAGCTTGGTTGCCAACTTCCTAGTAGTCTCCCCAGACAAAGGTCAACTGGTGCACTACAGGGATCATAATTGAAATAGACGTTGTTGTTTTTCTAATAAAATCTTATTGATTGCAAGTGAACTGTTTTTTTGTGTAGTTCAATAAAAGTGACAATATTTTATTTAAAAATCTTATTCTTATTTTTTGCAGGTTTTTCTGGCCAGAGGAAATGTACCAGCAGACAATTATAACTTTTTTATTGATATTTTACTCAATACAATTAGGTCAGTTGTGTACATTCAAGCTGCTGTTGTTGTCACTATATTCTATCATTATCCGTCCTATGAGCTGTGTGTGTGTGTGTGTGCACAAGGGGTCTCTCAGTGGGGAACTGGATAAGTTGTATTAAAATGTAGGATCAATATTATTGTGTGTCTAGTATGTGCAAGTGATGACCTTGAGCTAACAAAGAATGGTGTTGGCACACCTGTGGCACTCATAGAAACCCAGGAGACAATTCAACAAGATGGTGGCTCCATTGAACCAAGCAACAAATTGTTAGGTTTTGTTAGCGAAGGCATGAAACCTGTAGTGATTCATCATTGGATGAGATTTGAATACTGTGACAGGTACACACAAGTCTATGAATGAAATAAGTTCAGTAACAATGTTACTAGTATGGAGGCTTCTCTTGGCCTCTAGTAATCATGGCTGTCATGGTGAATGTGATATGGGTAAACAACAGATGTGTCACAGTCAAGAATGTGGCATTTCTATTGGATGATTGGACCGTCCTCCCACCACACCACTATGGTTATGGAAGGCCCCAGTATCACAGCAAACGAAATAAAATCCATAATTGCTCAACCGCCCGTGCCAGTGGAATCATCCAGTGGCATCAAGATCCCATCTCCCAAACAAACACAGGCAGCTGCAGACCCCATCACAGCAGCCTCAGCACATGCCAGTAGACACAAGGCGAAACTGCACAGAAAGTGAACACAGCCATCTATTCCCCATCACACGATATCATCACTCATCATAAGCAATCTGAATATTGAAACACACAGCACTAAACTCAGTACCACCACACCATTCATGCTGAAGTACAGAAAAGTGTGCAAGACTGGTACCAACCTTGTACACACACACCTCCTGGTGCTTTGACTTCAAACCTGTTCCAAGAGGCTGTTTGAACTTTGAATTGTTTGAAGTCCAATTAAATTTGGTCAATTAGAAATAATAGAAAGTGGGTGAATCCATTCCCAGACAGTACCCATCTTGATAAACTTACAGCAAATACATAATTGAAGGTAATAATAACATAATTAAATGTCCTAAATAATAAAAATACTGTATTAAAAGTAATCAAACTTGCGTTTGCTAGAACTTTATGAGAAATGGTGATGTTCCATGTGACTGGTGGGAAGATGACTGGAATGGGATAAACATTTCAAATACAGTAAAGTCTCGATTATCCGGAATGCTCGGGGAAGAACCCATTCTGGATAATTGAATTTTTCTGGATAATCGAGAGTAAGAAAACCAAACTCAAAATTTATGAAAAAACATGATTGAAAAATTGCAATGCTCAGAAATATTTAAATTCGTGTGACATTCACTAGCTTTCTCTATCAACATGGGTCCTGATATTGGCATTCCTTTTCTTCTTCTTTCTAAAAACCACACATAAAGGACGTCGTCGAGTTTTTCAAATTTTGGCCGTTTCATACTTCGTCTCTGGTGTATATTGTTGCTGCTTTCAGACTCCGACGCAAACTTAAACAACTCATCTTTTTGATTTCGTATGTCATATAATGTTGAAGAAGCTATGCCAAATTCAGTCATCAAAACGTTGCGATTAACGCCTTTTTCATGTCTACTAGCGATTTCAATCTTCTGGTTCAGTGTCAATACAGTTCGCTTGCGTTTACCTTTGCGGGAAATTGAGGTGTGGTTTGCACTCGCAGAGGCCATTATTTAACACAAAAATGTATTCCGTTAAAAAGTATGCACACATGCGTTTATAGCATATCATGTATAATTTATACTGATGGAACGAATTTCAGCTTGCACAAATGTCTGAGACAAACTAACGTCAAACTCTGTATCTTACTCTTTTTGAATTTCCAGTCTGTAATTTTTGAACCCCTCCCCCTTTCTTCTCACCATCTCTATGTCACTGCACGCCGGCTGCTCAACCTTTGATTTATAATCATCAAAGTTATGGGCTCTTCAATTTTCACAAACAATACGTCTGCTTCTAATGTTCGGTCAGACTGTCAAACGCCATATTTTTGACAAATTCATGACCAACTTTAGATCTAAAGCAGGCTATGAGAAAATTAAGCAAATTTGTAAAATCATGTAGATAAGTGTTTTTGGCACGACTAAGATTTCCCGACAAAAACATTTAGTCGGGGGAAAAAGTGAAGATATAGACTGTCTGTTGCTTTTACTTGGAATATTTGGAGACACAATGTCTGGATTGAATAAAATATGTTCGCTCCTATTTGAAGTATATTACTGTAAATACACTATTGTAAACGCAATATTGTGTAATGATAGAGCCTGTAGAAGTAAGCGCAGCGCACAAACCGTGTTGTAGCGTTTTCGATTTCCGGATAAAGGCATTTAATTTAACTGAACAAAACATGATTCAAGCTTTCTCCCTATAATAATTAAAAAAAAAAAAAAGTCCGTTAAATTTAGAATTCCGGATTATTGAGTACCGCATAATCGAGACTTTACTGTAATTGCTTTTATCTTGTCTTTTAGTGCTGCTGGTTGTGGTTCACTTTCCTTCTTTTCTAGATAAGCCACACATTTACAGCTTTCATGTGAGTTCTAGATAAGCCACACATTTACAGCTTTCATGTGAGTTCTAGATAAGCCTCCCTCACATTTACAGCTTTCATGCTTGTTCTAGATAAGCCTCACATTTGCAGCTTCTATGCTTGTTCTAGATAAGCCTCACATTTACAGCTTCTATGCTTGTTCTAGATAAGCCTCACATTTACAGCTTTCATGCTTGTTCTAGATAAGCCTCACATTTACAGCTTTCATGCTTGTTCTAGATAAGCCTCACATTTACAGCTTTCATGTGAGTTCTAGATAAGCCACACATTTACAGCTTTCATGCTTGTTCTAGATAAGCCTCCCTCACATTTACAGCTTTCATGCTTGTTCTAGATAAGCCTCCCTCACATTTACAGCTTTCATGCTTGTTCTAGATAAGCCTCCCTCACATTTACAGCTTTCATGTTTGTTCTAGATAAGCCTCCCTCACATTTACAGCTTTCATGATTGTTCTAGATAAGCCACACATTTACAGCTTTCATGTGAGTTCTAGATAAGCCTCCCTCACATTTACAGCTTCCATGATTGTTCTAGATAAGCCTCCCTCACATTTACAGCTTTCATGCTTGTTCTAGATAAGCCTCCCTCACGTTTACAGCTTTCATGCTAGTTCTAGATAAGCCTCCCTCACATTTACAGCTTCCATGTGAGTTCTAGATAAGCCTCCCTCACATTTACAGCTTTCATGATTGTTCTAGATAAGCCTCCCTCACATTTACAGCTTTCATGATTGTTCTAGATAAGCCTCCCTCACGTTTACAGCTTTCATGCTTGTTCTAGATAAGCCTCCCTCACGTTTACAGCTTCCATGTGAGTTCTAGATAAGCCTCCCTCACATTTACAGCTTTCATGCTTGTTCTAGATAAGCCTCCCTCACATTTACAGCTTCCATGTGAGTTCTAGATAAGCCTCCCTCACATTTACAGCTTTCATGCTTGTTCTAGATAAGCCTCCCTCATGTTTACAGCTTTCATGCTTGTTCTAGACAAGCCTCCCTCATGTTTACAGCTTTCATGCTTGTTCTAGATGTCTCCCTCACATTGACAACTTTCATGCCTGTTCTAGATGTCTCCCTTTACAGCTTCCATGCTTCACGTTAAGTTCCTTGCTGACTTCAATCACCAGTGGTGCAACCTTCCTCTAATGAATTGCAGCTTCCAGACTTAATTTGGATGTTCCAGTTAATAGATCATGGCTGTTTATGCCATCAAACACACAGAAAACAAAATGGGAAAAAGCTCTGAAAGTGCACGAGAGATAACTAGGACACACAGCAAAATCATCATATGCTGCATTTACAGATCACATTTTTTCACTGCGCCTGCATACCCATAGTTTGAACACTCTGTGTGTGTGCGCTTTCTTTTTTTTTTCCTTCAACCATAAAGAAGAAACACATTCCAGCTGGAAAAAAGTCCTACACACGCAAACAAGGTCCCTCCACACCATGATAGGTACAATGGAGAATGTGCCATTAGTGACCTTATCTGTCCATGACCAGCAGCACATTGCTAGGTGATGTTGTTAGTTCAATCGCTCAAACTTCCCAGAAAAATCTCTCCTAAATGTTAGGGCTGTGTGAGCCTCGAATCTTTGTTCCAAGATACATTTGTATATGAATTATATTTGTATTTTGTGCATACTTGGTGTGTTTTTTTTTAATGAATTCTCAAAACATAGAAATTCATGAACGTGTTTGTATGTGTTAATATCTGTGAACTGATTTCTGTCGACTGATTTCTGTTCACATTTTCTTTTTAACTGACAGGGATGAAATAGCCGGGTGTATAGAAAAAGCTTACCATCACATTAATCTCGGTGAAGCAGCAAGAATGCTTTTCTTTGAGTCTCAAAAACCTATGAAGGATTATGCAACACAGGTATGGGACCACCACTCTATTTATGTGTACAAATTGTAACTAAATACAAATTACAACTAAAACAGCACATTTATAACAGATTTGGCTGATACAATAGGCTAGAGCGACCTGCACACTGTACACACTGTACTGAAGCACATCAGACAGGACAGCTGGGATCAATGGTAAGTAGATAGGAAGGTCTGATTTTGACTGGAACAATCAGAAACAAAATTAGTTGTCACTTGAGATGTCTCAACTGAAAGAGGTACTATCCTTCATCAACTCTTCCAGGTTACCGTTGGCATAGCTCTTGTGTTGGCGTATAAAGTAATCTTGAAGAACTTGCGAGATCATCAAGACATCACAACAATTATTACGTGGCAGTAATGACAGAGCAAGCTGATAGTTCAGTCAATGTTTATTTACCACATCATTTGGCCTCATGATTATCATAAGTAATTGTTGATTGATAACTAAATGTTGAACTGTCATTATTAAATATTGTAACTTGATCTTCTCAATTCCTCATTTTAATGACATTTACTTTATTTTGGTATGAAGGATTGTGTACTACCCTACAGTCATGTGGAGATGTCACATCCACTAATGGATCACACAGTGCTACTGTCTCTCTACAACTTGTAGACTAATCTTCATACTTAATTCACATCTCTCTCTCAGATCTAGATGAATTCTGCAACATTCTATTGTCCTTTCGAGCCGAAGACGGCACATAGGGCAGAACTACAATCTCAAAAGCAGAAACCTTGCATGGCACATATTGCAGAGATCACTGCTTCTAAAATCTATGGTTCTGTTTCCATAACGATATTTTTTACAATGACAGCTTGTCAAGCCATCGATCAATCTCCTTAGTCGCCTCTTACGACATGCCTGGAAGGTCACAGTGTCACTATTCTTTACTTCCCACATAATAGAAATTTCTCTACCAATCCTAGCTCTAAATAACATCTAGAATAATGATACTTTATCTTAGAATACTACAAATGTACACTGATTGTCTCTTGATTGGTGGCTGTGTAGAATTGGAAGTTAATCTAATCAGATAATCATCAAAATCGTAGAAATCATTCTGCTCTCTGTGATCAACTATTTATAGCCCATGTCACATGTCCCAGTCAACCAATGAAAAGAGGTGTTTGTGACTTTCTGGTGTACATTATTGCTATTCCAGATATCATGCATTTCCAAGGTGACCCTTAACATTAGTGACCCCCCCAATTTAAAATGTCAATATCTTGCTATTGTGCCAGTGACTTTGACTTCTAAGTGAACTCTCAACTTAACCTGTCAGTGTTATTTAGGAACTTGAGCTGTTTGTTTGCTGATGATTCATTCTCTTTATCATCTCATCTCTTCTTTCTATCTATCAGCTTATCTCTCTTTTTATGTTTCTGTCCTCCTCTTCTCTAGCTCTAGTCCTATGAATACTTTTACAGTTGATGCTAAAGTGCTGCCATCCTCTTGCTTTCATTGTTAGCCATTTGTATGGCCTTTCACAGTGTTTTCAGCAATGACAAACTTGTACCTGTCTTGCAGCCTCAGACTGGTTTCATGGCCAGTATCTTGTCTGATTGTCCCCTACTTTATCTAAATGACTGGTTTCATGGCCAGTATCTTGTCTGATTGACACCTACTTTATCTAAATGACTGGTTTCATGGCCAGTATCTTGTCTGATTGTCACCCACTTTCTCTAAATGACTGGTTTCATGGCCAGTATCTTGTCTGATTGACACCTACTTTATCTAAATGACTGGTTTCATGGCCAGTATCTTGTCTGATTGTCCCCTACTTTATCTAAATGACTGATTTCATGGCCAGTATCTTGTCTGATTGTCACCCACTTTCTCTAAATGACTGATTTCATGGCCAGTATCTTGTCTGATTGTCACCTACTTTATCTAAATGACTGGTTTCATGGCCAGTATCTTGTCTGATTGTCACCTACTTTATCTAAATGACTGATTTCATGGCCAGTATCTTGTCTGATTGTCACCTACTTTATCTAAATGACTGATTTCATGGCCAGTATCTTGTCTGATTGTCACCCACTTTCTCTAAATGACTGATTTCATGGCCAGTATCTTGTCTGATTGACACCTACTTTATCTAAATGACTGGTTTCATGGCCAGTATCTTGTCTGATTGACACCTACTTTATCTAAATGACTGGTTTCATGGCCAGTATCTTGTCTGATTGTCACCTACTTTATCTAAATGACTGATTTCATGGCTAGTATCTTGTCTGATTGTCACCTACTTTATCTAAATGACTGGTTTCATGGCCAGTATCTTGTCTGATTGTCACCTACTTTATCTAAATGACTGGTTTCATGGCCAGTATCTTGTCTGATTGTCACCCACTTTATCTAAATGACTGGTTTCATGGCCAGTATCTTGTCTGACTGTCACCTACTTTATCTAAATGACTGATTTCATGGCTAGTATCTTGTCTGATTGTCACCTACTTTATCTAAATGACTGGTTTCATGGCCAGTATCTTGTCTGATTGTCACCTACTTTATCTAAATGACTGATTTCATGGCCAGTATCTTGTCTGATTGTCACCTACTTTATCTAAATGACTGATTTCATGGCCAGTATCTTGTCTGATTGTCAACTACTTTCTCTAAATGACTGGTTTCATGGCCAGTACCTTGTCTAATTGTCACATACTTTATCTAAATGACTTGTTTCATGGCCAGTATCTTGTCTAATTGTCACCTAACTTCTCTAAATGACTGGTTTCATTATTGCTTGAAACAACGTAGCCCTCGTCTAAATTATATTAACATTTTAAAAAATGCAACTTTATGTCATATCATTTGTTCTTTGAGCTGTTAGTCATATCATTTGTTCTTTGAGTTATTAGTCATATCATTTGTTCTTTGAGCTATTAGTCAATCATTTGTTCTTTGAGCTATTAGTCATATCCTTTGTTCTTTGAGTTATTAGTCATATCATTTGTTCTTTGAGTTATTAGTCATATCATTTGTTCTTTGAGTTATTAGTCATATCATTTGTTCTTTGAGTTATTAGTCATATCATTTGTTCTTTGTATTTTTGTACATTGAACTGCAAGTTTATTCTTTTCATTGAAATCTTTTCTAGCGGAAGTGGAATATTCAAAAAGACAACCTTTTCTACTTCACTCAAGAAGCAAAAGATGCTGACCACACGATCCCAGCCAAACTGTTGGCCGAGCAGACCATTGAGTACGCTAGAGAATTGGAAATGATTGTTTAGCTTTGTCTACTAGTTCTTAGTGTTCACTTGGTCTACAATTTATTATATTGGTCTGTTCTGTTTATTATTCACATTAACAAAAATAGCACTTTATAAGAAAGAATAGGCTGCATTAGGAGTAAATATGTGCAGTGTAATACTCTACAGCATTATTTGTAGTGAATCAACTCTGACTAGACCAAGGCTGATGTTGGCAAGTCAAAATGCTGTAGATGAAGTCAACATTTAAGTTGCCAGATTTGTGTAGAGGCCAGGAACAAGCGTGTGTGGGGATAAGGTGGTCAGGATGAGATGCATGCACAATAGAAGCAATGTCATGCTTCTCCTCTCAGTAAATAAATGTCATTCTTTCTACAACAAAAAAAAGGAAGAAGCCCTGAAATAAGTATGTCCTCTCACAAAGTAAACTTTGAGTGAATGATCAAATAGCAAATTACAAACTGACATATTGATGGAAGGAATGCCCAACATTTGATCTCAGTTACAAAGTGCAACTGTGCTAGCTAGTTTATAGCCACAGCCATTACTGTTTGGGATCTTGTTATTTTCCTCTGTGCCCTTCAGCGTTTAAGAAAGAAAAAGATTGTTCATGTTTGTGGCTTCTGTAGCATGTCTAATGGCATCAGACTTCTGTTATTTCATGAATCATCTGTCTTCTACCTTCTTCCTGAGCATTAAGACTCTCCGAGGAATGCAATCTGGTGGTGATGAGATCTTTTTGTTGGTTGTTGCCTAACATGATCTAAATCTTTTCCTTATATCCTCATTTCTGTCTCTTGTCACATCCTGTCTTCGTCTCTGTAGTGACAATATTTTTTTTCATCTTTAGCAGTTATTGTCCATGTTTGGCACTGATAACGGAGAAGCTGTTTTAAATATTGATCGTAAGTGTGACATAATTGAAACTAATAAACATCATTTTAAAAACAAGACATCTTTTTGTCCTCTACACTGCATGGATTGTTGTGCATTAATTTATTGAATGTTCTTGATTTGATTTTTGTGATGTAACTCATCTTCATTTCTGAAAGTAAGAAAAACTTCTCATTCTGTGTCATTATATGCCTTCAGTTCTGAGATATAGAAAGGGAAAATGGACATGCAACAAATCAGGACATTGTGGAAGCTACATTAGTGTACTTTGACAGATGAATGTTGAGAGTACCCGGAGAAGCTCAAAAAAGAGAAAGCATAAAGGCCAAGGGACAGGAGGAGACAATGTTTTGTTACTGACTATGTAAATGAGAAAGGGACAGGAGGAGACAATGTTTTGTTACTGACTATGTAAATGAGAAAGGGACAGGAGGAGACAATGTTTTGTTGCTGACTATGTAAATGAGAAAGGGACAGGAGGAGACAATGTTTTGTTGCTGACTATGTAAATGAGAAAGGGACAGGAGGAGACAATGTTTTGTTACTGACTATGTAAATGAGAAAGGGACAGCTGGAGACAATGTTTTGTTGCTGACTATGTAAATGAGAAAGGGACAGGAGGAGACAATGTTTTGTTACTGACTATGTAAATGAGAAAGGGACAGCTGGAGACAATGTTTTGTTGCTGACTATGTAAATTGAAAAGGGACAGGAGGAGACAATGTTTTGTTGCTGACTATGTAAATGAGAAAGGGACAGCTGGAGACAATGTTTTGTTGCTGACTATGTAAATGAGAAAGGGACAGCTGGAGACAATGTTTTGTTGCTAACTATGTAAATCAGAAAGGGACAGGAGGGGACAATGTTTTGTTGCTGACTATGTAAATGAAAAAGGGACAGGAGGGGACAATGTTTTGTTACTGACTATGTAAATGAGAAAGGGACAGGAGGAGACAATGTTTTGTTGCTGACTATGTAAATGAGAAAGGGACAGGAGGAGACAATGTTTTGTTACTGACTATGTAAATGAGAAAGGGACAGGAGGAGACAATGTTTTGTTGCTGACTATGTAAATTGGAAAGGGACAGCTGGAGACAATGTTTTGTTGCTGACTATGTAAATGAGAAAGGGACAGGAGGAGACAATGTTTTGTTACTGACTATGTAAATTGAAAAGGGACAGGAGGAGACAATGTTTTGTTGCTGACTATGTAAATGAGAAAGGGACAGGAGGAGACAATGTTTTGTTGCTGACTATGTAAATGAGAAAGGGACAGGAGGAGACAATGTTTTGTTACTGACTATGTAAATGAGAAAGGGACAGCTGGAGACAATGTTTTGTTGCTGACTATGTAAATGAGAAAGGGACAGGAGGAGACAATGTTTTGTTACTGACTATGTAAATGAGAAAGGGACAGCTGGAGACAATGTTTTGTTGCTGACTATGTAAATTGAAAAGGGACAGGAGGAGACAATGTTTTGTTGCTGACTATGTAAATGAGAAAGGGACAGCTGGAGACAATGTTTTGTTGCTGACTATGTAAATTGAAAAGGGACAGGAGGAGACAATGTTTTGTTGCTGACTATGTAAATGAGAAAGGGACAGGAGGAGACAATGTTTTGTTACTGACTATGTAAATGAGAAAGGGACAGGAGGAGACAATGTTTTGTTGCTGACTATGTAAATGAGAAAGGGACAGGAGGAGACAATGTTTTGTTACTGACTATGTAAATGAGAAAGGGACAGGAGGAGACAATGTTTTGTTGCTGACTATGTAAATGAGAAAGGGACAGGAGGAGACAATGTTTTGTTGCTGACTATGTAAATGAGAAAGGGACAGGAGGAGACAATGTTTTGTTACTGACTATGTAAATGAGAAAGGGACAGGAGGAGACAATGTTTTGTTGCTGACTATGTAAATGAGAAAGGGACAGGAGGAGACAATGTTTTGTTGCTGACTATGTAAATTGGAAAGGGACAGCTGGAGACAATGTTTTGTTGCTGACTATGTAAATTGGAAAGGGACAGGATGAGACAATGTTTTGTTGCTGACTATGTAAATCAGAAAGGGACAGGAGGGGACAATGTTTTGTTGCTGACTATGTAAATGAGAAAGGGACAGCTGGAGACAATGTTTTGTTGCTAACTATGTAAATCAGAAAGGGACAGGAGGGGACAATGTTTTGTTGCTGACTATGTAAATGAGAAAGGGACAGCTGGAGACAATGTTTTGCTGCTGACTATGTAAATGAGAAAGGGACAGCTGGAAACAATGTTTTGTTGCTGACTATGTAAATGAGAAAGGGACAGCTGGAGACAATGTTTTGTTACTGACTATGTAAATGAGAAAGGGACAGCTGGAGACAATGTTTTGTTGCTGACTATGTAAATGAGAAAGGGACAGGAGGGGACAATGTTTTGTTACTGACTATGTAAATGAGAAAGGGACAGGAGGAGACAATGTTTTGTTGCTGACTATGTAAATGAGAAAGGGACAGGAGGAGACAATGTTTTGTTACTGACTATGTAAATGAGAAAGGGACAGGAGGAGACAATGTTTTGTTGCTGACTATGTAAATTGGAAAGGGACAGCTGGAGACAATGTTTTGTTGCTGACTATGTAAATTGAAAAGGGACAGGAGGAGACAATGTTTTGTTGCTGACTATGTAAATGAGAAAGGGACAGGAGGAGACAATGTTTTGTTACTGACTATGTAAATGAGAAAGGGACAGGAGGAGACAATGTTTTGTTGCTGACTATGTAAATTGGAAAGGGACAGCTGGAGACAATGTTTTGTTGCTGACTATGTAAATTGAAAAGGGACAGGAGGAGACAATGTTTTGTTGCTGACTATGTAAATGAGAAAGGGACAGCTGGAGACAATGTTTTGTTGCTGACTATGTAAATGAGAAAGGGACAGCTGGAGACAATGTTTTGTTGCTAACTATGTAAATCAGAAAGGGACAGGAGGGGACAATGTTTTGTTGCTGACTATGTAAATGAGAAAGGGACAGCTGGAGACAATGTTTTGCTGCTGACTATGTAAATGAGAAAGGGACAGCTGGAAACAATGTTTTGTTGCTGACTATGTAAATGAGAAAGGGACAGCTGGAGACAATGTTTTGTTACTGACTATGTAAATGAGAAAGGGACAGCTGGAGACAATGTTTTGTTGCTGACTATGTAAATGAGAAAGGGACAGGAGGGGACAATGTTTTGTTACTGACTATGTAAATGAGAAAGGGACAGGAGGAGACAATGTTTTGTTGCTGACTATGTAAATGAGAAAGGGACAGCTGGAGACAATGTTTTGTTACTGACTATGTAAATGAGAAAGGGACAGCTGGAGACAATGTTTTGTTACTGACTATGTAAATGAGAAAGGGACAGCTGGAGACAATGTTTTGTTGCTGACTATGTAAATGAGAAAGGGACAGGAGGGGACAATGTTTTGTTACTGACTATGTAAATGAGAAAGGGACAGGAGGAGACAATGTTTTGTTACTGACTATGTAAATGAGAAAGGGACAGGAGGAGACAATGTTTTGTTGCTGACTATGTAAATTGGAAAGGGACAGCTGGAGACAATGTTTTGTTGCTGACTATGTAAATTGAAAAGGGACAGGAGGAGACAATGTTTTGTTGCTGACTATGTAAATGAGAAAGGGACAGGAGGAGACAATGTTTTGTTACTGACTATGTAAATGAGAAAGGGACAGGAGGAGACAATGTTTTGTTGCTGACTATGTAAATGAGAAAGGGACAGGAGGAGACAATGTTTTGTTGCTGACTATGTAAATGAGAAAGGGACAGGATGAGACAATGTTTTGTTGCTGACTATGTAAATCAGAAAGGGACAGGAGGGGACAATGTTTTGTTGCTGACTATGTAAATGAGAAAGGGACAGCTGGAGACAATGTTTTGTTGCTGACTATGTAAATGAGAAAGGGACAGCTGGAGACAATGTTTTGTTGCTAACTATGTAAATCAGAAAGGGACAGGAGGGGACAATGTTTTGTTGCTGACTATGTAAATGAGAAAGGGACAGGAGGGGACAATGTTTTGTTACTGACTATGTAAATGAGAAAGGGACAGGAGGAGACAATGTTTTGTTGCTGACTATGTAAATGAGAAAGGGACAGCTGGAGACAATGTTTTGTTGCTGACTATGTAAATGAGAAAGGGACAGCTGGAGACAATGTTTTGTTGCTGACTATGTAAATGAGAAAGGGACAGGAGGAGACAATGTTTTGTTGCTGACTATGTAAATTGGAAAGGGACAGGAGGAGACAATGTTTTGTTGCTGACTATGTAAATGAGAAAGGGATAGCTGGAGACAATGTTTTGTTGCTGACTATGTAAATGAGAAAGGGACAGGAGGAGACAATGTTTTGTTGCTGACTATGTAAATGGGTAAGAGACAGCTGGAGTCATTGAGGGAAGAAATAACAGCTGAAGGAAAGAAAGTGAACATGATCAGCTGTAAAGACAGAAAGTTGTGGATAGACATGATCACTTTCCCCAGCAGATGAGCTATCCTTGTACTCTGTGTGTAAACTGGTTGTGCTCACACTTGACAGTGAGGCGCTCCATACTATGACATCACTAGTTCATAGTAACAGTGGCAATTGACAGCACTTCTCACAGGCATGTAGCCCTGTGCATACGATTTGAGCTTGTTTTAGTCTGGTTTCAACCTTCTGACTTGTCCAGCAAGGACAAATTAGATCCTGTTTTAACTCATGGTGTGACAAATTGAAAATGTTATGAAAGGAAAATATATAATAGTTGAATCCAGCTTGTGGACTTTGGTTATGTTTGTCAGGAAGGAGTCAGTTTCCTGATCACACCAGATTTCTCTCCCTATATGAGACGAACATAATCATATTCACTCTTCTCTAGAGGGAAGCTCATCTCAGTGCCAAGTTTTAGCTTCATCTCCTATAGGACCAGTATCTACCTGAAGTTACAGAAACAAAGTTCTCATCTTTCCAGGGATTTTGTCAACAGAGACAAATGCCATTGACCTCAAGAACAAGTAAAACAGGTGAATATTTCATCTGGATCATGTTTAGATATTCTGATTGTCTACAATGAATGATGATATCGTATGACGAGGGACAGTTCAACTGTGTTCACTTTCGGTGCCGTTTGGCCTTGTCTTTTGGTGTGTGCTGAAGCTACAATGATGGGGACTGCAGCTGCCGTTCTTTATTTGGATCCTTCATTGAGATGAGTTTTAATTCGGATGATTCCACTGGCACAGGCGGTTGAGCAATTATGGTTCTAATTCGTTTGCAGTGATACCTGGGGCTTTTGACTAACCATAACAGCTGAAGAGGGAGAAACCAGAAGCTTGCACTCAAGTTGGTTGAAGATAGGTTAGGCAGTTCTATGACTCATCCACACATTTGTTATCAAGGGATTTAGCCATCGCTGGGCATGCTGTTTTTTGATGTCCAACATTTTGTTGGGACAATTTGTTCAGAAAGCCAAGAGAATGACAAGATTTGAGCAGAAATATTTGTGAAAACGTCAATAAATTAAAAGCCACAGATTGCAGCTTTTGGGCTCAGTACTCAACTAGAGCTGCATTTTGAGGCTTGTGAAGAATGTGTTATGGCACATCATGATATTTGGACACAGTTGAACAAAACAAATAACCACTGTTCTGTTTATTTCAAAACATTATTGAATAAGTTATCTTACAATCCAACAAGCAAAATATGAGGGAAATGGCATTTAAATAACACATGATCTAAGCGACTCATTGCCCTTCATCTTTAGAGAGAAAAATACTTCGATTATCCCATGTCCAGTGATGTCATCATGACTTGGAGAAATGATAATAATGAATGGACATCTGCCAGAGACAGATTAACTATCACAATCAGCAAGAAGGACAATACCAGGTCATATTACTGACATCTAGAGAGATATAAATGCTGCATTGTCAAACTAGGCAGATAAATGAACAAGTGTTGAAATAGTTCATCACAAGCAAGCATGACAGCAGCTGCATCTTTCTTGTGTGTATGGTAGTAGTAGCCTCCGTCAGTCATAGTTGGCTGGATTTTGCAGTGCCCCCAGCAATGTAGTGTTAGGCAACATTTCTGTGTGTATGGAGAGGTCTAGCAGATTCCCACCACAGGTGAGATGTGTGCACCTCTTCACTGATGTCTATTATGCAACCAGTGACAACCTAACCTATTACATCTCACTACCACCTCCTCAATGGTAACTATGCACATACAATCATTAAAGGCTTTCAATTCTCAGCTTTAGTTCACAGCCATTATCTCTACTACTGGCTCAGTATCTCCATACAGGTTTTGTTGGTTTCAGACTTCTTTGTTGCCCACATTTACTGCTAGTTTTGTGGGTCAGATTTGATGTGTGATTTTAATGGCTTTAATTAATGTGCTGACACAATCGACATGTCTTAATGGGTAACAAAACTGTGAACATATCGACAGGAGAGCCCCACCATGACAAAAATGACACCAGCAAATCTTACAATGTGGAAGAAAAATTGATTTCATGTTTTGTGAAGAACTAATCAATGAACATCATATTTGTAAAACACCCCGAGATGGCAGGTGTATCCAGCGGGAAAATGTGTCAATCAATACACCTGAGCTGGTTCAATAAATGGACCAGTGTATGCTAAGGTAAAGAAACATTACTTCATGTCATCCCATTTGTAGTTTCTGTTTCACCATGACGTTGTCCTCTCATATTTCAATGATGCCAGTTCCATTTTTGTGTGTGCATTGTTATGTATCAGTGGTAGGTAAGGGTAACTAAACCTGATAAAAGATCTACAATTTGCTGATAATGCATCTTTAGTTGCCCATAGTGAAGATACTTTGTGATCATTAATTGATGGCCCAAATCATACAATTGATGTCCATTAAAAATATGTGAACAGAAAACTCATTTTGGCACTATCCTAATCGTAAATGTAAGCCCAGATGAATCAGTAAAAAGATTTAGCTATCCCGGATCTACTATCAAGACACACTTTCCCATGAGGAAGAACTAAATAAATGAACTGGCAATGCAGTCACACCATTTGGAAAATTAACTAAATGGGTATGGAATAATACAAACTTCAAAGGTCCTAATATATTATACCAACATGTTTAGCACACTCCTATATGGATCTGAAACTTGGACAACCTATTCAAAGCATGAGAAAATACTACACTTTTCTTGACATCCACTTTCATTCATTGAGTGCCATCTGCACATCAAAGTTTGGCTACCATGGAAAGCCATTCTGCTCTGTCTCTTTCTTTGATGGTGCAGGTTGTCATAGACTGACTTGACCATGTTAGCCTTGGTCTGCCTCTTTTACCTTGTGTTTTCCCTTCCAAGATTACTTTTAGTAGGCTGTTGTGTCTTTTAACATGACCTAAAAATCTAATTTGTCTTGTTTTAATTGTGTTTAGTTGTTTTTTTCATTGTTAGTTGTTTTAAGACTTCATCTTTTTCTTTTATTTCCACCCAATTCTTCTACAAATCCACATTCCAAAGGCTTCAATTTTCTGTACTGCTTTCTTGTTTAATGTCCATGTTTCTGCACCATACAGGAATGTTGAGAAGATATAACATTTTGCTTTTCTTAGTTTTAGCCTTGGTGTTATTTGTTTTGATCTTAGTATATTTTTCAGAAAGAAGCAATCAACATTTTTCGGGCACATCATGAGAAGAGGAAAGTTGGAATACTTGGTTACAACTGGCAAAATAAAAGGAAAGAGAGATCGCGGACGACAAAGGGAGAAAATACTGGATAGCTTGGTGTCATGGCATGGAAAACAGTCAACAATAGAACTGATACGATGCACTGTGGATAGAAGATTGTGGAGGGACATGATCGCCTACGCCAACAGGCAGGGTACATGATGATGATTATGATGATATTTTTCATGGCATTAAAATTACTTTTTGCCATTCCTATTCTTTTGTTTAAGTATGTTGTACATTTTCCATCACTGGTTATAGTATGTCCAAGGCAGTTGTAGTTCTGAACTGTCTCCAGGTTTATTCCTTCGATTTGTATATCCACTTGTAGGTTTTGAATATTATCTTTGTTTATGATCATAGTTGTAGTCTTTTTATATAATATCTAATCCATATTTGATGCTTGTTGTGTTTATTACATTAAGTAATTGTTGTAGAGATCTTTAGGATTTTCTGCTAGTAGTACAGTATCGTCAGCATATCTTAGGTTATTGATTATTTTTCCATTAATGTTTAGGCTTGGCATCTCTGTGTATAGAAATAGCCCCGCCATAGAATATATAAAGAAACAACAGATAAAATGGTTTGGCCACGTGGCAAGGCAGAGTAATCAAAACACAAGAAAAGCCCTCAATAAACATTGCGAGAATACCAGACCCAAGGGTCGACTACGAAAAAGATGGATCGATGGAATACTAGAAGCACTAGGAAACATAGCAGAAGAGGCGAACAGAAGAGCAAAAGACCACAAATTATATCTCCCCTCAATGCTGAAAGGCAAAGGAGGAAGAAAAGAAGAAGTTAGAATGAACACGCTTGGTGATAGGATGCATCCTTGTCTTACTCATCTTTTTATATCAATGGGTGTAGAGTTCTCTTTGTTATATTTTATTATTGCTGTTTGCTCCCAGTATAGATTGCATATTAGTCGTATATCCATGTCATCTAGATGTATCTCTTTTAGGCATTCTATAAGTTGTTTGTGGTGTACTCTATCAAAAGCTTTGGTGTAGTCTATGAAGCAGGCATATATTGGTTTGTTTTCTTCTGTGTACTTTTTAATTAATGTTCTCATGCAGAATATGGCTTCTTTTGTCCCACTGTTTTTCCTTAATCCAAAGTGTTGTTCTAATTCCATATTGATTTTATTCTGAATCCTTCCCTGTATAACTTTTAGCAAGATTTTTGTAACATGGCTCATTACGCTTATTGTTCTAAAGTCACTGCATTCAACTGCACCATTCCTTTTAGGCAATGCATTGAAAGTTGATGTTTTTAATTCATTTGGTATGTATCCTATATGGTGTATGTCGTTGCATACGTCTGTGATCACTTCACTGCAAAAATCTTCTAGTGCCTTTATCATCTCTATCTGTATATTGTCAGGTTCTGCAGCTTTTTCCTCTTCCGATTTTATAGCCTGATGTACATTTTATAATTGGTTTCTTTTCCTTTTTGTCGTAGAATAATTCTATTATATTTTCCTGCCATCTATTGATTATATCTTTGTTGTCTGTTAGCATTTTTCCTTTTTGCTTGCAATATATCTACTTTCTGTGGCTTTTTACATTTTTTTTTACTAGTCATTCTATTTATTTCTGTGTGCATCACTCATATTTATGTTCCATAGTTTCGATTTCCATACATCTTTGGCTGAGTCAGTCTTCTTTTGCTATTTTGCACATTTCATTATCTATTTTGCTATATTGGGTAGTGTTATTTGCTTGTCTTCTTTCTTTCATTTTTTCCAAGATGGCGTCAGTTATCTATTTTTGTTTTTTTGTTCTTTTCCTTTTTGGGTAAGGTGTCACAAGTTTCTTGTTTGCTTTTCTTTATGCATTGCCATTTGGTTGTAACTTTTTCAGGATTTTCTCTTCTCTACTGCTCAGTCTCTTCTTCTAGCAGCTTCTGATATGTGTTCTTTACTTGTATTGTATACGTATCTTTAACATCTTTTTGATTTAAAGCTGTTATGTCTTGTGGTATTGTTGATGAATTAGTCTTTCATTTATTTTTCTTTAGTTTGACTTTTATTTTAATCATTACAGGATTGTGGTCTGAGTTAATATCTGCTCCTGGATATGTTTTGGCTTTCTTGACGCTGACAGAACATATCTTTTATTATTATCTAATCTATTTAATTCCTCTTCTTATCTTTTACATGAGTATAGTTTCCTTTTCTCTTGCTCAAAGTAGGTGCTACACACAAACAAAGAAGAGGACCAGAAAGTCCCAATTCAAGATGAATGAGTGACCAACAACACTAAGAAAGCTAAAATACCACACAACTCAATAAAAGAGGACCAAGAATGCAAATGTTATGTGAGGCTATGAGATCTCCACTAACATTTTCTGGCACTCAAAATATGTGTGCCCTGCATGTTTAACCACTGTGTGTTCTCAAGACTTCAACATCAAAAGTATCATTAAGAAATCTATTCAATATAACTTCATCATGCTTTACTTTATCCACATATGTTTGTTTTTAAAAGGTCTTTTCTGACATAGCCACTGTAAGTTGTAGAGTGAGTTAGCAGGGATGTGTGAGGTTTGTGGATTGATTTAGCAGGGATGTGTGAGGTTTGTGTAGTGAGTTAGCTGGGATGTGTGAGGTTTGTGGAGTGAGTTAGCAGGGATGTGTGAGGTTTGTGGATTGATTTAGCAGGGATGTGTGAGGTTTGTGGATTGATTTAGCTGGGATGTGTGAGGTTTGTGTAGTGAGTTAGCTGGGATGTGTGAGGTTTGTGGATTGATTTAGCAGGGATGTGTGAGGTTTGTGGAGTGAGCTGGGATGTGTGAGGTTTGTAGAGTGAGTTAGCAGGGATGTGTGAGGTTTGTAGTTTGAGATAACAGGGATGTGTGAGATTTGTAGTGTAAGATAACAGGGATAAGTGAGGTTTGTGTAGTGAGTTAGCAGGGATGTGTGAGGTTTGTGTAGTGAGTTAGCAGGGATGTGTGAGGTTTGTGTAGTGAGTTAGCTGGGATGTTTGAAGTTTGTAGAGTGAGTTAGCTGGGATGTGTGAGGTTTGTAGAGTGAGTTAGCTGGGATGTGTGAGGTTTGTAGAGTGAGTTAGCTGGGATGTTTGAGGTTTGTAGAGTGAGTTAGCTGGGATGTACAATCTTGTTATCATGACATAAATGTGAACACTGTCTTCTTTCCCATTAATTAGATGACAGTCCTGGATAGTTATGGTATCATAGTTGTAGTTGACCTTAATGGTCTCACCACATATATGACATCACTAAGCATATACATGCCAGCACACATACTATCTATAAGCTGAAGTGTCACGAGATGATGTATTCTCCCAGACTTACACAATTAATGAACCAAGAACATCCAGGAAGAGCATGGTGCCATTATGTGGGGCCTACATCATGAAAACAATTTGCAGAGACTTCCAAGAATAGCAAATCAAAAACAATCACAAAAATATAAACTCAAGTTCTTCATAATTCACATATTTGTGGAAAATATGAGGAAACATATCCCCAGGGGGGAAGAAGATTCAAAACTCTTATTATTATTTACTGTCATCATCAATACACCCAAACTATTGCCATGACTGAGATCGTACAAAGAACATGGCTAATGCTATGACAATCATTCAAGTCACATTCCTGCTGCTCTCATCTTCAAGGACTTCACCACACAATCTTTACTACAATCAATTTCAAGCCTAGAGAATCTTATGTCAAAGAAAGCTTTTTATTTTTGTGCATTCACCAGCTTTTACCTCTGGCAAAGTTCCTGGAAAGTAGACTAGACTTTTGTGCATTGATCCGTTTCTCCCTGGCAGCCGTGTACACAAGGGTCCCTCGCAGCACAGGCAGATAACTCAGTCTTCAGAGCTACTCATATTTATCCCGCCAATGAGTAATGAATGTTTTAAGCTGGGGCTCGCTGCTGACATTAGAGGTGGTTGGAGAAATCACAAATAAAAGTCTCACCTGGTGCAGCCATGATTCAAACCACAACCTTTCTGTCTCGAGACCACCATCTTACCAGTCCCCCAAAACCTAGTTTAACATGGGCAGTGATGTCTTGTTCCCTCTCACCCAAGTCTTGGTGTGATCCTAAACCTAGTCACACCTCCAGGGTTGCTATACAGAGGTGAAGATGGCTACAATGTTGCTATACAGATGTAAAGATGGCTACAGTGTTGCTATACAGAAGTGAAGATGGCTAGTGTTGCTATACAGAAGTGAAGATGGCTACAGTGTTGCTATACAGAAGTAAAGATGGCTACAGTGTTGCTATACAGAAGTAAAGATGGCTACAGTGTTGCTATACAGAAGTGAAGATGGCTACAGTGTTGCTATACAGAAGTGAAGATGGCTACAGTGTTGCTATACAGAAGTGAAGATGGCTACAGTGTTGCTATACAGACGTGAAGATGGCTACAGTGTTGCTATACAGAAGTGAAGATGGCTACAGTGTTGCTATACAGACGTGAAGATGGCTACAGTGTTGCTATACAGAAGTGAAGATGGCTAGTGTTGCTATACAGAAGTGAAGATGGCTACAGTGTTGCTATACAGAAGTGAAGATGGCTACAGTGTTGCTATACAGAAGTAAAGATGGCTACAGTGTTGCTATACAGATGTAAAGATGGCTACAGTGTTGCTATACAGAAGTGAAGATGGCTACAGTGTTGCTATACAGAAGTGAAGATGGCTACAGTGTTGCTATACAGACGTGAAGATGGCTACAGTGTTGCTATACAGAAGTGAAGATGGCTACAGTGTTGCTATACAGAAGTGAAGATGGCTACAGTGTTGCTATACAGACGTGAAGATGGCTACAGTGTTGCTATACAGAAGTGAAGATGGCTACAGTGTTGCTATACAGAAGTGAATATGGCTACAGTTTTGATGCACAAAATCTGCAGCACCTATGTAAACTTTGGCTCCATCTCCATAGTCACCACTTATGACATGTATGGCAGGTGACATTGGCTTCATCCTCCTTAGTCACCACTTATGACATGTATGACAGGTGACATTGACTTTAATTCTTGTCTTCCCTGACAGTCAGGCTTTTGGTAGCTACAGAGAATCTACCAGGAAAGGGATCAAAATACTGTGCACTGTACAAGTACAATGATACAGTTCTATAAACATCCAAGATAATTCAGAGCTATCCTTCTCAATTCCTGACACCATGAAGATACTCTAGAGCTATCTTTCTCAATTCCTGACACCATGAAGATACTCCAGAGCTATCCTTCTCAATTCCTGAAACCTGACATCATCAAGATACTCCAGAGCTATCCTTCTCAATTCCTGACACCTGACATCATCAAGATACTCCAGAGCTATCCTCCTCAATTCCTGACACCTGACATCATCAAGATACTCCAGAGCTATCCTCAATTCCTGACACCTGACATCAAGATACTCCAGAGCTATCCTCCTCAATTCCTGACACCTGACATCATCAAGATACTCCAGAGCTATCCTCAATTCCTGACACCATCAAGATACTCCAGAGCGATCCTTCTCAACTCCTGACACCATCAAGATACTCCAGAGCTATCCTTCTCAACTCCTGACATCATCAAGATGCTCCAGAGCTATCCTCAACTCCTGACATCATCAAGATGCTCCAGAGCTATCCTCAACTCCTGACATCATCAAGATGCTCCAGAGCTATCCTTCTCAATTCCTGATACCATCAAGATACTTCAGAGTTATCCTTCTCAACTCCTGATACCATCAAGATACTTTAGTGTTATCCTTCTCAACTCCTGACACCATCAAGATATTTCAGAGTTATCCTTCTCAACTCCTGACATCATCAAGATACTTCAGAGCTATCCTTCTCAACTCCTGACACCTGACATCATCAAGATACTCTAGAGCTATCCTTCTCAACTCCTGACATCATCAAGATACTCCAGTGAGGGTTAGTTATACAAACTTGGAGTAAAAAAGACCTGCTCAGTAGTGATCTACTTGATCAAGCTTCAACCAGCCTAGTCTCCTCTGTGACTCTCCCTCAGTATGGTGGATAGGTGGCAGGAACCGTTAAAGGCTGTGTCTGAAAAGTGTTCCTTGTTGCAGTTTCCTCATATTCTAAGTCCGGCTTGTTGCAGGAGCTACCGAGTTAAGTGCTCTGTGCACACCGTGAGCTGTGCATTTCATCCTTTTTGATCATGTTTTGATTGCTTGCGATGAATGGTAATATCGTATGACGGGGAACAGATGGCTGTGTTCACTTTCTGTGCGGTTTCGCCTTATGTCTATTAGTGACAAGGACTCATGGTTGTTGAAGTCTTGTGCCCTTCCCACATCCATTGATGATGTCTGCCCGATCCATGAGTTGACCGTCGTCAACAATAGTGCAGCTAGCCAACTTGTCCGCTCTCTCATTTCCCCATACTCCCGTATGCCCAGCAACGTAGACAAAGGTGACCCTACATATTATTGAATACTCCAATGACTGCACCCTGCGTACAGAACACGCCTTCTCTCCAGTGATATACATATTTTACAAAATTATTTTTGGTATCTGCCAGCTTTTACCTCTGACGAAGTTCCTAGACACTAGGAACTTAATTTTGCATGTTAATCCGTTTTTCCATAGCAGCCTTGTGCACAGGGGTCCCTCGCCGCACTGGCAGATAACTCTGTCTTCGGAAGTACTCATATTTTTTCCATCCATGAGTAATTGACATTTCAAGCCAAGCCTCACTGCTGAGACCAGGGGTGGTTGCAGAAGAAAGAAATCATAAATAAAAATCTCAACCGGTGCAGCCGGGAATTTGAACCCACAACCACTCTGTCTCAAGGCTGGTGTCCTGCCTCGAGGCCAACAAGTCCCACCTCAGTGATATTATAATAGCATACTATTCTACCTGCATTATTTGATGTATATGTGTTCAAATAAGATTAAATAGCTTGTTATATATTAAAAGTGGGACTGGTTGATCTCAAGGCAAGACACCGGCCTCGAGACAGAGAGGTTGTGGGTTCAAATCCCGGCTACATTGGTTGAGATTTTTATTTATGATTTCTCTCTGCGGCAACCACTCTTGGTCTCAGCAGCGAGGCGCGGCTTGGAATGTCAATTACTCCATCGATGGAAAAAAATGAGTACCTCCAAAGTTGGAGTTATCTGCCTGTGCGGCAAGGGACCCCTGTGCACACGGCTGCCATGAAAAAATGGATTAACACGCAAAATTTGGTTCCTAGTCTCTAGGGACTTTGTTAGAGGTAAAAGCTGGTGAATGGGGGGAAAAAAAAAATATATATATATATATATTAAAAGACATCAAAGAGATCACATTAAAATTTTAATTGAAAATTGAATATCGCAAGAACAGCTATTTATATAATTGCTATGTACATATACAATATTACCACGATTCCGTATCCTAAAAAGCAATTACATTGATATCAACCTTCAGTGAAAATCATTGCAACTTTAATTATAAACATCAAACTTTCTACATAAGATGGATTAGCAGCAAGATGGACCACCACACATGGAATGTTCAATCAATGACAATCAAACACTCAATCTATGAAATCTGAAGGAAAAGACAAACTTTAAATAAATTAGAAAATGAATACCACATCATTTGTGTCCCCCCACCAGAAATAAATCCCACATATATCATACACATATATCATATTAAATACAAAAACAAAAGAAAGTTGTACATGCTTCACTAGTCCTAAATAATGTAACAACAACTCAACCCAGGCACAAACTTGACAACTCAGTCTCAACAAAAATATGTTATGACAAAATTGGGTGTGTGAGGATAACAACAGTGCAGGTTTACAGTAGACCACAACGCAACAAATGGCCTTTCATGACAAAATAAAACAAGGAGCAAAACAATGTAAGAACTGCAGCTGTGTTGATTATTTGACCCATATCATCATTCTGCTATTGTTCATTACAAACATTTGTGTGTCACCAATAAAGTAGAAAGGAAGAAAATGTTCACAAAAAAATAAACCTGTTGATCTCAAACTCACCAAAATGTCAATTTAAACAGGAGTAATTGTTTCACCAAGATAGTATTGTGCTGATGTCTTGTCTCAAACGGAGAGCTTGTCACTGGTGTTTCTTGGATGCATGAACAGTGTGCTGGATGTGTTCAGTGTGCGTGTGTGGCAGAGCGGACATGTGCTGGATATGTTCAGTGTGCTGCTGCAGTGGGCTGTGTGTGTGTGGCAGAGCGGACATGTGCTGGATATGTTCAGTGTGCTGCTGCAGTGGGCTGTGTGTGTGTGTGGCAGAGCGGACATGTGCTGGATATGTTCAGTGTGCTGCAGCAGCAAACTCTGTGTGTGTGGTAGAGTGGACATGTTCAGTGTGCTGCTGCAGCAAGCTCTGTGTGTGTGGCAGAGCGGACATGTGCTGGATGTGTTCAGTGTGCTGTTGCAGCAAGCTCTGTGTGTGTGGCAGAGTGGACATGTGCTGGATGTATTCAGTGTGCTGTTGCAGCAAGCTCTGTGTGTGTGGCAGAGCGGACATGTGCTGGATGTGTTCAGTGTGCTGTTGCAGCAAGCTCTGTGTGTGTGGTAGAGTGGACATGTGCTGGATGTGTTCAGTGTGCTGTTGCAGCAAGCTCTGTGTGTGTGGCAGAGTGGACATGTGCTGGATGTATTCAGTGTGCTGCAGCAAGCTCTGTGTGTGTGGTAGAGTGGACATGTGCTAGAGGTGTTCAGTGTGTGATGTGGGATTGCACACTGGGTAGAAATATGTGGATTTCCGTTCAATATGGTGGATAGGCGGCAGGAACCCTTGCTGCAGTTTCCTCATATTCCAAGTCCGGCTTGCTGTCGGAGCTACTGAATTTAGTGCTCTGTGCACACTGTGTTTTTCATTCAGATTGTGTTTCAATATTCCGATTGCTTATGATATCATATGACAAAGGACAGTTCAGCTGCATTCACTTTCGCTTGTGCTGCTCGGCCTTATGTCTTTTGGCATTTGCTGTAGCTGCTATGATGGGGGCTGCAGCTACCTCTCTTTGTTTGGATCCTTCAGTGCTACAGAAAGCACAAATGTAGTTAGCTCACGAGTAGCCCTCACTTTAGCAGCTCATAATTTTGAAATCAGCACTTTATCATTTACTGACAAGTCTCACCAGGAATCTCTGACATAATCTGGGTCAAGGTTAACAACAGTCATCTTAGACTGTACAAAAATTATTTGACTTATATTTATTTATGAAAGTTTCAAACATAAATACCAGAGCAATTGTGTCTCATGTAGGGGCCACACCGTAGAAGGTCATGAGGTATGGAGGCAAATGATTCAGAATGTGATGCTACCATCCCTCTAACAAATGGGTACTGACAGTCAGTCATGGCACAAGATTTGCCCCAAATTCAGTGGTCTATGCTTCAATGTATGCTTGAGATGGTGAGTGTAACAAATGCTCACAGGGCTAATTCTGCTATGGACGTGTGCACGTGTGGGTGAATGGAAGACAGCAAGTCCAAATAATACAACTCCATAATGGGAGGAGGGACCCCCATGAATAGAGATCAACAACAAAGCTACAATTTCATGACAAAATAGTTGAGAAATATAAGAGGAAAGATGTAATGCCCTTACAAGGTACAAAGAGTGGGAAATGGCAAAAATAAAATGTTACACTTCAAGGTCTGGTTCATTGAAATGGTTTACGGAGGGCAAACAAGAAATCTGGTTCACTGAACTGGCCAATGGGCTTCTAGATTCACACAGCCGTAAATGGGTACCAGGGAAAGAAAAATTACTTGGTGTAATGCTGTTCACATGGCCATAACAAGCGATTAAAACTAACTGCACTCTCATGTTGTGTTTGTCTCTTCTCTCAACAATCTCTCGTGTTGTGTTTGTCTCTTCTCTCAACAATCTCTCGTGTTGTGTTTGTCTCTTCTCTCAACAATCTCTCACGTTGTGTTTGTCTCTTCTCTAAACAATCTCTCGTGTTGTGTTTGTCTCTTCTCTCAACAATCTCTCGTGTTGTGTTTGTCTCTTCTCTCAACAATCTCTCGTGTTGTGTTTGTCTCTTCTCTCAACAATCTCTCGTGTTGTGTTTGTCTCTTCTCTCAACAATCTCTCGTGTTGTGTTTGTCTCTTCTCTCAACAATCTCTCGTGTTGTGTTTGTCTCTTCTCTAAACAATCTCTCGTGTTGTGTTTGTCTCTTCTCTCAACAATCTCTCACGTTGTGTTTGTCTCTTCTCTAAACAATCTCTCACGTTGTGTTTGTCTCTTCTCTCAACAATCTCTCACGTTGTGTTTGTCTCTTCTCTAAACAATCTCTCGTGTTGTGTTTGTCTCTTCTCTCAACAATCTCTCGTGTTGTGTTTGTCTCTTCTCTCAACAATCTCTCGTGTTGTGTTTGTCTCTTCTCTAAACAATCTCTCGTGTTGTGTTTGTCTCTTCTCTCAACAATCTCTCGTGTTGTGTTTGTCTCTTCTCTAAACAATCTCTCGTGTTGTGTTTGTCTCTTCTCTCAACAATCTCTCATGTTGTGTTTGTCTCTTCTCTCAACAATCTCTCATGTTGTGTTTGTCTCTTCTCTAAATAATCTCTCACGTTGTGTTTGTCTCTTCTCTAAACAATCTCTCACGTTGTGTTCAACAATCTCTCGTGTTGTGTTTGTCTCTTCTCTCAACAATTTCTCATGTTGTACCAAACACCATCACATGTTCTAAGTTCAAGAAGAGAAATTGACAATTTAAAACAAAATAAGTTCTCTGCAGTGCATCAGGAAGACAGCCATGCAATATAGACAAGGTTGGTGGCGATGGTGCAGCAGGATGACAAGTCTGTGTGAAAGTTATCAAGAGGTGGACATGTCAAACCTGGTTAACATGACAATAAAAGTAGATGATATTAATGATATCTGCAAAGTCAAGTCTACAGCTGACATTGGCACTAGATCTGTGAGACAGTATTCATAATAAACAAGCTGACTGACAAAGAAATATGCACACAATATTATGATTGTTGTTTACACTGACAGGCTCATATATGTAATAAGAAAAGATATGGGCACAAAGTTAAATATATGAGAGGCAAGTATATGACAGCTGTTTATTATCATCATCAAGTACCACACCTGTTGGCGTTGGTGATCATGTCTCTCCACAACTTTTGATCTCGACAGTTATTTATCATTTCTGTTGTTGACCCTTCTGCCAAGCCATTCTTTTAAGCTGTCTGTTATCTTTTCTCTTTGCCTCCCTCTTTGTCCCTCAATTTTCCCAGTTGTTACAATATCTGTCCCAGCTGTTCCCTTCTCATTACATGGCCAAAAAATGTTCATTGTTTCTTCCTAATATTGGATATTAACTTTCTTTTTGCTTTGACCTCTTTCAGAAAATTTTCATTACTCTTCTTAGCTGTCCATGGTATTCTCAATATTCTTCTGTAAAGACAGCTATTTACTATATATAAAATAGACAATCATCAGCCAGAGAGAATGTACAAACAAAGCTAGAGACTGCTGTGGTGATCTAACTTGATTGGATGTGATTTTATTAACTTGTATCTTTTGGCTGATTTCTAGTTATTTTTAAACAAAACCTCCCACTTCATAAGAAAAGTTGGCATATTGAGTTCTGGTGATCCAGACTGTGATGTTTACAGCAGCTTGACTATCTCCACAAAGTTTGCCAGACTGTGATGTTTACAGCAGCTTGACTATCTCCACAAAGTTTGTCAGACTGTGATGTTTACAGCAGCTTGACTATCTCCACAAAGTTTGTCAGACTGTGATGTTTACAGCAGCTTGACTATCTCCACAAAGTTCGCCAGACTGTGATGTTTACAGCAGCTTGACTATCTCCACAAAGTTTGTCCATGAATGGTACCACTACCGACCTAATGAACTTTCTCAGCTCTTCACATATTGTTAGATGCTTCCGTAACAGATGACAACTGTCAGCTATCAACACAATTGACACATTGGTCGTGGTTACTAGATGTGACAGAACTCCAGACAGACCCATAGGTCCTCACTTTCAGCAGATGACAAAGTGTGATCAGTTAGTCTATCAGATCTTACAGCTGCCACAAGGGTGTCCGGTTAGCGCAATCGATAGGCGGTTGGCTTACCACGGCAACAGCCGGGTTCGTACCCTGGCAAGGACACCTGGGTTTTACTAATTCCCTAAAAATTAGTACCTCTGAAGTCGGAGTAAATCTGCCTGCATGGCGAGGGGCATCCTGTAATGGGATAAAAACAGACTTTACACGCAAAATTCAGTCCCACAAAATTGAGTGGGTGGGACTTCGTCAGAGGTCAAAGCTGACGAAAGCGAACGAACGAACGAACAGCTGCCACAAACTCCCGTATGACCTGTCCTGTATACATAAGTATTTGACACTTCTATATATAAACCATAACAATTACCAGTGACATCGCTTTTATACAATTTGAAAGCATCCAGTGAGTGTCAGGCAAGGCAAACTGTGCATTCACTTGAAACTTTGGAGTCATCTGAGGAAAGTAGTGACTGCTTCAATTTCGACTCTTGTACTAGAGCTGGTACAGTCAACACAGGAACTCATCGTTATAGTGTTGTACTAGAGTTGGTACAGTCAACACAGGAACTCATCGTTATAGTGTTGTACTAGAGCTGGTACAGTCAACACAGGAACTCATCGTTATAGTGTTGTACTAGAGCTGGTACAGTCAACACAGGAACTTATCGTTATAGTGTTGTACTAGAGCTGGTACAGTCAACACAGGAACTCATCATTATAGTGTTGTACTAGAGCTGGTACAGTCAACACAGGAACTCATCATTATAGTGTTGTACTAGAGCTGGTACAGTCAACACAGGAACTCATCATTATAGTGTTGTACTAGAGTTGGTACAGTCAACACAGGAACTCATCGTTATAGTGTTGTACTAGAGTTGGTACAGTCAACACAGGAACTCATCGTTATAGTGTTGTACTAGAGTTGGTACAGTCAACACAGGAACTCATCGTTATAGTGTTGAGAATCAGACACTCTCAACCATTACTGACTGACCGGCAACATTTTGAACCATATCTCTGGATCTTTCCTGTTGATGTTGACATGATCTCCTGGGCACTGTGGTCCACTTGTCTTCCTACACAGAGTGAGCATTCTTTGACCTGAGGTTTGAGTTTCATGACAAAGGCTCTACGTGAAGTAGTCAACTATTAGACTCAGTTAATGGAGGTTTGAGTTTCATGACAAAGGCTCTACGTGAAGTAGTCAACTATTAGACTCAGTTAATGGAGGTTTGCATGCTTTCATGACTTCCCACCAGAGATATTGCAGCTTATCTATGCCAGTTGGGAGTGTAATGATAGGTTTTCTCCATCAATTGTAGCTTATCTATGACAACTGGTAGTACAATGGTAGGTTTTCTCCATCAATTGTAGCTTATCTATGACAACTGGTATTACAATGGTAGGTTTTCTCCATCAATTGTAGCTTATCTATGACAGCTGGTAGTACAATGGTAGGTTTTCTCCATCAATTGTAGCTTATCTATGACAACTGGTATTACAATGGTAGGTTTTCTCCATCAATTGTAGTTTATCTATGACAGCTGGTAGAACAATGGTAGGTTTTCTCTATCAATTGTAGCTTATCTATGACAGCTGGTAGTACAATGGTAGGTCTTCTCTATCAATTGTAGCTTATCTATGACAGCTGGTAGTACAATGGTAGGTCTTCTCTATCAATTGTAGCTTATCTATGACAGCTGGTAGTACAATGGTAGGTCTTCTCTATCAATTGTAGCTTATCTATGACAGCTGGTAGTACAATGGTAGGTCTTCTCTATCAATTGTAGCTTATCTATGACAGCTGGTAGTACAATGGTAGGTCTTCTCCATCAATTGTTTTCATCCTACTGCAGGGATCCTCACGCCAGCCAGTCTGGAGTGACAGAGACTTTCTAGGGCATACTGAGATGGAGGCGAAGTGAGGTCTTAGTCAGATGTGGGTTGCTGACTTCAGGTCAGCCAGCCTTTGATGAGGTAGTGTTTTCTCCTCCATTCTGTCTGCCAATCTATTAGCCTCTTTATTGTCATTAGCATAGAAAGAAATTGACAATGCACTGTATCACAACTGGTTTGGACACAGTATAAAGTGTGCCCCCCCCCCCCCCGAATTCAATGACATTATTTTTAGTCTCATATTTTGGGGTAGGTTTCCATGAGGATTCAAGCAGTAATTGACTAATAATGTTGCCAGCTGTTCCAATTATTGTTTCCATGAGGATTCAAGCAGTAATTGACTAATAATGTTGCCAGCTGTTCCAATTACTGTTTCCATGAGGATTCAAGCAGTAATTGACTAATAATGTTGCCAGCTGTTCCCATTATTGTTTCCATGAGGATTCAAGCAGTAATTGACTAATAATGTTGCCAGCTGATCCCATTCAGGCTGCATCGGAGATATTTTTTTTTTTCTATCTGGAAAGAATGAACAAATCAGAACCATGTACACTGTGGGGTGACTGCACTGGGCAGGGGCATCTATTTCCAGCTTGTCAATTAATCTCCCATTAGACCCCAAAAATGGGATCATCCATAATAGAGAGTGTTGTTCTGGTGTTAGATGTCCTGAATAATGATAGAACGAACATCACAAACACAAGTTGTTTCATCCTACAGTTCTATCACTAACTCTGCCCACCGAGTCACAATTAACTTTTTTTTTTTGTTATCTTGTATAGGTCCAAGAGTACTCTCCCCATCATCTGTGACATCACTTCTGTACGCATCTAGAACATCATACCATGGGCATTAAAACTTGACATCAATGGCAACAATCATTCCTTTTGGCCAATTAATTGTGGATAAATGAGACGATTACAGTATGGTCAGACAAGAAAATGGTGCTGACATTTCGTCAGTGCTTGTGCCCCACTGCCAGGATTAAAGGTAATAATGCCCCAATCACTAACATGAACAACTCAATCTTCTTAAATCCCTTCTGCTCTTGTACAATCACTGTTCCATCTACAGATTTGTGCTGTGTGTGGGTGATGGAGATCTCTGGGAGAACATGAACTGTGGCCACATACAAAAAGGTACCAGCACTGAACAACATGGCAATTCCTGTAGTCTGTACATCCGATAAGGCTTCTTTACCTTGCTGAAACGACACAAACAAAACTAGCTATCAGTGCTCATTCTCCGTATAAGGAATCTAGTGTAACTCTATCAAGAGAATATGTCAAAACATGCTAACTCTCTGTACAACTAATGAACAAAGGTACAATAAGTCACAAAAATGACACACTATTTTATTTTCTGTATTAAAATCCTGAGACAGGCATTGGACCAGCGTCGTGACAGAATCCACAGTTGCCATGTCATCAACATGACCTAGCTCCCAAAATCTATCAGATGTGACACCATGAACTTGGTCATGTTTTACTACCTCCCCCTTTCCTATATCTTCCTAATTACTACTTCTAGTTACCCCTGAGTGTTGGATTTTTTGTATAAATGTTTCCCCCTATAAACAGGGAAATTTCCTCAGCCACTGGCTTGACATCAAATAAACTTTTGCAATTCGGCAAACAACGCAATGAGGTAGCTGAACATACTGAGGGATGTAGGGCAACCGTGTCAATAGACAATGTAACACATCTGGTCCATGATCCAGATTTCTTGTCATAAATCAAATCTTTATCCAGGAAATCTGAGCGCCAAGTCTCCTCCTGGGTAAACACAGACTTGCAGCAAAAATTCAAAGAAAATTCTATTTTTAGAGTCCCAAATGTTGCAGTGGTAATTTTTGACTAAAGTATTGTGAATGGGAGAGTTACAGATGGGTATTGTCATCTAGGGTTAAATATATTTCACACTTTGAATAAATCTCCATAAATCACAGTAGATGTCACATAGTCAGTGGTACAGCTTGAGTCTGGACATAAACAATAAAGTCCAAAGTCTGACAGTTGCAAATTATGGAGCTATTATATATGTATACAGAGATTTATGACGAAGAATTATAGAATGTAACTAGAGAAGATACTGACCTGGCTAAGAGCAATGTAGGTTATAACAGTCAGCAATGGTGCTGCTGCTGAAAACACAGCCAAGTGTTTGCGTATCCTAGTGCGGTCGAGACCCTCATGAAGTAAAAATGAAACCAAACCAAAAGCAGCTGGGGCCTAAGAGAAAGCACAAGCTATAAGTAGTTAATCTCCCAGATCTCATGAATTAACACTTGAATTTATTTACTTACTCTTTATTCACTCAACAATTATTCCTCTCTATCGTCCACCCTTAAAAAGACACTTCCTCTGTGTAGATTTGTGTTACGAGTTGATGGCATGTTGTGATATCTGCACCTCTCAGCCAAACACATCAGCATGGCTTTATTTGGGCACTGAGCCACCCTCCCTCTGTCCTGATTTGTTTGGCTAGACTGGTTTAGTTGCTTGGCTAGACTGGTTTAGTTGCTTGGCTAGACTGGTTCAGTTGCTTGGCTAGACTGGTTCAGTTGCTTGGCTAGACTGGTTCAGTTGTTTGGCTAGACTGGTTCAGTTGTTTGGCTAGACTGGTTCAGTTGCTTGGCTAGACTGGTTCAGTTGCTTGGCTAGACTGGTTTGGATCCGTTCTGTTATTTGCTAATCCTGACAAACACAGTCAGCTACGATTCACTGGTGGTCCCATACAACAGACTGCTGACACACACGAAGGAAGCAACAACTTCTAACAAGGTACTGCACAAACAATCAACTTTAAGTCTCTTATAACTGACCAGATGTTCATTCACATTCTTCAACCAGTTGTATTTATTGACATAACTGCCTTTAATTTTGAAAATTCAAAATAGAAAAGTGCAAGGATATCTTTTCTCATAAACTTACTGCATGATGTTAATGATTATTGACAAATCAATTACAGAAATGTAAACAAAAATTTGACTAAATCTACACTGAAGAAGAAGTAAGAATATTAAATTGTGAACAAAATATACAACACTCGGCAAGAATATAAAAGATGAGCAAAATATACAACACTCGGCAAGAATATAAAAGATGAACAAAATATACAACACTCAGCAAGAATATAAAAGATGAGCAAAATGTACCTTGTGTAACATGATGGCCACAAAGACAATCATAGTTATGTGGGTCTCAGACAAGGTGATGGCTGCTCCCAGTGCAACTCCATCAGCTGCAAGTATTCAATGTGGGTGAGGACTTAGCTTGAATTTTACATCAGATTATAAACTTGGTTATTAATAACTTCACAATACCTAGATTATAAACTTGGTTATTAATAACTTCACAATACCTAGACTATAAACTTGGTTATTAATAACTTCACAATACCTAGACTATAAACTTGGTTATTAATAACTTCACAATACCTAGACTATAAACTTGGTTATTATAGTTTGTTTCAGATTGTTTGCCTCCCTAATTCCAGTAATATCTCGAAAACCGTCTAATAGAATACCATGATTTTTTGCATGCGACCTTAGATTTTCAATGACGTAACGAATTTATCATTTAAATTATCGTATGTGTTACCGTTTCCTCAAAGCGGCAACTTCCTTTGATCTCCTTCATATTTGTATTTATTTTGACACAAAAAACAGAATGTACGGTAAATGAAGATCTTTTACACTTTTTAGAGGAAAAGGCGTAACTTTTATTTTTATATAAGGGACATTATTACTTTATAATAAGAGAGTTAGTAAGTAAGTGTTCCTGTCATGCCTGAAGGTGTATAGGGGAATAAACCGCCACAATTGCACTTTTTCACAACATGCTACCCATTTGGATTGGGCTCTTTTAATTATACAACTAATATTGAATCAAATCAAAATAGGCCGAACATTCACCGAATAGAAATTATTTATTTTAAGAACACAGAATACATCGTCAACTCACTAAAAAAACAGTTCCTGAAGTGGTCCGTATCCAGAGTTTCCAACTCCAACAAAGTCACTTCAGTAAGTTCAAACAAATGAGTTTTATTCAGAATCTGCCGAATCTAATAGACGTATTACCATTTTTGGTTGAATAACCCACAGACCATCGTTTCTCCAATACTTATCTTCCTCAACCATAACATGGTCTTCACAACTAGCCCAATAATCTTTGTCTATGTTTGAAATAGCAACATTGGTAAGCTCTTTAACATCAGATAATTTGAAAGTTTTATTTTCGGATGCTACTTGCCCTTTGATCTTTGCCCAAACTAATTCAATAGGATTTAGGTGTGAGTGATATGGAGGCAGCCTCAAACATCTATGACCATGTTCTTCAATTAATGTATCTATTTGAAATATCTTTGGCCGTTGTATCTGTTTTACAAGTGAAAGTAATTCAGGCTTGAGATACATATCGTTAAATGGTATTTGTTCCCTTGTCAGCCATGTCTTTATTTCAGCTTTAGTGCTTGATGATGTTGGAACTTTATCTTCTTGTGCCACTTTGTTATGGTAAGATGCATTATCCATGATCAAACAAGATGGTCGATCTAATAAAGGCAAAAGAGTGTCTTTAATCCAATCTCTGAACATATGACTGTTCATCTCTGAATGATAATCCTGGTTATCAGTTGACTTTGCAATAAAAACAAGTTCAGCATTCTCCACCAGGCCATTATTTTTGCTCCCAGCATGTGCCACTATAAGGCGCTTTCCTTTGCTGCTAGGTACATACCTTTTAATAGTCCCATCTAATGACTGCCATTCTTTTTCATTTGTGTGGTGGGCATTAATCCATGTTTCGTCCAAGTACACAATGTCATAATCTTCATTACGCATTTGTCTAAATTCACGTAAATATTTGCTTCTTGCAGCTACTAAATGAGGTTTCTCGCAAATGATGTTTCTTCCACAAGAATATTTTCTAAAAGTGAAGCCTAAACTCCGCACACTTCTCCATAGTGTAGTTTTTGATACATCAATACTGGTGTTCTTTTTAAGCCAAATCTTAAGTTTCCTTATGGTAACTTCTTCCCCTAAGTCAAACATTTTACAAATCTCTCTGCGGAAAAGTTCTCTGTCAAAACTGTCTAACAAATGTTTTCTTCCTCGACTTCTTTCTTTCCTTGAACATTCACATTGAACATTTTTCACTGATCTATGAAACGACCGTTTACTTAAACCTAACACGTGTGCATCTTTCTCTTTTCAGGATTTGATATGCTGTGATATAGACTCCCTCGTTTTGCCTCTCTACAAAAATATAAATATAATTTCTTTGTAATATTTTGTTCAGTAACAAATTTCAACTTTAAACTCATTTTTAAGGGCACAACTCACAAAACACGCCTATGTAAATAATTTGATTTTGTATTTTTGGTGACGTTATACTAATGACGTGATACAAAAAGTTGACAATTTTAATCCAGTAAGTGCAAAACCAGAATTGCGCACCGAATATAAGAGAAATTTGCTACACATATGTGCAAATATTGACAAAAATCTGACATTTGCAATTCAATAGTGTAAACCGGTGCCTTTACCCACCAACATATAAAGGAAATTCCCAAATGAAGATGTTTAAATCATTCTTGAAGTGATATGGAAGGGGTAAATACTCTTAAATTTTGATTCAAATGTGCCCAAGTTTAATCATACTTTTATCCTCCTGGTAAGCAAGCGCACAAGAAAAACCAGCAGTTTGTTTGCAATGAATTTATTTTTTCTATTACGTTATGAGATTCAGTAGGTTACATGCAAAATATCAGCACTGTAGCACAAATGGTTGCTGAGCTGTGGTTTTTTGAAGTGAGGCAAAAAATCTGAAGCGAACTATAATAACTTCACAATACCTAGATTATAAACTTGGTTATTAATAACTTCACAATACCTAGACTATAAACTTGGTTATTAATAACTTCACAATACCTAGACTATAAGCTTGGTTATTACTAACTTCACAATACCTAGATTATAAACTTGGTTATTAATAACTTCATAGCATCTAGACTATCATCATCATCAAGTGCTGGGCCTGCTGGCATAGGTGATCTTGTTTCTCCACAACTTTCGATCTTGGCAGCTATTTATCATTTCTGTTGTTGACCTTCTGCCAAGCCATTCTCTTAAGCTGTCTGTTATTTTTTCTCTTTGCTTCCCTCTATCTCTTCGTCCCTCAATTTTTCCAGTTGTTACAATATATTCAAGTTGTTCTCTTCTCATTACATGGCCAAAAAATGATGATTGTCTCTTCCTAACATTGGAAATTAGCTCTCTTTTTGCTTTGACCTTTCTCAGAACCTCTTCATCACTCTTCTTAGCTGTCCATGGTATTCTCAACATTCTTCTGTAAAACCACATTTCTACAGACTCCAGTGATTTTCTTGTCTTTTGTCCTATTGTCCATGATTCGCATCCGTATGTTAAGACTGGCTCTACATAACATTTAAGAACTCTTTTTCTTGTTTCTATTGTCAAAAATGGATTGCATAGTATTTTCCTCATTTTTTGGAAAGCTGCTTTTGCCTGAGCCATTCTGTAACAGTTAAGCTAGTGAGAGCTTGTTACCGCTTCTCAAGAGACAGATAGCAGTATCATATAGTGGCGACCAGCAGAATTTAAGTATAGATTTTCCAGAATACACATTAGGATAACAAGTTGTAGAGAGTGGGTAGTGGACACCCACCGAAGTAGAGAGGGTCATGACTTGACCTAGACATAATAGTTGGGGGATTTTCCATGAATCTCCACTCGCCCTGTTATTATTGTAAGTGTAAGTGACCATCACGCATCGACCTCGTGACGTATTGTCAAATCTCCACGATTGTCCATGCAAGTTAGTTGTTATTGTAAATGACCATCACATGATACCATGCACTAAACTCATGGTGTTACTCTGCCAGGTAATTAGCTACCAGGAGAGGTCAGAGTCATGAGGTAATGTTATTCCAAATAGGGCGTAGAGATTTCGGGGAAACAGGATGCTTTGTCCAAATTTGGGAAAGTTCAGGTGTTAGTCACCGAATAAGCAAGTCATCGGACACGGGTACTGCAGGGTGACCAGAGAGAGAGTCGCGAGTGGTCAGGTGCGACGATCTGATTGGTTACGGACGTTCAGACGTAGAGCGAGAGCTGGAGTACTTAAAGTCATGCACAACAGTTTAACAGGAAGAACAAGGAGTTAGGACAGAGAAGTTTAGCCAGAGATTTCAGAAGAGAAAGTAGAATGTAGACTAAGTCAGTTAAGTTAGGACAGAGTAGAAACATCTAGACAAGAAGCAGTTAAGCAGTGTAGAAACAGTTAGAGTCAGAACAGTGAGAAAGTTAAGAGTAGGAGCCTTGAGTTAGCCAAGTCAGTTTAGAATCAACAAGTTATAATTATAGGTGTGAAGTAGCTTTGGAAGACAGTGAAAGATTAATTCAAGTTGTGTGTGTTCATAAATTTTCACAAGTGTAAGTAGACTTACAAGTTCGTAAGTTGATGAATAATGTTGATGAATAATGTTTGATGATCAATAAACTGAATATAATTGTGTAACAAGAGAGACTTCGTCCAGAGACAAACTGAAGTAGAACAGAATGAAGGAACTGATGATAGTGAAGGAGTGGAAATGTCTGTAGTCAGGCGAGAACAAGAGAAAGACGCAGCATCCAAAAGAATACTACTGTTACAATTTTTTTTGATGGATAAGATTTAATTACGGTGTAATTAAACCTCAAGATTGTGAAGGGAGATAATGTAACAGTTAAGCTAGTGAGAGCTTGTTACCGCTTCTCAAGAGACAGATAGCAGTATCATATAGTGGCGACCAGCAGATCTTAACTACAATGATGGTATTTCAGTATAACTAGTGAGTCAGAAGTTTAGTTACAGTAGAGGTTATAGGAGAAGAATAGTAACCTGGAGGAACCCTACCGGAGTTGTCAAGCCAGACCAGCCAAGTACAGCAGTCATCAGACTTACCCAATGGGCAAGTCCAATCATACGATATTAACAAACGAGCGGAAAGAGAGTTTATTGGCACAGTTAGCCACTGATGGAGAAAACAGGAGGTTAGTTGAACCTCTAATATTGAAAGAGAGTTTATTGGCCCAGTTAGCCACTGATGGAGAAAACAGGAGGTTAGTTGAACCTCTAATATTGAAGAATCATGATGTGTTCGCGTTAAGTGATTTCGAGCTAGGCAGAACCACCACTACGGAGTTAGAGATTGATACTGGAGACTCACCAACGGTATACTCTAGACCTTATCGAACTCCATTAAAAGACAGAGAATTAGTGGAGAAGGCAGTTGAGGAAATGCTCAAGGCTAATGTTATCCAAAGGATTAAATCAGCTTGGTCATCGCCCATTGTATTAGTGACAAAGAAGGATGGTACTCAAAGATTCTGCTGTGACTACAGGGCACTGAACAAAGTCACCAAGAGCACATCTTATGCCATGCCTTTGATTGATGATATTCTAGGCATGTTAAATGGGGTTAAGTTCATATCGAAATTAGATGCCAAGTCCGGCTATTGGTGCATAAAGGTGAGTAGAGATTCTATTCATAAGACATCTTTTAGTACACACATAGGCAGCTTTGCCTGGAACGTGATGCCTTTTGGGCTCAAGAATGCACCTGCTACGTACATGAGTCTAATGGATGAGGTGTTGGCTGGTATGCAAAAATTTGCATTAGCGTACATGGATGATATCTTGGTGTTTACATCTAGCACTATCCAAGACCATCTTAAGCACCTTGAGCTGGTATTTGAACGACTGAGGCACCACTCCGTAAAATTAAAAATGAACAAATGTGAGTTTCTAAGAACAGAAACTAAATATTTAGGATTTGTGGTTTGTAGAGAAGGAATTAAACCAGACGGGGATAAAATTAAGGCAATCAGAAACATGGCAAGCCCTACTAAGACCAGAGAAGTCAGGAGCTTTATAGGAATGTGCAGCTATTATCGGAGATTCATTCCAAACTTCTCTGAAATAGTGGAACCTTTAATTGCACTAACTAGAAAGTTTGCTAGGTTTAAATGGACAGCAGAATGTCAGAGATCATTTAATAGCTTAAAAGAAGAATTAACCTCCATACCACTTTTGGCACACCAAGATGCTAATAAAGACATGATCCTTTACACTGATGCATCAGACCAAGCCATTGGAGCTTGCTTGGTCCAACATAGTGGTGATGAGAATGAAATTATACCAGGAATTAAGAGTGAGAGACCTATTTACTTTTTATCACATAAACTTAGTAGATCTCAAAGGAATTGGTCCACAGTTGAGAAAGAAGCATTTGCTATTCACTATGCGGTACAGAAGTTAGATTTTTATCTTCGTAATACGAGAGTCATCATCAAGACTGACCATAAACCTCTGAAGGATATGTTAAAGTCGCCGGTGCAAAATAGGAAAATCCAAGCTTGGGCTTTAAATCTGCAGAGCTATAATGCACACATAGAATATATACCTGGAACAGAGAATACCTGCGCAGATCTCTTGTCCAGAATCCCCTACAAGGAAAATGAAGAAGAGGATGAAGAGGAAGAAGAACCAGAAGTAGATGATAGAAAGTCAACATAATCAATACTAACCGTCACAATAATACCATGGTCCAGAGACAAACTGAAGTAGAACAGAATGAAGGAACTGATGATAGTGAAGGAGAAGTGGAAATGTCTGTAGTCAGGCGAGAACAAGAGAAAGACGCAGCATCCAAAAGAATACTACTGTTACAATTTTTTTTGATGGATAAGATTTAATTACGGTGTAATTAAACCTCAAGATTGTGAAGGGAGATAATGTAACAGTTAAGCTAGTGACAGCTTGTTACCGCTTCTCAAGAGACAGATAGCAGTATCATATAGTGGCGACCAGCAGAATTTAAGTATAGATTTTCCAGAATACACATTAGGATAACAAGTTGTAGAGAGTGGGTAGTGGACACCCACCGAAGTAGAGAGGGTCATGACTTGACCTAGACATAATAGTTGGGGGATTTTCCATGAATCTCCACTCGCCCTGTTATTATTGTAAGTGTAAGTGACCATCACGCATCGACCTCGTGACGTATTGTCAAATCTCCACGATTGTCCATGCAAGTTAGTTGTTATTGTAAATGACCATCACATGATACCATGCACTAAACTCATGGTGTTACTCTGCCAGGTAATTAGCTACCAGGAGAGGTCAGAGTCATGAGGTAATGTTATTCCAAATAGGGCGTAGAGATTTCGGGGAAACAGGATGCTTTGTCCAAATTTGGGAAAGTTCAGGTGTTAGTCACCGAATAAGCAAGTCATCGGACACGGGTACTGCAGGGTGACCAGAGAGAGAGTCGCGAGTGGTCAGGTGCGACGATCTGATTGGTTACGGACGTTCAGACGTAGAGCGAGAGCTGGAGTACTTAAAGTCATGCACAACAGTTTAACAGGAAGAACAAGGAGTTAGGACAGAGAAGTTAAGCCAGAGATTTCAGAAGAGAAAGTAGAATGTAGACTAAGTCAGTTAAGTTAGGACAGAGTAGAAACATCTAGACAAGAAGCAGTTAAGCAGTGTAGAAACAGTTAGAGTCAGAACAGTGAGAAAGTTAAGAGTAGGAGCCTTGAGTTAGCCAAGTCAGTTTAGAATCAACAAGTTATAATTATAGGTGTGAAGTAGCTTTGGAAGACAGTGAAAGATTAATTCAAGTTGTGTGTGTTCATAAATTTTCACAAGTGTAAGTAGACTTACAAGTTCGTAAGTTGATGAATAATGTTTGATGAATAATGTTTGATGATCAATAAACTGAATATAATTGTGTAACAAGAGAGACTTCGTGAGCAACCCTATAACAATTCTACATCTCACCTCTTTTGTACTTCTTCCATCTGAGGTTAACAAAAAGTTCCCAAATATTTAAATTCATTTACCTGTTTTAATATTGTTCCACTTGTCTTTATTTTGCACTGAGGTGATGTCTTTTTCTTTGTTGTTACCATTACCTCTGTCTTTTTGCTATTAAGGCTGAGTCCTTTATTTTTGCTTTCCTTCACTACAATGTCCAACATTTCTTGTAACTCATTTTCACTCTTAGCGATTAATACTGTATCATCAGCATACCTTAGATTATTTATATTATGACCTCCAATTGTTATTCCAGGCATGCCCCTTATGGATCTCAAAATAATCTCACTATAAATATTAAACAAATCTGGTGACAGCACACAACCTTGTCTAACACCCTGTTTTATTTGTTGAAACATTCCCAATTGGTTTCCAGTTCTTATGGCCGCTGTTTGTTGCCAGTACATGTTCTTTATTATTCTTAGGTCTTTGCTGTCTTTAAACTTGGTTATTAATTTGATATTGGCTTATACATATGTCAGGTCGGTATTTTTACCTGCTACTGTATGCAGTAAACAGTACTACCTGGGGCTGCCTTGCAGGTAAGCTCGGGAGAGTAAAAGGCTAAGGGAGGGTACCCCGAAATAAAACGACCCCACTGCCTTGTGTGTGAGACTTTTTATTCAAAGGCCAACCGTAAACAAACCAATGGAAGGCAACAGAAAACCACCGTCATAACTTCTTTGTACAATCATCAATCACCACAGTAATAGAAATCACGACAACAACATTAAGGGGAATTTCAATGGAAAACCCTCGTTCTGTAGGGGACATCATGTGCTGCAGGGGATACCCGATCGTCATTAAGCTACTGTAAGCAAAATAAAGATAAAACAGACTCTAAAGATAGGTACTTGGAAAGTGAGAACACTCATGCAGATGGGTAAACTGGAAAACATCATACAAGAAATAAAAAAAATTAGTTTACATTAATTGGGAATTAGGAGACAGCGCACGTAATCAAATTGATTACATAATGACAAACAATAGATTTAGAAACAGTCTGGTGTGTGTGAAAACTAGACCAGGGGCAGATTGCAATAGTGATCATGTACCAGTTGTGGGAAGGTTTAGAGTAAAATTAAAAATAACAAAACGAGCCTCAGTTAACATCAAGTTAAATTTAGATTTTCTCAAATCAGACAAGAAGTTGCAAGACAAATATAAAATCACAATTCAGAACCAGTACAGAGCAATAGAGAAGATACAAAGCATTGATGAACAGTGGGAAATGCTAAAAGAGTCAATGCAACAAACATCAAAAGAGTTCATACCACCAGTGAGGACAAATTCAAGAAAGAAATGAATGACAGATAACATTTTGCAGCTAATGGATACAAGAAGAATAAATGTAAATAAGAGTAAATGTAAATGTAAAGATGAGTTCGTTCGTTCGTTCGCTTTCGTCAGCTTTGACCTCTGACGAAGTCCCACCCACTCAATTTTGTGGGACTGAATTTTGCGTGTAAAGTCTGTTTATCCCATTACAGAATGCAGGCAGAATTACTCCGACTTCAGAGGTACTAATTTTTAGGAATTAGTAAAACCCAGGTGCAGGGTAAACCCCGCTGTTGCCGTGGTAAGCCAAATCGATTGCGCTAACCGGACACCCTAAAGATGAGTATAAGAGATTAAATAAAGAAATTGTAATAAAATACAATGAAGCAAAAGAAGCATGGCTAAAAGAGAGATGCAAAGAGATTGAAATGCAACAAAAAGGAAATGTCAAAGCTAAATACAAACAAATTGAAGAATTAACAGGAAGAAAAACACAATCAAAAACTGGATGTTAAGATCAAAGGAAAGAGAACTGTTGATTGAACAAGAAAGCATAAGGGAACGATGGACAGAATACATTAAAGATCTTTACAATGATGAGCGAACAGAAGTAGATATTAAGGATAATGGAGAAGAACCAGAATTACTCAAAGAAGTGGAAGACACCTTGCGCAATATGAACGCAGGAAAAGCTCCTGGACCAGATCTTCTTCTTCTTCTTTCCTTCCTCATCTGCCTTTCAGCATTGAGGGGAGATATAATTTGCGGTCTTTTGCTCCTCTGTTCGCCTCTGCTGCTGTTATGTTTCCTAGTGCTTCTAATATTCCATTGACACATCTTTTTCGTGGTCGACTCTTGGTCTGGTGTTCTCACAACATTTGTCGAAGGCTCGTTGTGTTGTGTTTATCTCTTTCTGCCTTGTCACATGGCCAAACCATTTTCATCTGTTGTTTCCTTATATATTCTATGACGGGAGCTATTCCTAGATTTTTTCTCAGTTCTTCATTTCCGATCTTATCTCTCAGACTGTTTCCTGTCATTCGCCTAACACATTTCATCTCTGTAGAGGTTATTTTTCTTATTGTTCTTGCATCTAGGGTCCAGTTCTGGCATTGGTAGCACAACGTTGGGATGAAGATTGTATTGTAGAGTGCTCGTTTTGCCTCCAGAGTTATTTCCTTGTTGGACAATAGTGGCGATAACTGCCCAATGATTTGACAAGCTTTTTTGCATCTTGATTCTATCTCTGCCGTTTGAGAATTATCGTTTGTCATTAGACTTCCTAGGTACTTGAATTCCTCTACTTGTTTTAGTTGTCTGCCTTCTATAGTTATGTTGATGTTCTGTTTATTTTTGGCGACATTCATGACTTCTGTTTTGTTGATTTTCATGTTGTATTTTGTGCCTGAGATGTTGAGTTTGTTTAAGTGTTCTTGTAGGTCTTCTATTGTTTCATGTATTATGTGCCTAATCGTCTGCAAATAAAAGCTCGTTGATCTCCTCTGTCTCTGATGGATTGGCTAGTTTGCATATATGGTCCATGTATGTAATAAACAGTAGGGGGGATAGTACGCACCCCTGTCTTACGCCTGATCTAACTTCGAAGTGGTCTGTGTAGCCTGCTGCCGTTCTGATCATGCAGCTGCTGTTGACGTAGAGACTTTTAATAAGGTTGGTTAGATGTTGGCTTACTCCGTATGTTGTTAGTACATGTATCTCCCACAGTTGTTCTCTGTCAAATGTTTTTTCCTGGTCAATGGTCGTTTTTTCTGCAAGCTGTTTTAATGTGAATAGTGCGTCGGTACATCCTATGTTTTTTCGGAACCCTATTTGAGAATTGCTTAACTGTAGTTCTCTATTATTGGTCTAAGCCTTTTTTCCAAGATTTTGGCGTATAGCTTTCCTACATGGCTGAGAAGAGATATACTTCTATATTGATTGCAGTCTCTTTTGCTACCTTTCTTTTTCCATATTGGTATGATGATTGCCTGTTACCAGTCTTCTGGGGCTTGTTGTTGGTGCCATGCTGCATTAAATATTCTGTGCAGCCATTGCATTCCTGGACCAGATAATATAACTAAAGAAGAGATAGAAGCCATGGGTGATTTTGGAATAGAAATAATAACAAAAATATTGAATGATATCTACAACAGTGGGTATATACCAGACGACCTGCTCAAATTCATAGCCCTACCAAATAAATCTGGAGCGATTGAATGCGATGATCATCGCACAATAAGCCTTATGAGTCACATGACTACGATATTACTAAGAATCATCATGCGAAGAATGCGAAACAAAATAAGTCCAGAAATTAGTGATGAACAGTGTGGTTTTGTTAGAGATAAAGGAATGAGCAATGCCACATACATCATAAGATCTTTAGTAGAAAGAGCCATAGAGGTGAAAACAGATCTATGCCTGTTTCATAGATTATACCAAAGCATTTGGCAAAGTAAAGCACCAAGAAATAATCAAAGCTTTATAAGACATAAACATAGACAGCAAAGATCTAAGAATAATAAAGAACATGTACTGGCAACAGTCAGCGGAACTTGAAATCAATTTGGAATGTTCCAACAAATAGAACAGGGTGTTAGGCAAGGTTGTGTGCTGTCACCAGATTTGTTTAAGATTTATAGTGAGATTATCTTAAGATCCATAAAGGGCATGTCTGAAATAACAATTGGAGGTCATAATATAAATAATCGAAGGTATGTTGATGATACAGTCTTAATTTCTAAGAGTGAAAATGAGTTACAAGAAATGAGTTAGAAGAAGAATGTTAGACATTATAGTGAAAGAAAGTAAAAATAAAGGACTTAGCCTTAATAGCAAAAAGACAGAAGTAATGGTAACAACAAAGAAAAAGACATCACCTCAGTGCAAAATAAAGACAAGTGGAACAACATTAAAACAGGTAAATGAATTTACATATTTGGGAACTTTGTTAACCTCAGACGGAAGATGTACAAAAGAGGTCAGATGCAGAATGACTCAGGCAAAAGCAGCTTTCCAAAAAATGAGGAAGATACTATGCAATCCATTTTTGACAATAGAAACAAGAAAAAGAGTTCTTAAATGTTATGTAGAGCCAGTCTTAACATATGGATGTGAATCATGGACAATAGGACAACAGACAAGAAAATCACTGGAGTCTGTAGAAATGTGGTTTTACAGAAGAATGTTGAGAATACCATGGACATCTAAGAAGAGTAATGAAAATGTTCTGAAAGAGACCAAAGCAAAAAGAGAGCTAATTTCCAATATTAGGAAGAAATAATCATCATTTTTTGGCCATGTAATGAGAAGAAAACAGCTGGAATATATTGTAACAACTGGGAAAATTGAGGGACGAAGAGATAGTGGGAAGCAAAGAAAAATGATACCAAACAGCTTAAGAGAATGGCTTGGCAGAAAGTCAACAACAGAAATGTAAATAACTGTCGAGATCGAAAGTTGTGGAGAGACATGATCACCTACTCCAGCAGGCCCGGTAGTTGATGATGATGATTGGCTATACTGTAAACTTGGTTATTAACTTCCAAATATCTAGACCATAAATTTCCAACATCTGGATTATAAATGTGGTTATTAATTTTATAATATCTACACTATAAAACCTTTCATTAACTTAACATCTACACTACAAAATTGGTCATTAATTTAATATCTACACTATAAAGTTGCCAACTAACATAAAAATATATCTACACTATAAAGTTGGCAACTAACATAAAAATATATCTACACTATAAAGTTGGCAACTACCATAAAAAATATATCTACACTATAAAGTAGGCAAGAGGGCAAGCCAGAAAAAATGTGTGATGTTTGCATACAATGGAATGATGTTATCAACAATCACTCGATCAATTGTTGAAAACGTACACATTAAAACTAGACCTTTGGTGACACGACTACCATTTGAAAAAAGTCTATATGATTATGCAACAAAAATGTGTTCATGCTGAAACGTTGCTGACCTACAACAGCTGTCATGGTGAGACAAGAAGACATAATGTCCACCAGTCTGCACATAAACTCAAAAACAAAATATCGATATGTTATTTAGGAAATCATTTATCCCAAAACAGGTCTGAACATAAACAACAATAGATTGATATCATATGGTGACAGCTGTAGAGAAACACAACAGATAATATAGTAGAGCAACTTTAGCTTGATGAATCAAAGAATGAAGAAATGAAATAGAGCACACACCCCCAACAGCTATGGAGCTTAGGTGAAGCTAGATTATGATGTAGGAGGACGTTGGCAGTCATAACAAAGATACAGTAGATGTGAACAAGTGTTATAGTAGAGCTAATTGTTTGGATAAAGAAGGTTTAGGAATGACTAGGTTTAAGGGTTTTATAACAAATGGGTTCAAGGTTTGGGAATGACTAGGTTTAAGGGTTTCATAACAAATGGGTTCAAGGTTTGGGAATGACTAGGTTTAAGGGTTTCATAACAAATGGGTTCAAGGTTTGGGAATGACTAGGTTTAAGGGTTTCATAACAAATGGGTTCAAGGTTTGGGAATGACTAGGTTTAAGGGTTTCATAACAAATGGGTTCAAGGTTTGGGAATGACTAGGTTTAAGGGTTTCATAACAAATGGGTTCAAGGTTTAGGAATGACTAGGTTTAAGGGTTTCATAACAAATGAGTTCAAGGTTTAGGAATGACTAGGTTTAAGGGTTTCATAACAAATGGGTTCAAGGTTTGGGAATGACTAGGTTTAAGGGTTTCATAACAAATGGGTTCAAGGTTTGGGAATGACTCGGTTTAAGGGTTTCATAACAAATGGGTTCAAGGTTTAGGAATGACTAGGTTTAAGGGTTTCATAACAAATGAGTTCAAGGTTTAGGAATGACTAGGTTTAAGGGTTTCATAACAAATGGGTTCAAGGTTTAGGAATGACTAGGTTTAAGGGTTTCATAACAAATGGGTTCAAGGTTTAGGAATGACTAGGTTTAAGGGTTTCATAACAAATGGGTTCAAGGTTTGGGAATGACTAGGTTTAAGGGTTTCATAACAAATGGGTTCAAGGTTTGGGAATGACTCGGTTTAAGGGTTTCATAACAAATGGGTTAAAGGTTTGGGAATGACTAGGTTTAAGGGTTTCATAACAAATGGGTTCAAGGTTTGGGAATGACTAGGTTTAAGGGTTTCATAACAAATGGGTTCAAGGTTTGGGAATGACTAGGTTTAAGGGTTTCATAACAAATGGGTTCAAAGTTTAGGAATGACTAGGTTTAAGGGTTTCATAACAAATGAGTTCAAGGTTTAGGAATGACTAGGTTTAAGGGTTTCATAACAAATGGGTTCAAGGTTTGGGAATGACTAGGTTTAAGGGGTTCATTTGCTCTTCTGTTTGCTGCTGTTTCCTAGTGTCTCCAATATTTCATCAATCCACCTTGTTTGGCTCTTGGATCTGCTGTTTTCATAGCATTTGATGATGATCATGTATTTCTTTACATTTTTCTATCTTATCAACTTGTCTAAATTGTTTTGATTGTAGGTCTCATATCTAATTAGGGGATTAAAAACTGGTTTAAGTGTTGACAGATATACTAGTGGTTCTAGAACAGAGCAACAGCAGCAGAACATGGGAAACAGCAGCAGAAATGAGTAGCCTCCTCAGGTTTCAAGAGAGCTATGACAGCACTATGTACAAACCTGCAGCATGCACCACAAGACCTAAGGTGGCTGTTATTTTATGTCTATTTTGTGAATGCCCCACAGACTCTGCATCAGAAGGCACCCCGTGTGAATGCATGTTCCCTCCAATCTGATCAACTAACAGCATAAATATAAAGCCTGTTACTAGGCTGATGCCAATTGTAGAATGTTTGTCTAAAAAGCCATCTTGATGCACATGCTCCTTCAGACCCTCTGACTCATGATGTTCCACAATTGTATTGGCACCTTCCTTGTTGGAGGAGACTGATGGAACTTTTGGAGCATCCAAGCTTCTCAGATTCTCATGATCAAGATCATGACCTAAGACAAATAAATTGTGCATTAACATCTTGTTAATGAAGCTAAACCGATTCACAAACATTTGCAAAATGGCACATTAAAAACAATAAAATATCAAGAATCACAATGCTGCCTTTATCACAACAGAATTCTGAGATAGCCATATAAAAAGCTGGACTCAAAATATTTTATTTATAGCAATAAATGTACCTGTCTTGTTTCCTATCCTGTGTTGAATTTTCAGTGACCAAAGGAGTATTCTTGACAGTGGATATTTGGTTCACCTCACACAACGTGAGCCACATAGTAGGAGCAACTATTTCAGTGATCCATCTTTTGTAGGTTCTTCTACCTGTTGTTTCACCTGGTCACTAAAGCTTGTAGTTGAATGCTGTTTACAAAGACCCACCTGACAGGTACAAACTACTCAAGTTGTTCTAGATGAAGCTCACAGTGGACATTGATTCCACTTTTCATTTCTTACCATCACAAGTGATCACCACAACACGTAATCATCAGACACCTCATTTCAGCAGACCTCCCTTGGTATTAATGTCCATGATTAACACTGGTGGTGCTATGTTGACAGAAATACAGAGTCGTATATTCCTCCTTTTGTATTAAGTAAAGAGCCCCGTCATGCCAAGTGGCGTATAGGGAATATGGTATTAGTGACCATAAATTTTACAGACTTTCAGCACATAATTTTTGGGGTAATGTAGTTAGTATTACGCCCGTGCCACTTTACTTTCCCCAGAAAAAAATCTGGTACCCATTTAAGGCTGGGTGAACCTGGAAGCCGTCGGTTGGGATCGAACCCTACCCCTTGTCCATTGTAGTCCAGTTCACTATCTACTGAGCTATCATGGCTCCCCCTTTTGTATTAAGTAAAAAAAAAGTAAAGTACCTCCCGTCACGCCAAGTGGCGTATAGGGAAATATGTTGTAAAATTTATCAATTGTTTCCTCTAGACTGTCTGCTGTTGGTGCGTAAACTTGTATAAGACTTTTGTCTATTGGCTTTCCATTCAATTTCACTAAAAGGAACTGTCAGATATTGGGTAAAAGCCTTTCACTGTTCTTGCTCTTTCTGCATCCAAGATGATACCTACTCCTCTTTGGTGTTCAGTACCTCCAGAATAGATTATTTTATGTTTATCAGAATACATCTCCCCTGATCCGGTGTATCTCATTTCGCAAAGTCCCAGTAATTGTAAACCCATTCTTTTCATTTCTTGTATGATGTTTTCTAGTTTACCCTTCTGCATGAGTGTTCTCACATTCCAAGTACCTATCTTTAGAGTTTGTTTTATCTTTATTTTGCTAACAGTAGCTTGATGACGATCGGGTATCACCTGTAGCACATGATGTCCCCTACCAAACGAGGGTTTTCCATTGGAATCCCCCTTAACGTTGTTGTCGTAATTTCTATTGTTGTGGTGATTCATGATTGTACAAAGAAGTTATGACGGTGGTTTTCTGTTGCCTTCCGTCGGTTTGTTTACGGTTGGCTCTGCTAGCCTTTGACTAAAAAGTCTCAACCACAAGGCAGTGGGGTTGTTCTACTCCAGGGTACCCCCCCCCCCCCCTTAGCCTTTACTCTCCAGCAGGGCAGCCACAGGTTGTACTGTTTACTGCATACAGGAGCAGGTAAAATTACCTGACCTGACCAATAAAAATAATGATAAACAGCTGAAGCAAATAACTTGGGATACTGCCATGAGAGGAACTGTCTGTGCATGTCGGAGTCACAGTATGATAAACAGCTGAAGCTAATAACTTGAGATACTGCCATGAGAGGAACTGTCTGTGCATGTCGGAGTCACAGTATGATAAACAGCTGAGCCTAATAAAGCTGTCTCAGTTGTACAGAATGATTGTGTTGAAGTGACTGCTACAATCAGACAAGGTCTCTTCCAGTGGCCTATATCTTGTTTTAGGAATAACTACACACTGCTGAGATCAGGGTCAGCTGCTGAGATCATGGTCAGATGCTGAGATCAGGGTCAGCTGCTGAGATCATGGTCAGATGCTGAGATCAGGGTCAGCTGCTGAGATCATGGTCAGATGCTGAGATCAGGGTCAGCTGCTGAGATCATGGTCAGATGCAGAACAGAGCAATGGATTGAGGGATCTGTTTAGGAAACATAGAGATGGTGTCCACATTTTGTTAATGGCACTTTATCAATGACCAACAGAACATTTTAGGTGATGCAATCAGTATGCTAGACTGATCTTTCATAGAAAGATCTTCTGTACCCATTTTCAGAGATTGGCTGAACTCTGAAGCTGTGTCAGTTTCAAAGAAATGTGGCCACATCTAGAAAGTGAAGCAAGATATGGTTAACAATGAGTAAATCATAGTTTTGCTGAATGATGGCCTACATTTTGTTCATGAAGTAATGAGAACAGCTGTTGCTACGTGTCAAATACTCACACATGTTGAACATATTGAGACATAGATCGATATGGCAGCTTGCTCATAAAGAGTCACTAAATAGAGAACTTTCAAAAGAACAAATATGCTAAACACGGGTAACAATTACAATGTTAATCTTCATGTGCAATATCAAGATAAATATAACAACCCGCAGAAAAAGGAAAAAAAAACAAACAAACACAAAGTAGCAAACAGTCCATTTTTTTCCAAAAAATCATTTGTGTTGCTAACAGCATAAAATTGTTTTCAGCCATTTCTGTTTTTCTTGTTGAACAAACAAGTTGAAACTCTGCAGTAACCAAGCATTAACAGCTTGAAGCACTCAAATTACATAAAACAACATGCATTTATAAAGGCAACAGGTGGTGCAAACATTACCATCTGCTCATATCTTATTCCACACTATAACAATATTTGATAAACAATTCAGAATGTAGTCTCTTACTCTGCTGATTGTTTCTGCAGAAGGCTTAATTAGGCTACAACTCAGTTTGGTTTAGTGTCTTCTCTTTCTTCATGTTCAGGTGTTGAGGGAGATACTCATTTCTGGTTCTCGACCTTTTGGCGGCAGATTAAGAGTAGCATTGAATAAGTCAAGACATAGATATAGACATAGACATAGATATAGACATAGACATAGATATAGACATAGATATAGACATAGAATAGCAAGTGTCAAACAAGGCCAGTTGTAATATTTGATAGAATGAAAGATAGAATTAGAAATGTCACAGATTATATATATTAAAAGATGCCTCAATAACTATTGGTGATAACCTCCTGTGCACATCCAGACCAAAAACATTAATTTTAGAATTGGGATCTATAATTGGACATATACTCCACTATACCTTCACATGTACAATCAATGATCAAATAAACTTGTATAAGTAAAATTCATTGTCTATGATTATTGACTACATGAATCCATGTCAAGACATTGTTAGTACATTGTGTTGTGGTCACGTGTCATAACTATGAAAATAGCTCAACTCTGTATCACCCAGCAGTTCCCAGTCTAAAGATATGAATGTGGAGACAAGCAAGTCAATACTACCGCAGTTGTGATGTGATCGACAGAAAGCTGTAATGTTTGCACTTTTCACACATCTGCTGTCAATACTGTGTTCTTGATTAATGAGTTGTCTTCCCTCTTGATCCTTACTTGGTCAGTCTGTTTCTAAAGACACATTAAAGAGATGAAAAAGAGAGAGAGAGAGAGAGAGAGAGAGAGAGAGAGAGAGAGAGAGAAGTAGCAGCCACTTTCCTAAGATATTTATCATCATTTGTGTCATTAAGTTCTTCCCAAAACATGGAATAACATAGAGAACTGGTAACTCAATTGCCTAGTAACACTGAGAACTAGTGACTCAATTGCCTAGTAACACTGAGAACTAGTAACATATCAATCACTTAGTAACACTGAGAACTAGTAACTCAAACACGTAGTAACACTGAGAACTAGTAACTCAATCACTTAGTAACACTGAGAACTGGTAACTCAAACATGTAGTAAGACTGAGAACTGGTAATTCAACCATGTCGTAACATTGAGAACTGGTAACTTAAACATGTAGTAACATTGAGAACTGGTAACTCAATCACCTAGTAACACTTAGAACTGGTAACTCAATCACCTAGTAACACTGAGAACTGGTAACTCAAACATGTAATAACACTGAGAACTGGTAACTCAATCATATAGTAACACTGAGAACTGGTAATTCAATCACCTAGTAACACTGAGAACTGGTAACTCAATCACTTAGTAACACTGAGAACTGGTAACTCAATCACCCAGTAACACTGAGAACTGGTAACTCAAATATCTAGTAACATTAAGAACTGATTGCAGGAAACCAGATGCTCTTCTCAGTACAAAGTTGAATAGTGACGCGTGTACTCAATCTCAATAGGACAATGAGGATTGCAAAAACATTTTTCTTTAAATAAATTAGAATATGATTAAATGTTTTGAGCAGAAGAGTTTAAAGGTGGTTGCTATAGCAACCGCTTCTGGAAATGAAGTGTTAATGTCTTGACTGTACTAAGCCTGAGCTCCATGGACCCTTCATTGCTGCCTGATCTTCCGAGAGAATATTTCAGGCAAAGAAAGGGGCTGGGTAAGAAATTTGCTTCAATTGAATTCTGAACCTTCATGTTGGCAAGGTGTACTAACCACAACATCACTGGTCTCTTTGCCGAGTTAGTTTCATACAAAAATAAATAAAAAGGGTACAAATAACTAGAAAATGTATATTTTTTTTTCCATATACAACTGGTATGTAATTCTCCATAGAAATGGTAAGAGAGGGCTATTAAAATGTGTGAAAAGGCTTACAAATGAACAAAACATTTTAGATGTAGACATGTGCAAACTCAGACATGTTCTTACTTTTAGAATTGGAATACAAGGCATGGACTCCTTCAGGCACAATCACTGCCAAAGCCGTGCCTACCAACAACCCTGCCCCCAAGACTGTTACCAATTTCAGTTTCTCCTGAAATAGCCAAACGTTTAAATATGAATGATTACAGCTTGAAATATACAATCAACATCAACTTTGTTTTATATTTAGTGCTTCACAATTTATTGGACATTTGGCTGCTTTGATTTTTTTAAAACAAAATATAACGGCCATCGATTAACCCAGTTCTCTTGCTGTGGCATTTGGATTATGTCTTCACCATTCTTCTTCTTTGTTTCCATAGTTAGCAGATTGGGCTCTTTTCAATCACTCATGTACAGCACCTTTTTCTCTGGATCTTTTACTTTAGTCTTTGGCTCTGTGACGTTCCGCTGTTTACTGTCAGAGCTGTCGCTCCTATGAAAACAGCCCATCCAAGATTACAAGTCCTTCCTACCCAGATTTTGCTACAAGTTTTGTCTGCTCTTAGACAAGCTATTCACACATTTTCTTCATTTTTTAATATGGGGGGGGGGGTGTGTGTGTAGATGAGGACGGACAAATTTGGCAGCCACCATTACCACTCTTTGATTCCCTAGTAGGTCTTGAATGTTTCATCTTGGAGATGGCAGCTACTAAATCAAAGAACAAATAAGAGAACTGTGCCCAGACTTTCCCTCCCAGGTAATAACTCTCAATGTCTACACCCAGCTTCCTCCATTTCTGTCTGTGAGCAGACAAGGCCTGTTGTCTCTCCTTCCCTCCAAGGTAATAACCCTCAATGTCTACACCCAGCTTCCTCCATTTCTGTCTGTGAGCAGACAAGGCCTGTTGTCTCTCCTTCCCTCCAATGTAATAACCCTCAATGTCTACACCCAACTTCCTCCATTTCTGTTTGTGAGCAGACAAGGCAAGTTGTCTCTCCATTTTTTTTCTTCCACTTGTAACATATTCATCCATTAATTGACTCCATCAAAAGAGTTTTCACTAGACCCATGGAGTGGAATAGATGGCCACACCGCCAGATTTTTGTTTTAATTTCTTCTTGGTGGTCAGTTTAGAGAGGTCTGCGTGTTGTCTGATTATCTTTACTTGTAACATGATGTGTATGTAAAGTGGAGAGTATTTGTACAATTCATTTTTAATGAAAATAATAATATGAATAATAGGAAATAAAAACAATGAATTATAGCAATTAATGGAACAAATTAAGCAAAAGAATAATGGAATGAGGCTGTACAACTGAACATAACCTTTAAAATGCTTACTTAATCAAGAAAAAGATTAAAACTATGATCATAAACAAAGAAAATACTCAAAACCTACAAGTGGTTATCAAAATTGAAGGAATACACCTGGAGACAGTTCAGAAATAAATACCTTGTACATACTATAACCAGTAATGGAAAAAGTAAAAAGGAAATAAACAAAGGAATGGGAATGATTTTAATGCCTTAAAAGTATACTATGATCAAAACAAATAACACCAGGGCTAAAACTAAGAATAGCAAAATGTTATATCTTCTCAATATTCCTGTATGGTGCAGAAACATGGACATTAGACAATAAAACAGAACAGAAAATTGAAGCTTTTGAAATGAGGATTTATGGAAGAATAGGTAGAATTGGATGGAAATAAAAGAAGTCTTAAAACAACTAAAAATGAAAAGAAAACTACTAAACACAATTCAAACAAGATGAATGAGATTTATGGGCATGTTAAAAGACACAACAGTCTACTAAAAATAATCTTGGAAGGGAAAATACAAGATAAAAGAGGCAGAGACAGACCTAGACTAACATGGATGAGTAACATTAAAAGATGGACAATTCAGTTTTGACAACCTGCACCATCAAAGCAAGAGACAGAGAGGAATGGTGCTCTATGGTAGCTAACCTTTAATGCGGAGACAGCACTCAATGATGATGATGACATCAAGAAACAGAGAACAGAAGGAGAATCCAGAATAAAGGTCTCATTGCATCAAGAAACACAGAACAGAAGGAGAATCCTGAATAAAGATCTCAATGAATCAAGAAACACAGAACAGAAGGAGAATCCAGAATAAAGGTCTCAATGAATCAAGAAACACAGAACAGAAGGAGAATCCTGAATAAAGGCCAATCATAACTTCAGAAGAAGAAATATTTTTTGTGCGAAGCTTCAAAAAGGTAACAACTATGATGAGGATAAAATAAGAAATTAAACAAAAATGACAGGAGCCTTTGTGGCTGAAAGATAGTGTGTTTACTACAGACCACAAGGGTCTTGTTTCAAGTTCTAATTGGTGCAAAAATGTTTGATCCAACAAAGCTTTGGGGATCACCAAGCCTTTTAAAATGGGTACCTGAGATTTTTCTGAGAAAGCTAGTAAGAATGATGGGGTGTGATACCAAACATATCACTCAAAAATGTGCCACTGGTCTTGCAAAATAAAGGTCACTAACACCATTTACCCCAAACACCGTCAATTTCGTATACACATCATAAGTAAATAGAGATCTAATTCAAAAGATCCAGGTTGTTGAAGAAAAGTATGGAAATAAATCAGTATCAGAGGAGCAATTTTAGAAAAGAACCATTTTTTTTTAAAAATTCATCAGCTTTCAACGTCTGGTTGTAGTAGGCCTGTGAGCTTTTTCGAGGGCTGAATATCTGTCATGCTCAGAGTAAACACCAGCATTCTCAGCTGAGGGTATTTCCCTAACCAAACAGGCAGGTTCCCTCCAGCTTCACAGGTACTCACATATTGTCAAGAGTCTGGTTTGAGGTAGAATTTTGTATAAAATATTGTCCAGGCAGCTGCTGTTTGACCTATTTGTTTTTTTATGTTTGAACTTCAAGGGTTCTTTAAAGGCACAGAATTCACGTGTGACTTCCAAATTTTTAGGAGAAATTTAAAAAAAATAGAAAACATGGTATGTTTAAAGCTTTATGTCAGTAATGGACGAGACAGCGACAACGTTGTGGCCTTCAGCTGGAACTATAAACTACACAGATATGGAAGTCTATAAAATTAACAATACATATCTATATATCTATTGACCTTTCGAGCCGTAGCCGGCCTATAGGGCGTAGACCAAGATACTCCTCCTATTTGAACTTTTGTTCTAGCAGTTTTCAATTCCTTTAAAGATATTTTATCAAATCTCGTCATTTGTCTCTGTTCTGAGCAAGCAGCTCTATCTGATTGAGGGAGCAGATTCCTGATGCTCTTGCCTCTCTCATCAATGTTCTTCTCAGTGTCTCTCTGGATCTTCCTCTTTTTCTCTTACCTGTTGTTTCCCACATGAGGGCTTGCTTTGCTATTCGGTTATTATCTTTTCTCATCACATGTCCAACATATGACCATCGTCTTTTCATATGTTGGACATGTGATGAGAAGTGATAATACATATATAACAAAACATATAGCTAACTAATAATTAGATATCAAAACAAAATAATTGTATGAAATTAGAATGAAAGAACTCAACTTTCAGATCTGACCAGATCCGCAATCAAAATGACCTTGCTCAGAGAGGTAGCAGTATGGGGGGCATGAGCACAAGTAAAGGACATTTACTGCAGGGGTTATCAAATTATGTAGAGGGGAGTATATATGGATAAACATATGCATACAAACCTACATATACACCCAGAAGTGTCCACATACACATGTCAATGTGCATACACAAAGCACAAAGAATAGCCAGAAAGAATTTAAGGAGTACCCAACAAGATGAGAGTGTGAAATACCTAAGACTGGGGTTCCCTGAGAACACAAAATGTAAGGTACCGTTTAGTGCAGGAGGAAATTGTGTTGCAAGGCCTTGAAAGTAAGCAACATGGACAGAAGAAATATAGGGGGCCACCAGAGGGTTGCACAGGGAAAAGAAATATAGGGGACCACCAGAGGGTCACACAGTGAGAAGAAATTATGGTTATGGCTATGGAAGGCCAGGTATCACTGCAAACGAATTAAAATCCATAATTGCTCAACCGCCCATTCCAGTAGAATCATCCGAATTACTAACTTATCTCCCAAACAAAGAAAGGTAGCTGTAGTCCCCATCATAGCAGTCCCAGCACATGCCAAAAGACATAAGGTGAAACTGCACAGAAAGTGAACACAGCCAACAGTTCCTTGTCATGCAATATCATCATTCATCGTAAACAATTGGAATATCGAAACACGATCAAAACGGATGAAACACACAGCTCACGGTGTGCACAGAGCACTTAACTCAGTAGCTCCTGCAACAAACCGGACTTGGAATATGAGGAAACTGCAACAAGGAACACTTTTCATGCATAGCCTTCAATGGTTCCTGCCATCTATCCACCATATTGACCGGAAGTTCATGTCCTCCTGAAAATGATGATCGTCGTATTTTTTTAAAATGTATAGCGCTAGATGATGTTAGGACATCATTTTTTTACTCCAATTCCGAGTTAGTCATTGGATTATCCCCGTCACACATCAAACAACAGATTGTAAGATCTTCCCGCAATGTGAATTTGTGAAATTAGAAACTACATATTGAAATGATAAAATCATATGTCTACCTAGAGGCGAAGGTGCACCTCACAGCACCAGAGCTGAAAGTTGTCAGCAACAGAAGAAATATAGGGGACCACTGTAGGGTCGCACAGGGGACCACTGTAGGGTCGCACAGACAGAAGAAATATAGGGACCACCAGAGGGTCGCACAGACAGAAGAAATATAGGGACCACCAGAGGGTCGCACAGACAGAAGAAATATAGGGACCACCAGAGGGTCGCACAGAAAGAAGAAATATAGGGGACCACCTGAGGGTCGCACAGACAGAAGAAATATAGGGGAACACCAGAGGGTCGCACAGACAGAAGAAATATAGGGGACCACCATAGGGTCACACAGATAGAAGAAATATAGGGGACCACCAGAGGGTCGCACAGACAGAAGAAATATAGGGGACCACCAGAGGGTCGCACAGATAGAAGAAATATAGGGGACCACCAGAGGGTCGCACAGATAGAAGAAATATAGGGGAACACCAGAGGGTCGCACAGATAGAAGAAATATAGGGGACCACAGAGGGTCACACAGACAGAAGAAATATAGGGGACCACCAGAGGGTCACACAGACAGAAGAAATATAGGGGACCACCAGAGGTAACAGTGGGCATCTGTGGGTTTATAGAAAACTGAGGTGTAGAGGACAGAAGTGCCCAAGGAAACAATAAGGTCAAAAGAACTAGGTACTATAGATTTGCATTTTCATGCATTTAAATTGAGAAAGCAGATGAACTCACAAAAGCAGGTGGAAGCCTTCAAGAGTCCAACCAAACCCAGAGCCTCAGTGAAATAAAAACAATCCTGACACAAGCCAGGAAAACAGAATGGAGGAAGTTATATGGAAAATATGAGCCAGAACATGACAACTTTAGCAAACTTAGGTGACATGAGCAGAGACTAAGATTTTCAGACTCAAGAATAGGTCATTGTGGCCTCAAAGCATATCTACACAAGAAAGGACTCAGTGCTTGCTTGTGTTCGCCCGATGACTAAAGTATTCTAGTAGACTACAGAATTACTCTTCATCATCCGCCCTTAAAAGGACGTTAAGTGGGTGTGTCTGCATTGTGTTGTGGTTTACAGTATAACTGTGATATTTGCGCCTTTCGGCCCAACACATCCGACTTCAGCACAAAAAGGACTCAGTGATGTTGTAACATGTGACTGTGGAGCATCCAGACAAACTCCAGAGCATACACTACAGGACTGCAGCATTCTAAACAGCCAGCCCGTGCTGAAGTCGGATGTGTTGGGCCGAAAGGCACAAATATCACAGTTATACTGCAAACCACAACACAACGCAGACACGCCCACTTAACGTCCTTTTAAGGGCGGATGATGAAGAGGTGTACACCTCTAGCCATCGGGCGAACGCAAGCAAGCAAACAGCCAGCCCATGGAGACAGAGAGATTAATGAGCTACCATTTGCAGATGATCAGGCACTAATACATGGAAAAATAGACCTACTAGAACACTTAGATAGACTTAAACAGCACAGGCACTCAATTCAACAACATCATCATCATCATGTGCCATACCGGTTGGCGTAGGTGATCATGTCCTTCCACAATCTACAGTGCATCGTATCAGTTCTGTTGTTGACTGTTTTCCATGCCATGACACCGAGCTATCCAGTATTTTCTCTCTTTGTCGTCCACGATCTCTCTTTCCTTTTATTTTGCCAGTTGTAACCAAGTATTCCAACTTTCCTCTTCTCATGATGTGCCCAAAAAATGTTGATTGTTTCTTTCTGATGTTTTTTAGGAACTCCCTTTTTTGTTGGCCTCTTTGAGAACTTCCTCATTGGTCTTTTTAGCTGTTCAGGGAACTTTCAACAACATCAATAAAGCATAAATATCACAAAAGAGAAACAGAATATTAATACAATAATGGATTGCAGACAACTAAAACAAGTGCGGGGGTTTTAATATCTAGGAAGTCTTGTGACAAATGACAATTCACAAGCAACAGAAATAGACTCAAGATGCAACAAAGCTTGTCAAACCATTAGACAGCTGCCACCACTATTGTCCAACAAGGAAATAACTCTAGAGGCAAAATGGGTACTCTACATACAATACAATCTTCATTCAGAATCATTCTAACGTTGTGCTATCAATGCCAGGCCTGGCCCCTTGATGCAAGAACAATAAGAAAAATAACTATTACTGAGATGAAATGTGTTAGTCGGATGGCAGGAAATAGCCTGAGAAATAAATCAGAGATGAAGAAGAAATAAAAAGCTATGAATAACTCCCACTATAGCCAGCATAAAGAAACAACGAGTAAAAAGGTTTGACCACGCGATAAGGCAAAAAGATCAAAACACAACGAGCCCTCAATAAATGTTGCGAGAACACCAGACTCAAGAGTCAACCATGAAAAAGATGGATTGATGGAATATTAGAAACACTAGGAAACAATAGCAGAAGAGATCAACAGAAGAGCAAAAGAAAACAAATTACAAGTTTATACAATAGTCTATAAATATGATCTGGCTTCATGGCCAGAGAGTAGATAAAGAACAAAGAAAGAGTAGATAAAGAATCAAGAAAGAGTAGATAAAGAGCCTAGTGGGTGTAAAGAGGTAGTATAATTCCACTCATTGAGATTACTAAAAAATTATGCAAAAAGCAACATTTCTAACAGCAGAGTTAGCTCATAAACTTGCTAGGCACAGGAAAGAAAACTGCAGCTAACTCATGCTGGAACAAGCCACAGTATCATGATGATAGTTATAAGCTGAATGAAATAATAATATAAATATTGAACGAATAGAACAAACAAAAAAATCACACTTAAAAAATGTTAAAAGTTAATGGAATAAAAGAATGTGGACTGAGTTGGTGGCCTGTCAGTTATTGAGTGTACACAACTAACAACTATCTAATAATAAATAACTAGTGTCCTGTTTTTATTGGCTTCGTCTTATCAAATGACTTAATTGATCGTGATAATGATACATTTTAATTTAGACAGGATCTGCTGGTGATAATGGATAAGAAGATTCAGATTTCCTTATTTACTACCATGTGAGTAGTTAAGTAGTTACACTCTTACTACAGCTGAATGCAAATTTAGCAATCTAATAATAATGATTCTAATCAGAACTGAGTACACGGCACACACTGATTGACTGACTATAAACTATTTGTTTGAAAGTAACATTTGAGACAATAGTCAGAGATGACCATGGCAGTGAGATTTCATTTGTTAGGCCACTGTGATGTAATGATGGTAGTTCTGTTGGGCCACTGTGCTGTAATATCATCATAATTATGATAGTTCTGTTAGACAACTGTGATATAATAATGGTAGTTCTGTGAAGCCACTGTGAAGTAATGATGGTAGTTCTGTTAGGCCACTGTGATGTAATTATGATAGTTTTGTTAGACCACTGTGATGTAACTATGATAGATAGTTCTGTTAGACAACTGTGATGTAATTATGATAGTTCTGTTAGACCACTGTGATGTAATTATGATAGTTCTCACAGTTCTGTTAGACCACTGTGATGAATTATGATAGTTCTCACAGTTCTGTTAGACCACTGTGATGTAATTATGATAGTTCTGTTAGGCCACTGTAATGTAGTTGTTGAGCAACTGTGCTGTAAGTTTAATGACTGTAGTAGTGCAGTTCTCAAGTTCTGTTTGGGCAGAACAGCCTCACACACTGGGTTGTGAGCTACTCTATAGTCTATGCTACTTACAACTCAACCAACTTTTAAAAGACAAAAAGTTACAGTGTTAGGTAGGTTTGTTAAGTTAGTGTACTCATGAGTGAAGTGTGTGGAGTTCAGTAAGAAACTTAATAACTATAATAAAACGTATTTTATTGATTATGTAACTAAACTACACGTAACGGACTATATTATATTATTATAACTACTACACATTACATGTACACTACACTACACAGTGAGCAAATACTAGGTTGGCAGTTTTGGGATCAAAATACAAAATCAATCATCATCACATCATGAAAAAAAATCATTCTCTCCATCTCGTTACCTCCGATAGGGAAATAGTTAGGGGAATTATTCCTGCAAGATAGCATCCTATAAGCATTGCCACGGATAATCCAAGGAGTGTTAATATGTCGTCCATTGTGGTAATGAAAGTATGTAGTAAGTGTTGCTGTGGCGAGCTGTAACGACAAGAGCATTTGCTTGTGATCACGTCAAGTTCCCCTACATGTTGGCCAGGTCCCAGGTGGCAGTAACAACATCCGGTCAGGTCGTCACCACGATCAATGTTTTAATAGCACGTCCGGTGTGCGACCACACACAATAGATGTGTGACTAGCACTTCCTGTCCGTCCACGACGAGCCAAGAAGTCTGCTCAGTCTCGAACGTTTACTTCTCTCTCTCTGTGTACGCTCACTGTCCACTAGGACAAACAAAATGGTACATTTGTAGTATCTGCTTAATTGTATATGTAAAGTTTTTATGAGATAGGGCTGTTCAATCAAATAGTCAATCTTGGTGACTTTTACTTCCTAACTGGCCGGCGGCTGTGCTGGATTTGTGTTGTGTTTAAATTACTAATTAGAACCACACCTGACCCGATAACACACACTTCACACAGGGTGACAGTCTGAGTCACAATGACATCTAATATCAAGTATTTATTTAACCAGCAATGTTTCAAATTGTTTTTCCATGATTCTTGTGATGTAATGCTCTAACTAGTATTTGTTTTTTATGGAAGGCCCCGGTATCACTGCAAACGAATTAAAATCCATTAATTGCTCAACCGCCCGTGCCAGCATCAGAATCTCATCTCTCACTCAAACAAAGAAAGGTAACTGTAGTCCCCATCATAGCAGTCTCAACACACGCCAAAAGACATAAGGCGAAACCACGCAGAAAGTGAACACAGCCAACTGTTCCGTGTCATACGACATCATCATTCATCGTAAACAATTGGAATATCGAAACAAATTACAAAACGAATGAAACACACAGCTCACGGTGTGCACAGAGCACTTAACTTAACTCAGTAGCTCCTGCAACAAGCCGGACTTGGAATATGAGGAAACTGCAACAAGGAACACTTGTCATGCATAGCCTTCAATTGTTCCAGCCGCCTATCCACCATATACCGGAAGTTCACATCCTCTTAAAAATGATGATCGTCATATTTTTTTTTAATGTAATAGCACTTGATGATGTTAGGCTCTCTAGTCTTTCTGTGGACATTTTTTCATGTGCTGCTTTAGTTTAACCATGCCCAGAACTTTCAATATTTTCTAGTAATTCATGGGTTTGAAATGTCCATACCATTTGTAAATTTGTGTTATCTAGAATAATCATCATTGAGTGCCGTCTCCGCAACGAAGGTTGGCTACCATGGAGCGCCATTCTACTCTGTCTCATGCTTTGATGGTGCAGGTTGTCATAGGCTGGTTTGTCCATCTTTTGATGTTACTCATCCATGTTAGTCTAGGTCTGCCTCTTTTACCTTGTATTTTCCCCTCCAGGATTACTTTTAGTAGGCTGTTGTTTCTTTTAACATGGCCCAAAAATTTTGTCTTGTTTGAATTGTGCTTAGTAGTTCTCTTTTCATTTTTAGTTGTTTTAAGACTTCATCGTTTGTTTTCTTTTCCTTCCATCCAATTGTACCTATTCTTCTATATATCCACATTTCAAAGGCTTCAATTCTCTGTTCTGTTTTCTTGCCTAATGTCCATGTTTCTGCACCATATAGTAATATTGAGAAGATGTAACATTATTGCTATTCTTAGTTTTAGCCCTGGTGTTATTTGTTTTGATGTTAGTATGTTCTTCATGATATTAAAATTACTTTTTGCCATTCCTATTCTTTTGTTTATTTCAGTTGTACATTTTCCATCACTGGTTATAGTATGTCCAAGGTAGTTGTAGTTCTGAACTGTCTCAGGTCTATTCCTTCAATTTGATATCCACTTGTTTTGAGTATTTTCTTTGTTTATGATCATAGTTTTAGTCTTTTTGATATTCATATCTAATCCATATTTTTTGCTTATCATGTTTATTACATTAAGCAATTGTTGTAGATCTTTAGGATTTTCTGCTAGTAGTACAGTATCTTCAGCATATCTTAGGTTATTGATTATCTTTCCATTAATTTGTAGGCCTGGCAGCTCTGTGATGTTTTTAAAGGTTTGCTCAGTGTATAGATTGAACAAGCTTGGTGATAGGATGCATCCTTGTCTTACTTATCTTTTTATATCAATGGGTGTAGAGTTCTCTTTGTTATATTTTATTATTGCTGTTTGCTCCCAGTATAGATTACATATTAGTCGTATGTCCATGTCATCTAGATATATCTCTTTTAGGCATTCTATAAGTTGTTTGTGGTGTACTCTATCAAAAGCTTTGGTGTAATCTATGAAGCAGGCATATATTGGTTTGTTTACTTCTGTGTACTTTTCGATTAATGTTCTCTTGCAGATTATGGCATTCTTTTTAGGCAATGCAATGAAAGTTGATGTTTTTAGTTCATTTGGTATGTATCATGTGTGTGGTATATGTCTGTAATCACTTCAATGCCAAAATTGAATGTATCTAGAATCTATCTATCTATTGTCCTTTCGAGCTGAAGATGGCACATAGGGCAGAACCACAATCTCAAAAAACAGAAACCTTGCGTGCCAAAATGGCACATATTGCAGAGATCACTGCTTCCAAAACCTATGGCTCTGTTTCCATAACAATACTTTTTACAATGACAGCTTGTCAAGCCATCGATCAACCTCCTTAGTCGCCTCTTACAACATGCCTGGAAGGTTACAGTGTCACTATTCTCTACTTCCCTCATAATGAGGCCTCGGTAACACACAGGAGGAAATTTACATGGTGATAATATGCTAGATACTCAAGAAAGGGGAAAAAAGTCAGTATCTAGAATACATTCAACAAATATCTGCCACAGCAACTTGTGGGTTTCAGAAGTGTTTTTACTGCTTCTAGTTTTAGTGCTTTGTCGAGTTGTCATTTATGAAGCAGTGCTGTGTCATACCAAGTAAATGCCTGTGTCGCTTAGCAACTGACTCTTAGAACATCCATTAGAGATGGTGGCAGAACATTGCATTATTCTCAGTTCCTGTGCAAAAGCCAGAAATTAGAAAACCTATTTATAGCACCACATGTATATATTTATATTTCATCACATTTCCCTTCCAAGATACACGCACACATAAAATTATATCTTTGATTAAGATATAGTATTAGTCATTGGTGAAGAGCTCTTTTGTACTGTCTGTTAACATAGCAAAAACATTTATATTGTAGTGTAATTAATTGTTATCTTATAAGTTTATCATTGCTACTGTACCTCGACAATGTTCTGTATCACTTTGATGTCTTGCCTGAGCACGCAGGAAGATCTAATCGTTGGGTGTGGGATGTAGCACCTGGGCCATCCCCAATGATTAGATGCTGTCATTGTATGTGTTATATTCAGCATGTGCTTAAAGCTTGCCATCGTCTTTTAATTTGCAGTCCCACACAATACTCCTGGTGCAGCCAAATCAACGACCAGAAACAAGAACTTACTCAGACTACGAGTCTCTGAATGAATGTCTCGAAGGTAGTCTTATCATGTTCACTGTATTTAAATGCAGTTCTGCACATGAGAATTGTTTTCATAATTTTATTCCTGTGTTTATCCATGTAGTTTATAGACATGCAAGGTGGAAAGAAGCAAAATTCATGGACATAGTTAACATGGGATCCGTGGTGTTGTGGTTACTATGTATATTCCCTACCAACCATGCAACCTGGGTTTCAAAACCACCAACACCACCCAGTCACCTGGTAAAAAATGGGGATCAGAGTTCACGCTCTGGGAAGGTCAAAGACTGCTGCCATTGTTGTGGAGTGCTGAAGGTGACACCAATTGGAAGCTTCTGGTCAACTATCAGCTGAGCAGCAGAGCTTATGGTATTTACTGCTGCATTGATGCCAGTTCACATCTCTTGACAATGGACATGTTCGGAGTGCAGTGATGATGACCCGCCAATAACTCGATCAATGTTTTTTATTGAGGAACAGCGGACAGATGGGTTCATCTATACTTTCTGATGACCAACTGTGAACCACCAAATTATTATAGAAATTGATGTAGTTAATTATGTTTTTTAGAAAAGAAAACACCATCAGTAAATGTAATAGTATATAGATTAGGAGAAAATAGATGACATAATGGGAGATTACGATATAGCATGGGTCGGATAGCTTAGTAGTTACCCATAAATTAGGTAGAGATGATAGCAATAACAGAATTGTAAAACATTCACAAACACAGAATAACATAATAACTCAGATGTTAATTAAATGTCAAGGTGGACACTTTTTTTTGTAAAATTTGACACAACGGTCATCTAGAGTTGAACTTCATATTCACCCGTTGACTGAGCAGAGACTAAGCCAATACATTATGCAAATGACACTGAGGTATTTAACCTTATGCATTAGACAGTGAGAGGAGAGTTATAGAATGATTTGAAAAATATCAGTGCAGCCTCCAGAAACACCCAGAGATAGGAACATTGGGAAAGAGAACAAGATAAATAATGATATAAATTAGAGAGAGAGTCACCTAGTGAACTAAGTTAGATTCAGAAGTTTTGTGTTCCAGAGAACAATAGTAAGTAAAGTCGCATTAAATTAGGCAAGACATAGATATAGAATAGCAAGTTTCAAGCAAGATGAGTTGTAATATTTTGATAGTTTGAAATAAAATTATTAGAAATGTCACAGACAATATATACTAAGAGATGCCTCAAATAAAAACCGGTGTTAACCTCTTGAGCACATTCAGATCAAGAACTTTGATTTTAGAATTGAAATTGATAATAATTTTAGGTACTTCACATGTACAAATGATGATCAAATAAACTTGTATAAGAAAATTCATAGTCTATGATTATTGACTACATGAATCCATGTCAAGACATTGTTAGTACGTCATGTTGTGATCTATGTGTAATAATTATGCAAATATCTCAACTCTGTGTCATCAAATAGTTAGTAGCAGTTCCAGTCTAAAGATATGAATTTGGATAAAACTAAGATGATTCTATCATAGTAAGTTCCCTAAATCACAAATTGGATTCTCAGAGATTTAGTTTTGAAATACATGCATCTTGTTGCATAATTGTGTGAGTGGTTTTGTTTCTCTATTGTTGAAATAAATAGACAATTTTCATGCAATAAATGTATCATGACAATTGTTCAGAAATACTCATCATATTTTTTGTTTACTTTGAATGTCTTGTTATAGTACCTGTTTTTATCCTCCTACAGGAATCTGTAAAATCTTTGAAGAACATTTGAAGCGCCTCCATCCACATGACCCGTCCATAACTTATGATATCTCACAGCTCTTTGAATTCATTGACCAGTTAACAGATCTCAGTTGTTTAGTGTAAGTTTTCATAATTTCACATTTTGGGCATTACTTTGAAAGTATCCATGTTTTCATGCAAGCCTTGAAAAATATCATTTTGTTCTTTCACATCCGTGGGGGAGGGGAGGGGGGCACCAGGGCTGTGGTATTTCTAACTTTGGGTATGTGTGTCTTGTGGTTGCTGTTACCTTTACAGCTGCAGGATTTATGATTTTGTGCCTATGTATTGTTTTATCAATCATTGCCACAGTTATTGGATACGCATGCAGTAGTTGAAGATGAAAGTACCTCGCCACACTGTGTAGCCCTGAACAGCATGGTCTTGGCATCCATATTTTGTTAAAACCATCTGCTCGTTTATATAATGTGGTCAGCATTATGTCAGTGCTGTATTTCTTTTCCAGAAAAATCTGGTTCCCGTTTATTTTTGGGGTTGAAGCCATCCAATCCCTTGCCCTGTCTAGACCAGTAACCACAGCTCTATGGCTACTCCTATGGTAGCTGCTGCTATTTGGGCACTACTGTCTTCATATGACCAAACCTTCCAAGATTTATATTTGTAATGTTTTAGCTCGCATTTAGTATTAAATTTATGTTTTAATTTCATAAGTCTTATTATTTGTTGTCATTTTTGCTGTCCACGATTTAGTGCTTCCTTTTCTTGCTATAAGCATTCTTCTTCACGACTTCTCTCTTGTCTAAGCTTCTTTATCATTACCCAATAAGAGGAAGTGTCATGTCATTAGTTTATGGTGAGCCATGAGGCCAGCACCTTTTGGACAGCCACATCTGAGGCCGGCACCTATTGCGGCCATTTTGGATTACTTCTATCTGTCAGGAGCATGTTCAGGACATTCGTCGTTAACCAGGGAGGCTGATCTATAGACTGTCCAGCCCCCTCCTCCGCCTATTCTAATTTTCATTCTTCATATTCTGATCTATGCACAATCTATTTTAATCATTGAGATTTGTTTTAATTTATTTTTTGCTATTGGATTTAGTGTTTAGGCATCTGCATATGTGAGAAGCATTGTGCCCAGTAGCTATGTGGGCTTGTTATCTCCGTCTTATCTGTTTGGTCCATGTATATAATCAATAGTCAAGTTGGCAGATTCTGGTCGTAATCCTGATCAAGCAATGGCCTTTGAATGGCCAGCGTTGGTTTTGGCTTTACTTTGGCTGTTATGGCCAAAGTTAATTTTTCTGCTGAGTGCCCTTTCCTAGTTCACAAATGCATTTCTTGGTTACATTCTCAATGAGCTGTCTTGAGATTAAAGTAGCAGTTGCTGTATTTTTCTGAATTCTTTCTTTCTGTTGTTCACCCGATGACTATTAAAGGGCCAGTTAGCCCTCTTCGTCATCCGTCCTTACAAGGACATTGATTGGATGCATGTGTTGTTGTTTATTTGTGCCTTTCAACCCAACACATTCATCTTCAGCACAAGATGATTGAGTACCAGGTTACCTTCCCTCTTTGATTGCTTGGCCATGTAACGGGCACTTTTTCTCTATTTCTTTGCACCGTAACAGTTGATGTGTCTGATGCTGGGAAGGCTTGTCGAGATCTCAGCCCTCGTGCCCCAGAACTGGAATCCTGTTGACGCTGTGAAGGCTCGTTAAGATCTGAGTCCTCGTGCGCCGGAACTGGAATCCTGTTGACAATAAATATGAAGGCTCGTTAAGATCTGAGACCTCACCCAACTCTGGGCAGTCCTCCCTGCACAGTGGCAACTGTCTTAATACGCCTTTGACTTGCCTAGACAGGACACCCTGGATACCAGCCCATTTGCACTGAACATGACAACGTCGTCTGCCTTGCTCAACTGACCAGTCGAGTCGCTCCCTGCCTGGTATAGCAGGTTACTGCCCAGCACTGTCACCGCGATGAACTCTCTTTCCTTGGATGACAACCTTGGCCTGTAGATCATGTTCCGGTATATTCCGCGCTGTTACTCCCGTTGGTTCATAGCCAGGCACTCCCCTCCCCTTTTTTCGTTCCTTGCTAGGGCAGACAATACAGCTAGCACTCGACAAAGCATGTACTAACACCAGTGATAAAGTCACACATCTAAAGTTTATTTCACACAATGACCACCTCCCATAGCAAGTTTATTTCACACAATGACCACCTCCCATAGCAAGTTCACAAGTGCAATAGCAAAAGTCTGTTGATAGTCTCTCACACTTCTCCTACCTTCCTCTCACAATACATATATAGGAATGCTGTCACTAGCCTCCCGAACAGCCCTGTGGCTAACCCCCACGTGACGATACTGGTCTTCATCAACCTCGCCTACGTCGTGGTCTCTTGGAGTATCATACTCCCTATAGAGCCCTCTCTAAGTTGATGTGACCCCGCGAGTTGTTCTCACTCAGAGTCACTCTTGGCACTGTCTACCACCTAAGTAATTGCGTCATGCTTCTACACAAGCCTGACATCTTTATGATCTACCGTACTGTCCCTGAATTGGACGTAGCTGCCCCTTAGCACGCTATCTTGTACTCATTGCTCCACCAGAAGCTTAACTTGGTGAGAGACACTCACAATCTAACACAGTCTCTGTGAATGGTTGTAGTTACTGACTACATCAATAATGTCTCTTTATGACTCACACGAAGCCTAATGTTGGTGAGAGACACTCACAATCTACAAAGTCTCTTTAAATGGTCGTAACCACTAACTACATCAATAATGTCTCTTTAAATATCTACTGCTAGCTAACATGATTTATTGGACTAACTCATACTTGCTAATCATACACGGCGCTACCAGGGCCACCTTATCCTATTTTTACACTACACCATCTATCCTATCACTTCTGGAAATACATCTGACCAGTTCAACGGCCACACACCAACTAACCTGCTATCGAAAAATGTCCGAAACCAACTCAAGTCTATCAGCATTTTCTTAAAATGCCTTCTACAGTTTATACATTTGTATTTCAAACAATCTACTTTGAATTGTTGATTATGTAGTCAGTTTCTCTATTCTCAAATGTACTATCAACCCTTACGTGTGCGTGTGAAAGCTGGAAAACAACATGAGATATAGAAACAAAGTTGAACGCATTTGAAGATAAATGTCTACGGAAAATACTTGGTATAGCATGGAACGAATCAAAACAAATGAGGAAATTAGAGAAATCGCCAATCAACCACTAATATCTTCAGTAATAAAGAAAAGACGATGGTCATATGTTGGACATGTGATGAGAAGGGATAATAACCGAATAGCAAAGCAAGCCCTCATGTGGGAAACAACAGGTAAGAGAAAAAGAGGAAGACCCAGAGAGACACTGAGAAGAACATTGATGAGAGAAGCAAGAGTAGCAGGAATCGGCTCCCTCAATGAGATAGGGCTGCTTGCACAGAACAGAGACAAATGGCAAGATTTGATAAAATATCTTTAAAAGAATTGAAAACTGCTAGAACAAAAATTCAGATAAGAGAAGGAGTATCTTGATCTATGGGCCGGCTACGGCTCGAAAGGTCAATAGATAGATAGATAGTCAGTTTCTCACCATCTCTACATACACATAATATATCATTTTTTCCCAGATTTCAAAAGACGTATGGCACATACACACCACATAACAAGGACTGGCTTAAGGAAAAGATCTACCACATGTTACGAAAGCAGGCTGGAAAGTGATTGATAGTGCCAATCTAAAGTCCATTGTGCTGTTCATTTCTTTGTTTTGTTTGTAAAGGAATTATCGTTTAATCATGAATTCATAAAACACTACTGGTGTTTACAGTTTATCATAAACAGTACTGTTGCCCGTATATATGTGTGTCTGCTGTAGACTGACAAACTGTCTTTGTGCTGATGGGAGATGTCAAGTTTGGTCTAGTGGGTAGATGAATGTGGTATTGGTCAGGGTTCACAGCTTCTCTTCTCATGTAGCAGACGATTGAGAACAAAACATTGCTCTCTGTTTGTTGCATGAATTCCTTTTCTATATTTATATAGTTGGTGTGCTCATTTTTCTATCATTTTTTGTTTCATTTTTCTACTTCAATGAGACTGAAGTTAATATGATTTGTTCGTTCTTTCTTCTCTTTCTTCTCATTCTCCCCCCCCCCCCCCCCCCCAAATGTGAGATCATTTGTAAGAATTTCATCGTTGTCTAGTTTGTCGTGCCAACCTCTGAAATCATTTGTATGAATGTCATAATCTTTGTCTAGGATTTCATGCAACCTTTGTCTACATTTGAACAGATCACGAATGCTGATTGCAATCATTCATCAAATAAAATGACTTTTTTAAATAGAACACGTTGATCTTTGTTTTCTTGTAACAAACATGACACCAGAGAGTGTTGCTGAAAGATTGAATTCTTTGTTTTCTTCATCTCATTCTTGAATGTTTTGATATTTCTGGTTTGATACAACTTTAAAGGCATTATATTTTCCTTTCAACTGGTTGTAGCATTGTACATTACTTGAAGACCATCCATAAGACAAAATATGAAGCAGAAGTACTGAGATTGTTGAAATAGGAAATCAAGTTCAAGAAGAGATGCTATAGAATGACCATGAAGTATTGATAATGGTGTTGGCATTACAAATCAAGTAACATTTAACAAGATTAAACTTCTTTGAAATATTTAACATGCTGCAGAACATCTGTTGAAGAAGTACTCACTGTGTGCCACATAGGAAGTCTGTGTGTGTGTATATCCTGCGGTCATAATATGTCAGCAACATGAGAGTTGTTGCATGTATGCCAAATATATGACTGTACACAACAAACATCGTACATGTTTGCACCCTCCCTCATTCCATGGACAACTGTGAAGATTTAAAAACTGCATCGTACATGTTTGCACCCTTCCTCATTCCATGGACAACTGTGAAGATTTAAAAACTGCATCGTACATGTTTGCACCCTCCCTCATTCCATGGACAACTGTGAAGATTTAAAAACTGCATCGTACATGTTTGCACCCTCCCTCATTCCATGGACAACTGTGAAGATTTAACAACTGCATCGTACATGTTTGCACCCTCCCTCATTCCATGGACAACTGTGAAGATTTAACAGCTGCATCGTACATGTTTGCACCCTCCCTCATTCCATGGACAACTGTGAAGATTTAACAACTGCTATCTTAAATTCATAAATAAAAAAAAAAATGGACGGGATGGTAAAAGTTACATGCCAGACTTCTGGGGCACATGATGTTAGAGCCTATATTTTTCCTTAGTCTGTTTTGGGTATTATGATCAGTACTGTGCCTGGCTGTACCCAGGAACGTCTCGGGTACCTGATTTTAGAAACTAACTAGAGCACTGTTTTAAAAAATTAAAAAAAAACCCACATTTGGGAATTGAATTGGTCAGGAACCAGCCACTGTGGGCTCCTGGATCTTGAAGAAAGATAGCATCATCCAAGTCAGTTCAATAAGTCCAGTCTTGCCTTCGTGGCCTATCAGTTGTAATATCACAATGGTCACCTGTTGTCAGTTACAAACTCATGAATTTCTAGATTTATCATCCTCTTACAAGATGAATATCATCCATTCCTGTGACTGACAATATTGACCATTTTGAACAATAACTCCTTTTTTTGCACAATTCCTGACCAGCTCATCATTTCAATAAAATGTCAGTTTTGTCCTGCTTTTAATAGAAATGTCAATTTGCCTCTTACTTTAATAAAAATTAAAAAATTATATTAAAATGTTGGTCAGTAATAAATAACATATAATTTCTTCTTCTTTCCTTCCTCATTTGCCTTTCAGCGTCCAGGGGAGATACAATTTGCGGTCTTTTGCTTTTCTGTTTGCCTCTGCTGCTTTTATGTTTCCTAGTGCTTCTAATATTCCATCGACCCATCTTTTTCGTGGTCGACCCTTGGGTCTGGTGTTCTCACAACGTTTGTTGAAGGCTCGTTGTGTTGTGTTTTGTTCTTTCTGCCTTGTCACGAGGCCAAACCATTTTATCTGTTGTTTCTTTATATATTCTATGGCGGGGACTAGCTTTTTTCTCAGTTCTTCATTTCTGACCTAAACACATAATATGAAATCATCAAGTACTGGGCCTGCTGGCGTAGGTGATCATGTCTCTCCACAACTTTTCATCTCAACAGTTCTTTATCATTTCTTTTGTTAACCTTCTGCCAAGCCATTCTCTTCAGCTGTATGGTATCGTTTTTCTTTGCTTCCCTCTATCTCTTCGTCCCTCAATTTTTCCAGTTGTTACAATATATTCCAGTTGTTCCCTTCTCATTACATGGCCAAAAAATGATGATTGTTTCTTCCTAATATTAGAAATTAGCTATTTTTATGCTTTGACCTCTTTCAGAACATTTTCATTACTCTTCTTAGCTGTCCATTGTACTCTCAACATTCTTCTGTAAAACCACATTTTTACAGACTCCAGTGATTTTCTTGTCTGTTGTTCTTTTGATTCGCATCCATATGTTAAGACTGGCTCTACATAACATTTAAGAACTCTCTTTGTTTTTTCTATTGTCAAAAATAGATTGCATAGTACCTTCCTCATTCTATTGTTGTGGCGATTCATGATTGTACAAAGAAGTTACGACGGCGGTTTTCTGTATCCTTCCGTCAGTTTGTTTACGGTATGATCAAATCATAGATACCACTAATTTATGTAATCTCTCTTCTACCTTTTAGCTCCCAGTGGAGCATAGGTCTTCAACAAACACTTTCCAAGTCGTTCTGTTTTTTGCAATTCTTTTAAGATCATTCCATGTCTTCCCCATCATCTTCATCTCTGCTTCGATCTGTCTTCTCCAAGAATTCCTTGGTCTTCCTCTTTGTCTTTTCCCCTGGGGATTCCAAAAAAGGGCCTGTTGTGTAATACTCTCAGTTGACTTCCGTAGTGTGTGTCCTAGCCATCGTCTACGCTGTATCTCTTTATCCACTGGTATTTGACCGGTACATTTCCATAATTCCACGTTAGTGACTTTGTCCTGCCATTTCCATCCCTTTATTCTGCGTAAGCATCCATTAATGAAAGTCTGTACCTTCGTGATTGTCAATTTTGTTATTCTCCATGTTTCACAGCCATATAATAGGACCGACTTAACATTTGAGTTGAAAATTTGTATTTAACCTAATTTCTTTGGATTTCCGTATGTTTCCCAGTGCAATGAAAGCTCCTCTTGCTTTTGATATCCTTATTTTGGTATCATTTTCTGTTCCTCCCTCTTTATCTATATTACTGCCCAGATATATGTAAGATTGTACGTCTAATAGAGGTATTTCTCCTAGTTTTATTTGGTTATTGCCAACTGCATTAATTCTCATAATGTTGGTCTTATCTCTATTAATCTTCAGTCATAGCTGTTGTGATCTCTTGTCTAATATACTCATTTTATCCTGCATCTGTTGATGGCTGTGTGATAGGAGAGCTATGTCATCAGCAACGTCTAAATCATCAAGTTGTTTGGTCAGTGACCACTGGATCCCATTTCTGTTGTTTTGAGTTATTTTCATAATCCAATCTGTGGCCAGTAGAAAGAGAAATGGGGATAGAAGGCATCCTTGCCTTACTCCTGTTCTTATTTCAAATGCTTCTGTAAGCTGTCCTTCATGCACCACTCTACATTTTGTTCCTTCATACATTGTTTTTATCAGGTTAATAAACTTTATGGGGATTCTGTAATGACTCAGCAACTTCCAAATTCCAAAGCATTCTTCTGTCTAAACTATCAAATGCCTTTTCGTAATCTATGAATCCAATATAAAGTGGGGATTTTAGTTCTAAACTTTGTTCAACTATTATACGTAGAGTAGTTATTTGATCAGCACATGATCTGTTCTTCCTAAAACCTGCTTGTTCATCTCTCAAGTGTTTCTCTATAGCCTCCTTTAGTCTCTCCAGAATGATTCTGCCTAATATTTTTCCTGGCACTGATAGTAGCATAATTCCCCTATAATTTGTGCACTCCTGTAAACTTCCTTTCTTTGGTAGTTTGATCATATAACCTTCTCTCCAGTCTTTAGGTATTTCTTCCCTCTCCCAAATTTTATCCAATAGATCATGTAACATCTTGGTAGAGGTGTTAATATCTGCTTTGAAGGCTTCCGAAGGAATTTCATCTGGTCCTGTGGCTTTACCATCTTTTAATAGTTTGATAGCTTTCATTATTTCTTCTTTGCTTGGTTTTCCGCAGTTAACGTGTAACTCTTCATCTGCTGGTAGTATATCTGGAGGATTATTTGAGCTGGGTCTGTTCAAAAGTTCTTCAAAGTGCTCTTTCCATCTCTCCATTTGTTCCCTTATATTACTAAGCAGATTTCCTTTCTTATCTTTGATAAAGGCGTTGATCTGTTTGTATTTTCCACCTAATTTCTTTGTGCTGTTGTATAGTTCTTTCATATTCCCTTTATTTGCTGCTTCTTCTGCCTCTTTAGCTAGTTCATCTATATATTTCCTCTTATCCCTTTTAATGCATCTTCTCACTTCTTTGTTCACCTCTGTGTAAGCTTCCTGTGTCTTGGCTTTATTACTTCTTGTTTTGCTTTTATTTATGTCTGCTTTCTTGTTCTTTCTTTCTTTAATTTTATCCAGGGTCTCTGCTGTCATCCATGCCTTATTCTGGCGTTCTCTTTTCCCCAGTGTTTCTTTGCATGTCTCTTTCCATATATTTGTTACCTGTTTCCAATGATCTTCTATATTTATTGTATTTTCTAGTTGAAGGTAGGATCAGACAACAGAGGCTTCGAAGAGATTATGGGAAAACATGGACTTGGGGATATAAACGAGAATGGAGAGATATTTGTGAATTTCTGCGCCCTTAATCAAATGAGCCTAGGAGGAACAATATTCCAACATAAAAGAATACACAAAGCTACATAGGTGTCACCAGATCATAGAACGGAAAATCAAATTGATCACATATGTATTAATAATAAGTTTAAGTCATCCTTACAGGATGTAAAAGTATATAGAGGGGCAGATGTAGCTTCTGATCATCATCTTCTGTTAGCCAAACTTAAAATTAAACTAAAAAGGTATACTACAACGAATAAGGGTAGAAAGTATTTCAATGTTGGGTTTCTTAAAGAACAAGGGTTTAAAAGAAAAATTCGCAGTCACAATATCAAACAAATACCAAGTCCTCCAACAACTAGAAAATTTATGTAATAATGAATGATATCTAATGTTGTATCAATGCCAGACCCGGACTATAGACACAAAACAATAAGAAAATAAGCACTACCAAGAGATGAAATGTCAGATGAATGATGGGAAACATCCTGATAGATAACATCAGAAATGAGGAACGAAGAAAAGTAATTATAGAAATAATTCTTGCCATTAAGTATATAAAAAATGGTTTGGCTACGTGATCAGACATGATTCTCTAAATAAGAGAATTAAACACAACAGGCCTTTAATAAATGTGAGAACACCAGATTCAAGGGCTGACTATGAAAAATGATGGAATATTATAAATAATAGGAAACAGAAGAGCAAAAAAAATGGAATATCTCCCCTCAACTCTGAAAGGCAAATGAGCAAGGAAAGAAGAAAAAGATGAATGATAACAAAGTTGAGTCATGGACTGTGAGAATTTTTGTGATGTTAAAGGATGTCAGATTTCTTGATCAGAGAAACATTCATGGTAGGATACAGGTGAAACACAATCTAGCTTATGTCTGCCTACATTCCCGGTACTGATTCTCTCACTGGTCAGATCAATATGTTTCTGTACTAAAGCCTTTCTTTAATCATCTTACTTCTTCATAGATAAGAAATATTGAGCAACCTCATCTGTCACATTTTAGTCTCAGGAAAATATGGTCAGCCTATTCAACCATTGTGAAGGGGTCTGGTTGGTCTCGTGAAAGAGGTTGAGAGTTCAAATCCTGGCTGCATCAGTTGGGATTATTATTATTATTTGTGATTTCTCTCTGCGGCAACCACTCCTGGTCTCATAAGCTTGAAACGTCAATTACTTGTCAACTGAAAAAATATGAGTACCACCAAAATGGGGGTTATATACCTGTGCGACGAGGGATCCCTGTTCACATGGCTGCCAAAGAAAACGAATTAACTCGCAAAATTCAGTTCCTAGCCTCTAGGGACTTTGCCAGAGGTAAAAGTTGGCGATTGTTGAAAAAAGAAAAATAGATTCATCGTGTGAATATAAATATCGTTCCAGGATATATTTGTACATTGTCAGTGAAACCTTTAACTGAAGCAAAGGAATGAGAAGAGATGACATTGCTATTGATGTCCACAACTGTGTCATCTATTCTCAAACACAAACCAATTCATGCTTGTAAGGCTACACCAAATCTTTACTCAGAATACACCATAAACAAGCAATAAAATGCCTGGAAGATGCTGATGTAAGACTGATATGTCATTTATACTGGTGAACAAACAACTATGACAAAATACGAGAACTCTGCATCTATTGGTATAAAAAAGAGGAATAAGACAGCTGCATTCTATCTTCATGTCTATTTAACTTGAACGCTGAGAGGATATACAAATAGTGTAGGAAATAAACAATACCAGCAAAGAATTTGGTTTGGAAATAAATATTAAAGACTAAAACTATTATTATTAGGAGAGAAAAGACAAAATATCTATCTATTGACCATTCGAGCCGGCCTGGCCCATAGGGCATAGACCAAGATACTCCTTCTCTTATCTAAATTTTTATTCTAGCAGTTTTAAAAAATATATTGAGATATTTTCTAACAAAATATACAAGGAGATATTGAAGTAGATGGAAGGAACCTAGAAAGAGTTCAAGAATATAACTGTCTTGGACATATAACAAATGATGGGAAATGTAAGACAGAAATAAACAAAAGATGTAGGAATTGCAAAAGCAATTTTAAGAACATGAAACTACACTCACATAAAAGCAAAATAACATAGAACTACAATTATGAATTGAAAATGCTATATGTACTCAACATTCCTGTACTGTGCAGAAACATGAACAGTCAATAAGAAAGCAGAGCACAAATGGAAGCCTTTGAAATGTGGATCTATAGAAAAATGGAGAGAACTGGGTGGAAGGTGAAGAAGACAAACAAGGAAGTTCTGAATCAGCTAAACATGAAAAAACATTACTTAACAGGATTCAAAAATGGCAACTGAAATGTGTTGGAAGAGAAGGTAGACAAAGACTAAAGTGAACTGAAAACATCAAACGGTGGCCGGGTGAACTTAGGACAATGTGCATCATCGAGAAAAGAGAAAGACTATAATGGTGCTCCTTGATAGCCAACTTTTGACGTGGTGCACACAATAAATGACTTACTTCTAAATAGGAAGAGATTATATATAACTAGAATAGGAAGAGATGTTAGATAACTAGAATAGGAAGAGCTGATACATAACTGGAATAGGAAGAGATGATATATAACTAGAATAGGAAGAGATGATATATAACTAGAATAGGAAGAGATGATATATAACTAGAATAGGAAGAGATGATATATAACTAGAATAGGAAGAGATGATATATAATTAGAATAGGAAGAGATGATATATAATTAGAATAAGCAGAGCTGATATATAACTCGAATCGGAAGAAATGATATATAACTAGAATAGTAAGAGATCTTATATAACTAGAATAGGCAGAGCTGATATATAACTAGAGTAGGAAGAATGGAGACAACCGCCATGTTTAATATTATGATTACCACTTTGTGGACATAATGTGCATTGACAAAACAAAAAAATCAACCCAAAATCCTCATTAACCGTGAAGAACTTGAAATTGTAACAAACTATGAATATCTGGTGAGCCGCGATAGCTCAGTGGTTATAGACTATAAAGGACGAGAGCTTGAGTTCGATCCTGATCGACGGTGTCCGGGTTCACCTAGCCTTAAATGGGTACCTGATATTTTCTAGGAAAGTAAAGCGGTATGGGCGTAATACTGACCACATTACCCCAAGAATCATGTGCCGAAGGTCTATAAAAATTGTGGTCAGTAACACCATATTCCCTATACGTCATTTGGGGTGACGGGGCACTTTCCTTTACTTATCTGGAATTCGTGTTTTCAAGTGACATTATCCACCAGTGGTCTCAAGCGACATTATCCACCAGTGGTCTCAAGTGACATTATCCACCAGTGGTCTCAAGTGACATTATCCACCAGTGGTCTCAAGCGACATTATCCACCAGTGGTCTCAAGCGACATTATCCACCAGTGGTCTCAAGTGACATTATCCACCAGTGGTCTCAAGCGACATTATCCACCAGTGGTCTCAAGCGACATTATCCACCAGTGGTCTCAAGTGACATTATCCACCAGTGGTCTCAAGCGACATTATCCACCAGTGGTCTCAAGCAACATTATCCACCAGTGGTCTCATGCGACATTATCCACCAGTGGTCTCAAGCGACATTATCCACCAGTGGTTTCAAGCGACATTATCCACCAGTGGTCTCAAGCGACATTATCCACCAGTGGTCTCAAGCGACATTATCCACCAGTGGTCTCAAGTGACATTATCCACCAGTGGTCTCAAGCGACATTATCCACCAGTGGTCTCAAGCGACATTATCCACCAGTGGTTTCAAGCGACATTATCCACCAGTGGTCTCAAGCGACATTATCCACCAGTGGTCTCAAGCGACATTATCCACCAGTGGTCTCAAGCGACATTATCCACCAGTGGTCTCAAGCGACATTATCCACCAGTGGTCTCAAGTGACATTATCCACCAGTGGTCTCAAGCGACATTATCCACCAGTGGTCTCAAGCGACATTATCCACCAGTGGTCTCAAGCGACATTATCCACCAGTGGTCTCAAGCGACATCATCCACCAGTGGTCTCAAGCGACATCATCCACCAGTGGTCTCAAGCGACATTATCCACCAGTGGTCTTAAGCGACATTATCCACCAGTGGTCTCAAGCGACATTATCCACCAGTGGTCTCAAGCGACATCATCCACCAGTGGTCTCAAGCGACATTATCCACCAGTGATCTCAAGCGACATCATCCACCAGTGGTCTCAAGCGACATTATCCACCAGTGGTCTCAAGCGACATCATCCACCAGTGTTTTAATTGTGTACTGGCAACTAAACGAATGAACGTTTCTCTTCGTCATCATCCCACCATATGTGGGGTTAAGTGGGCGTTCATGCGACGTTTTCTGGTGGTTTCTCGGGCACAACAGATTCGACTTGAGCACCGGGTTACCCATCATGTTCGATCCCGACTCGCTTGGCCGACCGGATATTCTGTTTCCTGGAGCACTACTGGGAAGTGGAGCAGGGTCTTGATCAGCTCTGATGTTCGCCAGTTCTGACGCATGCAGTCAGCCATGGGTTGCTAACGGCACTCAGCTCAATCGCTGAACATGAAGTTTTATCCGCCAGATTTGGATTTGAAATGGTTGCATTGTTCATAATTTGTATTTGATGTTGCATTGTTCATAATTTGTATTTGATGTTGCATTGTTCATAATTTGTATTTGATGCTGCATTGTTCATAATTTGTATTTGATGTTGCATTGTTCATAATTTGTATTTGATGCTGCATTGTTCATAATTTGTATTTGATGTTGCATTGTTCATAATTTGTATTTGATGTTGCATTGTTCATAATTTGTATTTGATGTTGCATTGTTCATAATTTGTATTTGATGCTGCATTGTTCATAATTTGTATTTGATGTTGCATTGTTCATAATTTGTATTTGATGTTGCATTGTTCATAATTTGTATTTGATGTCGCATTGTTCATAATTTGTATTTGATGTCGCATTGTTCATAATTTGTATTTGATGTCGCATTGTTCATAATTTGTATTTGATGTCGCATTGTTCATAATTTGTATTTGATGTTGCATTGTTCATAATTTGTATTTGATGTTGCATTGTTCATAATTTGTATTTGATGTTGCATTGTTCATAATTTGTATTTGATGTTGCATTGTTCATAATTTGTATTTGATGCTGCATTGTTCATAATTTGTATTTGATGTTGCATTGTTCATAATTTGTATTTGAAGCTGCATTGTTCATAATTTGTATTTGATGCTGCATTGTTCATAATTTGTATTTGATGCTGCATTGTTCATAATTTGTATTTGATGTTGCATTGTTCATAATTTGTATTTGATGTTGCATTGTTCATAATTTGTATTTGATGCTGCATTGTTCATAATTTGTATTTGATGCTGCATTGTTCATAATTTGTATTTGATGCTGCATTGTTCATAATTTGTATTTGATGCTGCATTGTTCTATTCTAACCAATTCCGGAGTTGAGGAGTTAGACTGAGGCATGTTAGAAAAATGTGAATAGCAAAAAGAAGAGAGAAACGAGCTCTCTACCGCCTGTGTGGTCACTGTTGCACACTGCATGGTCTAGGTTGGCCAGGTCTGGCGTTTTTCATGCAAGCTTATGTTGCTTTTTTTATTTCAGTTTATGTTTTTCTTTTTTACGTAAGCCGATTTCTTACGTTTTTCTCGCATCCATAAATATTTTAATTAAAATTCGTGGGAAAGTGAATATATTACACCATTTTTGCTCCACATAGAACTTGACACGATTTCAAATAGCTATTATTATCACGCGTTATGCCAGCACCACAAACTATTTGCGATAAGCCGTGAAAATATTACCCTTTCCAGACTAAAAGCCCAGGAACCCTCGTATGGTGAGAAATCTATGCTATATATAGCTTCTGACTTATTTTTTCTTGTCTGATTTTCCGTTGAATCAAACATCATCCAGTCTTACTTTTTTACGTCAAATGTGTTGAGCGATTGGGTCGCCAAATATCCCTAACTTCTGCTTCAATACTTTGTACGAAACTACAAGGGATCTCAGAGAAACCTTCTTTTTCTACTTCTTTCCTTCCTCATCTGCCTTTCAGCGTCGAGGGGAGATATAATTTGCGGTCTTTTGCTCTTCTGTTCGCCTCTGCTGCTGTTATGTTTCCTGGTTCTTCTAATATTCCATCGACCCATCTTTTTCGTGGTCGACCCTTGGGTCTGGTGTTCTCACAACGTTTGTTGAAAGCTCGTTGTGTGGTGTTTTGGTCGGTCTGCCTTGTCCCTGCCAAACCATTTTATCTGTTGTTTCCTTATATATTCTATGGCGGTGTCTATTCCTAGCTTTTTTCTCAGTTCTTCATTTCTGATCTTATCTCTCAGACTGTTTCCTGTCATTCGTCTAACACATTTCATCTCAGTAGAGGTTATTTTTTCTAATTGTTCTTGCATCTAGGGTCCAGGTCTGGCATTGGTAGCACAACGTTGGGATGAAGACTGTATTGTATAGTGCTCATTTTGTCTCCAGAGTTATTTCCTTGTTGGACAATAGTGGTGATAACTGTCCGATGATTTGACAAGCTTTGTTGCATCTTGATTCTATCTCTGCTGTTTGAGAATTATCGTTTGTCATTAGACTTCCTAGGTATTTGAATTCCTCTACTTGTTTTAGTTGTCTGCCTTCTATAGTTATGTTGATGTTCTGTTTATTTTTGGCGACATTCATGACTTCTGTTTTGTTGATGTTGATTTTCATGTTGTATTTTGTGCCTGAGATGCTGAGTTCGTTTAAGTGTTCTTGTAGGTCTTCTATTGTTTCATGTATTAGTGCCTGGTCGTCTGCAAATAAAAGCTCGTAAAAAAAAACCCCAGAAAAACCTGAGATACCACAATCATTACATGGCGTTGGGCAGAAGGGCATCAACTCACGGGCAGCTATATCTATAACAACAACACCTGATATAACAGAGACTTATTAATGAGATAGCCTTACATCTGTTATAACAGAGAACTATCAATGAGATAGCCATACATCTGTTATAACAGAGAACTATCAATGAGATAGCCATACATCTGTTATAACAGAGAACTATCAATGAGATAGCCCTACATCTCCAACAGAGAACTATCAATGAGATAGCCCTACATCTCCAACAGAGAACTATCAATGAGATAGCCTTACATCTGTTATAACAGAGAACTATCAATGAGATAGCCCTACATCTCCAACAGAGAACTATCAATGAGATAGCCTTACATCTGTTATAACAGAGAACTATCAATGAGATAGCCCTACATCTGTTATAACAGAGAACTATCAATGAGATAGCCTTACATCTGTTATAACAGAGAACTATCAATAAGATAGCCCTACATCTCCAACAGAGAACTATCAATAAGATAGCCCTACATCTCCAACAGAGAACTGTCAATGAGATAGCCATACATCTGTTATAACAGAGAACTATCAATAAGATAGCCCTACATCTCCAACAGAGAACTATCAATGAGATAGCCCTACATCTCCAACAGAGAACTATCAATGAGATAGCCTTACATCTGTTATAACAGAGAACTATCAATGAGATAGCCCTACATCTGTTATAACAGAGAACTATCAATGAGATAGCCCTACATCTCCAACAGAGAACTATCAATGAGATAGCCCTACATCTCCAACAGAGAACTATCAATGAGATAGCCTTACATCTGTTATAACAGAGAACTATCAATAAGATAGCCCTACATCTCCAACAGAGAACTATCAATGAGATAGCCATACATCTGTTATAACAGAGAACTATCAATGAGATAGCCCTACATCTCCAACAGAGAACTATCAATGAGATAGCCCTACATCTCCAACAGAGAACTATCAATGAGATAGCCATACATCTGTTATAACAGAGAACTATCAGTAAGATAGCCCTACATCTCCAACAGAGAACTATCAATGAGATAGCCCTACATCTGTTATAACAGAGAACTATCAATGAGATAGCCCTACATCTGTTATAACAGAGAACTATCAATGAGATAGCCCTACATCTCCAACAGAGAACTATCAATGAGATAGCCCTACATCTCCAACAGAGAACTATCAATAAGATAGCCCTACATCTCCAACAGAGAACTATCAATGAGATAGCCCTACATCTCCAACAGAGAACTATCAATGAGATAGCCTTACATCTGTTATAACAGAGAACTATCAATGAGATAGCCCTACATCTGTTATAACAGAGAACTATCAATGAGATAGCCCTACATCTGTTATAACAGAGAACTATCAATGAGATAGCCCTACATCTCCAACAGAGAACTATCAATGAGATAGCCCTACATCTCCAACAGAGAACTATCAATGAGATAACCCTACATCTGTTATAACAGAGAACTATCAGTGAGATAGCCCTACATCTCCAACAGAGAACTATCAATGAGATAGCCCTACATCTGTTATAACAGAGAACTATCAGTGAGATAGCCCTACATCTGTTATAACAGAGAACTATCAGTGAGATAGCCCTACATCTGTTATAACAGAGAACTATCAATGAGATAGCCCTACATATGTTATAACAGAGAACTATCAATGAGATAGCCATAAATCTGTTATAACAGAGAACTATCAATGAGTCCTACATCTGTTATAACAGAGAACTATCAATGAGTCCTACATCTGTTATAACAGAGAACTATGAATGAGTCCTACATCTGTTATAACAGAACTATCAATGAGGCAGCCCTACATCTGTTATAACAGAACTATCAATGAGATAGCCGTACTTCTGTTATAACAGAGAACTATCAATGAGACAGCCCTACATCTGTTATAACAGAGAACTATCAATGAGACAGCCATACATCTGTTATAACAGAGAACTATCAATGAGATAGCCCTACATCTGTTATAACAGAGAACTATCAATGAGACAGCCCTACATCTGTTATAACAGAGAACTATCAATGAGACAGCCCTACATCTGTTATAACAGAGAACTATCAATGAGACAGCCATACATCTGTTATAACAGAACTATCAATGAGACAGCCCTATATCTGTTATAACAGAGAACTATCAATGAGACAGCCCCACATCTCCGTTGTTCCTCCTCTATTGCTCTTCTGGGTAAAGAAACTGCAACAACATCATCATCTGTTGTTCTGACATCAAAATCCGTTAGATGGGAGGGTTGCTGTCGTAAAATTACTACTGTGGATTTATTGCTACCATCTTGTTTTCTGCAACTCCTGGCTGTGTAGTATGTTCTACTGAATAGATTTGTGTGTGTGTAGCAGTTCGAAGAGGAGTAGCGATATTGCCATCTATTTCATGGGTGAAGAATAATTCAACATCCTCTTGTTCTTCAACATTCAGCCGACCTCAACTCTTCATCGTCCGCCGGCCCCTATATTTGCGCCTTTCAGCTCGACACATTTATCTATTGATACGCATAATTTTGGTAGTCTTCATCTTCAATCACTACTAGCGTTGCCAATTTGATTAGTCGTTTACCATGGGCATCATTGGGATGTGGAATAGCGTGTGGATGAGCTGTGTTGTTCATCGCTGATTCTTGTTAGCGCACTCCCTGACCGCGCTCGGTAAAACTTCGACTAATCTCAAACGTTTGGCTGTTGGCAATAACCCCAAAACAGGGTGCTAGGCAAGGTTATGTGCTGTCACCAGATTTGTTTAATATGTATAGTGACATTATTTTAACATCCATAAGGGGCATGCCTGGAATAACAATCTAAGGACATAATATAAATAAGCTAAGGTATGCTGACAATCTTAATCGCAAAGAGCGGAAATGAGTTACAAGAAATGTTGGACATTATAGTGAAAGAAAGCAAAAATAAAGGACTCAGCCTTAATAGCAAAAAGACGGAGGTAATGGTAACAACAACAACAACAAAAAAGACATCACCTCAGTGCAAAATAAAGACAAGTGGAACAATATTAAAACAGGTAAATGAATTTAAATATTTGGGAACTTTGTTAACCTCAGACGGAAGATATACAAAAGAGGTGAGATGCAAAATGGCTCAGGCAAAAGCAGCTTTCCAAAAAATGAGGAAGATACTATGCAATCTATTTTTGACAATAGAAACAAGAAAAAGAGTTCTTAAATGTTATGTAGAGCCAGTTTTAATATATGGATGTGAATCATGGACAATAGGACAACAGACAAGAAAATCACTGGAGCCTGTAGAAATGTGGTTTTACAGAAGAATGTTGAGGATACCATGGACAGCTAAGAAGAGTAATGAAGAGGTTCTGAGAGAGGTCAAAGCAAAAAGAGAGCTAATTTCCAATGTTAGGAAGAGACAATCATCATTTTTTGGCCAAGTAATGAGAAGGGAAAGTTTCTTTCACTATAATGTCTAACATTTCTTGTAACTCATTTCCACTCTTAGCGATTAAGCCTGCTGGCGTAGGTGATCATGTCTCTCCACAACTTTTGATTTCGACAGTTATTTATCATTCCTGTAGTTGACCTTCTGCCAAACCACTCTCTTAAGCTGTCTGGTATATTTTCCCTTTGCTTCCCTCTATCTCTTCGTCCCTCAATTTTTCCAGTTGTTACAATATATTCCAGCTGTTCTCTTCTCATTACATGGCCAAAAAATGATGATTGTTTCTTTCTAATATTGGAAATTAGCTCTCTTTTTGCTTTGGCCTCTTTCAGAACATCTTCATTACTCTTCTTAGCTGTCCATGGTATTCTCAACATTCTTCTGTAAAACCACATTTCTACAGACTCCAGTGATTTTCTTGTCTGTTTTCATATTGTCCATGATTCACATTCATATGTTAAGATTGGCTCTACATAACATTTAAGAACTCTTTTTCTCGTTTCTATTGTCAAAAATGGATTGCACAATATCTTCCTAATTTTTTGGGAAAGCTGCTCTTTGCCTGAGCCATTTTGCATCTCACCTCAGTTGTACATCTTCCGTCTGAAATATTTAAATTCATTTACCTGTTTTAATATTGTTCCACTTGTCTTTATTTTGCACTGAGGTGATGTCTTTTTCTTTGTTGTTACCATTACTTCTGTCTTTTTGCTATTAAGGCTGAGTCCTTTATTTTTGTTTTCTTTCACTATAATGTCCAACATTTCTTGTAACTCATTTCCACTCTTAGCGATTAATACTGTATCACCAGCATACCTTCGATTATTTATATTATGACCTCCAATTGTTATTCCAGGCATGCCCCTTATTGATCTTAAAATAATCTCACTATAAATATTAAACAAATCTGGTGACAGCACACAACCTTGTCTAACACCCTGTTTTATTTGTTGAAACATTCCCAATTGGTTTCCAGTTCTTATGGTCGCTGTTTGCTGCCAGTACATGTTCTTTATTATTCTTAGATCTTTGTTGTCTATGTTTATGCTTTCTAAAACTTTGATTATTTCTTGGTACTTTACTTTGTCAAATGCTTTGGTATAATCTATGAAACATACGTATAGATTTGTTTTCACATCTATGGCTCTTTCTACTAAAGATCTTATGATGTATATGGCATTGCTTGTTCCTTTATCTCTAACAAAATGATAAACGACACTGTACATCACTAATTTCTGGACTGATTTTGTTTCGCACTCTTGTGCGCATTTCGCATTTTTGACAATAGAAACAAGCAAAAGAGTTCTAAAATGTTATGTAGAGCCAGTCTTAATATATGAATGTGAATTACAGACAATGGGACAACAGACAAGAAAATCACAGGAGACTGTAGAAATGTGGGTTTACAGAATATTATTGAGAATACCATGGGCAACTAAGAAGAGTAATGAAAACTTTCTGAAAAAGGACAAAGCAAAGAGAGAGCTAATTTCCAATATTATGAAGAAACAATCATAATTTGTATGGTCCAATGAGAAGGGAACAGCTGGAATATATTGTGACGACTAGGAAAGTTGAGGGATGAAGTGATAGAGGGAAACAAAGAGAAAAGATACCAGACAGCTTAAGAGAATGGCTTGGCAGAAGGTTAACAACAAAAATGATAAATAACTGACGAGATACGAGCACTATACAATACAATCTTCATTCCAACGTTGTGCTACCAATGCCAGACCTGGACCCTAGATGCAAGAACAATAAGAAAAAATAACCTCTACAGAGATGAAATGTGTTAGACGAATGGCAGGAAACAGTCTGAGAGATAAGATCAGAAATGAAGAACTGAAAAAAAGCTAGGAATAGCCCCCACCATAGAATATATAAGGAAACAACAGATAAAATGGTTTGGCCACGTGACAAGGCAGAAAGAACAAAACACAACACAACGAGCCTTCAACAAACGTTGTGAGAACACCAGACCCAAGGGTCGACCACGAAAAAGATGGGTCGATGGAATATTAGAAGCACTAGGAAACATAACAGCAGCAGAGGCGAACAGAAGAGCAAAATACCGCAAATTATATCTCCCCTCGACGCTGAAAGGCAAATGATGAAGGAAAAGAAGAAGAAGAAGAGCTGACGAGATCGAAAGTAGTGTAAGAGACATGATCACCTTCGCCAGCAGGCATGACACTTGATGATGATGATTGGAACATACATTTCCGTCATGCTAACGCATGCGCATTGCCCATACCGCCAAAAACTTCAAATCTCACTTCCGCCTTGTGGGTCGCCTTATTCGGTTTTGTTTACGAGTTTAGACTATGAAAACTAAGAAAAACAGAAAGAATGATCAGAACATACCTGGTAAGTCATCATACATTAAAATAAACCTGACTTTATAAAACGGATTAAAAAAAAAAACCCGTTAAATGTGTCGAAAATGATGTAAATAATTCTTGACCTATTCTTCTGTCTTACTACTTACTGTCTTGTCTTAGTTCAGCACACTAGCACAGCCAGCATGACTTATGACATGATTATCATATGATGATTGATTCTCTCTGGTCATCAGCGGATCGTCATGAGTGACATGAGTCGATCAGTCTACCTACTACTTGCGAAATTGCTAATTAAATAATTACTCAAATTACTGAACTAAGTAGTAAGTTACTTGCTGCTACTAATTTAGGATTTATTACTAATTTACTTCCACTTCCATACAATACAATAACATGGCCTACAACTACAAGACTACAGTAGTACAGTTGAGTGTACATAAGCATCATATAATGAATGTGACGTTATAATATATTATAAATGTCATTGTCATCATCATGTTTCATCTTGATTAAATTATATTATGATTATGACTTTACTAACTTTACTACTTTACTTTAGACCTCTCCACCCTCTCACTGCTCTCTCACTCTGTCAACAGACGAGACAAGCAATAATTGAATAATCAATAATAACTCAAATTCAGATAACTGCAATAACATATAAATATTTATGATATATTTACCCCACCACCTGTGACTACCTACAAAAGTCTACATTTTTAGTTAGAGTTAGAGCAGTGACTAACACTCAGCCAGAATTATTTGGTTGTGATTGAAGTCCAGCCCATCAAAAGTCTTCTTAATTTAAATCTAAAAATAAAAATAATGTTTATATGTTTGGTAATTGCGAGTCTAGAGCATTGTAAATTATTTCTGGGTAAAGCTTAGCTGTTAGGTTGCGCATTTCTCAGTTAGTATGAACATACACTCAGTCAGGTGAGATCACAGGTTTAGATAACATTTTGATGCTAAACTTGTAAAACTTATACTGTTGAAATTACATAAAATGTTAGGAGGCTATGGCACCTCACAACTCACAGCAGCAGAGCTGGAAGAAGTTGTCACTGACCCACAACTGATGACTTGTGTCAGGATCAGTGAACCAGAACCATCCAGACCCTGCTCCACCTCTCGGTGGTGCCTCCAGAAACAGACTAACCTATCGAGTCTGGCCAAGTGAGTAGGGATTGAGAAAGGGAAGACATTGACATATGATATCTATTCATAGTATCTATGGATCTTTCGAGCTGTAGCCTGCCCATAGGACATATTATACCCAGATACTCTTTCTCTTATCTAAATTTTTATTCTAGCAGTTTTCAATCCTTGTAAAGATCTTTTATCAAATCTTGCCATTTGTCTCTGTTCTGTGCAAGCAACTCTTATCTCATTGAGGGAGCCGATTCCTGCTGCTCTTGCCTCTCTGATCAGTGTTCTATATGATTTCAACATCACTGTTCTCATCTTCACTGTTCACATCTTCTACTATCTAATTCTTCTATTGGAACTTCAATATCACTTTCACCATTTTTATTGAAACATAAATCATCTAAACCATACATATTTCCACCATAACTATTGCCAGTGGCATCATGAAACTGGTGCAGAATATTACCCATTCCAGAAACTGTCACAAAAAACTTGTCAGAATATACAAATTCACAGAAAATCAACAAAGTGTCAGATTTGCACATGGTAAACACGGAAACAAAGTTCATTTATCAAACTATCGAAGTCACACATTCTAAATCTACCAGAAATATATTAAAAAGACACAATTCCCCCAAAATGAAAAAAGTCTAAAAGCGTTTCACTGGCGTATTGGTAGCGAGAGGTAAACGATAGGGGCAAGCACATTCGGCAGTGTCAATTTTCAACTGTTTAACACAACCAATCAAATCAAACTCGAGAAGATTGGCTGAATGGATGGGGCATGGGAAAAAAGGGAGAGATATTTTTAAATAAATGCCGAGGCCAAACCACCATGACATTAATAACCTAAAAAGGGAGCAAACCTCCATCTTCAAACTGAGAACCAGACATTACCATTGAACAACCACATCAATAGAATACAACAAAACCAAACTCCATCATCTCTGTGAACACCCACATGAAACAGTAAAACATCACTTTTTTGACTGTCTAAACCTCACTGACATCATAGCAACTCTACTTCCTACAAAAACCTGATAAATGGAACACCTTGTTTACAACTACATGGGAGCTCAGAAATATCTACAGATATCATTACAGGGCAGAAGGGCATCAGCTCACAGGCTTCTGGATCCATAACAACACCCCACTAATGGGAATATGCTGTAAAGATTGTTTTATTTTTAAACACCAGACATTCAAGTGCATAATCATCTGTTTGGTAGTTGGAGCTTTGTTGACAATAATTGATTCTTTGTGAACTTTTTAGTGGATTGTGTCTTGTACCCTTTATTTAGTGCATGTCGTTTTCTGTACACATTTGTTCATGAATGATTCACAAGTCTTGGCTTTCCTGCAGGAAGCTATTATTTGTAGTCAACAGACATTCTTAGGAAAGTAGAGTTGGCAGACTAGTCTGTGTACAGTGTTTCTTGACATGGGTTTACAATGTCATACTTTATGTATTGCTGTTGCAGATCAGCGTAGAAGCCCTGAAGATTGTGGCAACAGCTCCATACATTCGATGCGCAGGTCATCAAGAAGGATTCAGGTATCAAAAGTTTCTCTTGCTGTGGAAAGTTGTGTTTAGATATTTTATTTTAGACAACAGTTTGTAGTAAACATTCTTGAGAAAAATGAATGGTGGTGAGAGGTAAACTGCTAGGAGTAGGATGGAAGCATCAAGAAGTGGACTGTTGAAGTGTGGCATTATGAGAACTAGCAAAGAATGTTGACATTTATTAGACATTCATATTTTTTGTTTGTTTCACACTACCTGCACATTTGCTGTGTAAGACATGGAGGACAGCTTGGCTCAAAGTCATAATGGGAGTTAGACAAGGATGTGTTTTGTCACTACTCCTTTTCCTTGTGGTTATGGACTGGATCATGTGAATGTTTGTTGGCAACAGACCAAGAGGAAGTACTTTCTGTCTCACCGAACGTCTTGAAGATGTTGACTTTTCAGATTATGTTGGATTGCTTGCCCACTGTCACCAAGACATACAAGAGAAAACAGAGTAGATCAGTTTGCTAGCACTGTAGGACTGGAAATAAATGTAGAGAAAGCTAAAATTATGAGGACATGCGAAAAGTACAAAGTTACATCCTGAGGAGGGAACAGGCAAATAATTGCAGTGCTATGGTAAAGCTGGTAGCAAGTGATGGGGTGTAACCTAATTATAATTAATAATTATGTATCACGATGTACAAGTGAATCCTCTGATCTTGAAAGAATCATTAGGGAAGAGAATTGTATCCATCTTGAGAACATGGTTACAAGTCATTCACTGATTATGGACGCAACAACCCTAATGGTTATGGATGGAGGCGAGAAGGTGGCTCCTAACAAGCATATTATGAAGGTTACGATCATGCTGGAAGGCATCCAAAGGAGGATCAGGGAAAAGTAGATGGGTAGTGAGGTCGGAGCCGAGAATGGAGAGGTAACAGTGAATGATTCTGACAACCACATAGCGGTGAAGGTGATGGGTGAGAACAAGTATTGCCCTGTCAGAGGAGGGACAGGGTAAGTGTAGCCTGGCAGGAGGTGCAGTAAAGCCGTTGAAGAGCAAGTAGAAGGCCAATTGGGGATAGAGGCATTGATGAAAGAAGTCTAGTTAATATGTAGAAATGGATGGTAACCTCTTGAAAATAACAACTTTAACCCAAATAGAACCAACCTTACCAAGATAAAAAACCTTCAGTGAGTGATATTAAGCCAGCAGTGAGTGATATCACGCCAGCAGGGCATGCATGGTTGCTTAGATTTGAGCTCAGAAATTCACTGAAGATTGTCAAAATGTCTGGAGAAGGTGCTGCCATATTCTTTCTTCTCTCATTGACCCAGTGGTTCGAAAAGAAAGTTTCCCATTATTGTCTTCCCTTAAATGGTCGTAGATGTCTTGTGTTGTAGGCAGGCTACATTTGCACCTTGTGGCCCTATATCATCATCATCAAGTACCGTGCCTGCTGGCATAAGTGATCACGTCTCTCCACAACTTTTGATCTCGACAGTTATTTATCATTTCTGTTGTTGACCTTCTGCCGAGCCATTCTCTTAAGCTGTCTGGTATCTTTTCTTTTTGATTCCCTCTATCTATTCGTCCCTCGATTTTTCCAGTTGTTACAATGTATTCCAGCTTTTTCCTTTTTATTACATGGCCAAAAAATACAGATTTGGCCCTATATATCTGACTATGATATTTCTGAGTACTGGCTTGTCTCCCCTCTTTATCCCTACTCACTTGGGTAGACTGGCTAGTCTGTTTCTAGGGAGCACTCTCCAGAGATGGAGTAGGATAGTTCTGGTTCACTGGTTCTGATACAAACACTAAACTATGAGTTGTCAGCCACTCGCAACTCTGATACTTTGCTCCTTTTCCCTGTTGCTGTATTATATAATGACCTGTAAACATATTAACCTCTGTAGCATCCATAGTTATGTATATAGCCTGCTGCACGTACAGCATCGCATAGCTTAGGCTCTACGACGAGCTCTAATTGTTGATCATGAACTGTTTGGAAATGACCACATGCTTCCAAGGTGACATCTTTTCTTCTTTCTTTCCTCATTTGCCTTGCAGTGTTGGGGGAAGATATCATTTGCAGTCTTTTGCTCTACTGTTGGCCTCTGCTGCTGTTTCCATTGTTTCTAATATTCCGTCATTCCATCTTTTTCATGATCGACCTTTGAGTCTTGTGTTTTAGCAACTTTTATTAACACATTCCATACCTTGAACAGCAAATCGCAGCTTTCACAGCCAGCACGCTTAGACCAAAAGTTGCAGTTTGCTGCTTTTAATTTATCAACATTTTTGCACTTATTTCTGCTAAAACCTCAATCTTCTCTTATTATCTGCTTTTCCAACTTTGTGAATCAGTTTTCCCAACAAAATGTGTGTAGATCACATTTTAAAATTTATTTTATCGTTCTTTCAAATTAGAAAAAAAATTCTCAAAAACTGCGATCACAGCTTGTTACTGTTAATCTCCTTGGTAAGGGATATGTTAAAGGCTCATTATGTTGTGTTTTGATCTTTCTGCCTTATCCCATGGCCAAACCATTTTATCTGTTGTTTCTTTATGTATTCTATGGTGGGAATAATTCCTAGCTCTTTTCTAATTTCTCAATTCTGATCTTATCTCTCAGGTTGTTTTTTGTTATTCATCTAACACATTTTATCTTGGTTTTGGTTATTTGTCTTATTGTTCATTGAGCCTAGGATCCAAGTCTGGCATTGGTAGCACAACGTTGGGGTGAAGATTGTATTGTAGAGTACCCGCTTTGCCTCTAAAATTATTTCCTTGTTGGACAATAGTGTTGATAGCTGTCCAATGATTTGTTGCATCTTGAGTCTGTGCATATCTCTGCTGTGTATGAATTGTCATTTGTCACTAGACTTCCTAGATTTTTAAATTGCTATAAGATAACATGACCACCAAATATGGAGGTTGGTAGATGTGTGATCATGTACACTTGAGAGCAATATTGTGAGAATGCAACAGTTGTAAATCAGGCGACTCATATTTTGGCACTTTCAGGAATTCAATCATCGTAAAAGCTGGAAGAAACTAGAATTTGCTCTCCTACTTTTTGCACATGCAAACCATTGGCTGAGAGCTCAGTAGAGTAATAATAGAAGATGATGACTAGAAAGATATAATTGGATGAAGGTAGATGTTGCTTATAAGTTATGCTATAGAGAGAGCTTGTTGATGTATTAGTGTGTATGAACCCTTTTTGCAGGTATATAGATGTTTATGTTTACCTCATTAAGTTCATACTTTTATCTGCATATCAGTATAGTCACAAGTTGTACATATAGTATAGTCATAAGATGTACATATCTATATGTGTGGAGCATGCAACTGACAAACTTGGGGCAAAAGCAATCAACAAGAACACTTATACAAGCATGTCTCAATGAATAAAAAGTAGCTTTATCTACCTGTGTTCAGGCAGAAAAAAGTGTGCACTGGCCTCATCACCACTTATGGTTTTCATTATAATTTACATAAGTCTTGTCTCTGTCATTTTGTCATTGTGGTACCATTGATACAACATTGTCTTGTTAATCCTTCCTTTCCATTTACCTTTTCAGCTCCCTGTGGAACAGGTCTTCAACAAACACTTTCCAAGTCGTTCTGTTTTTTGCCATTCTTTTAAGATCATTCCATGTCTTCCCCATCATCTTCATCTCTGCTTCCATCTGTCTTCTCCAAGAATTCCTTAGTCTTCCTCTTTGTCTTTTCCCCTGGGGATTCCAAAAAAGGGCCTGTTGTATAATACTCTGAGTTGGCTTCTGTAGTGTGTGTCCTATCCAGCGCCATCGTCTTCGCCGTATCTCTTTATCCACTGGCGCTTGACTGGTACATTTCCATAATTCTATGTTAGTGATTTTGTCCTGCCATTTCCATCCTTTTATTCTGTGTAAGCATCCATTAATCATAATTAACAAAATTCATAATTCACAAAAATAAAGTCTGTATCTTCGTGATTGTCAATTTTGTTGTTCTCCATGTTTCACAGCCATATAATAGGACTTGTCTTGTTAATGCTTACACAGAAATGTCTACTTTTGACCTCTACAGAACATGCGAGCATCGACAGCCAGTCCTCCAGAACAGCTTGCTGCGGTATCTATTTTTATGCTTTTTTTAAAAAACAAATCAATATTGAACTGCTGTTTTCTGCTGATAATTTAGTTTGATCAAAAATGATATTGACGTCTATAAGTTTAATATTATAGATTGATGTGCTGACTTATGGGGGCTCATTTATGAGACTGAGAATTAAGAGTTAAGCCCTGTACAAGTGAGACTAGGCAATTGTGGATCATTGTATACACTTTCCCTTCATTGTTAGAGAGGATAAACTAGAGGAAGTAACATTGTGTACACTTTCTCTTCATTGTTAGAGAGCTAGAGGAAGTATCATTGTGTACACTTTCTCTTCATTGTTAGAGGGAATAAGCTGGAGGAAGTATCATTGTGTACACTTTCTCTTCATTGTTAGAGAGGATAAACTAGAGGAAGTATCATTGTGTACACTTTCTCTTCATTGTTAGAGAGCTAGAGGAAGTATCATTGTGTACACTTTCTCTTCATTGTTAGAGGGAATAAGCTGGAGGAAGTATCATTGTGTACACTTTCTCTTCATTGTTAGAGAGGATAAGCAAGAGGAAGTATCATTGTGTACACTTTCTCTTCATTGTCAGAGAGGACACAGCACCTGTGGGTGTGGTTGATTCTTGTAATAAGAAATGTAAGGTGATAACTGTGTTCAACAAATGTGCAAGATTGAAACAAGAAACTAGAAATGATCAATATCCACATGATTAATATTTGATGTTCACTGCAAACACGTTTGTGAATTTTTGAGGAAAGTTACAATTTGTATTTTAAAAATTCTATAACAGGGTTGCTATGAAAGAAGTCACTTGACAAACTTTAGGATGTTACCATTCTTTTTTTCTCTTCCCCACTTGACAAACTATAGGATGTAACCACCTTTTCTTCCCTTCCTCACTTGCTAAACTATAGGATGTAACCACCTTTTCTTCCCTTCCTCACTTGCTAAACTATAGGATGTAACCACCTTTTCTTCCCTTCCTCACTTGACAAACTTTAGGATGTTACCATTCTTTTTTTCTCTTCCCCACTTGACAAACTATAGGATGTAACCACCTTTTCTTCCCTTCCTCACTTGACAAACTATAGGATGTAACCACCTTTTCTTCCCTTCCTCACTTGACAAACTATAGGATGTAACCACCTTTTCTTCCCTTCCCCACTTGACAAACTATAGGATGTAACCACCTTTTCTTCCCTTCCTCACTTGACAAACTATAGGATGTAACCACCTTTTCTTCCCTTCCTCACTTGACAAACTATAGGATGTAACCACCTTTTCTTCCCTTCCTCACTTGCTAAACTATAGGATGTAACCACCTTTTCTTCCCTTCCTCCTTTGACAAACTATAGGATTTAACCATTCTTTTCTTTCCCTTCCTCACTTGACAAACTATAGGATGTAACCATTCTTTTCTTTCCCTTGCAGGCAGATTCAGCTTATGATGCTGATGAGGAATCTGTGACGCCAAACTCTAGCCCCAACCAACAAGCTGAGCCAGGTAGAGACCCGTATGAGATGGACATGACAGACGATGAGGTTCCTGCCACCAAGAACAAACAAAAAAGGAAAAATGATCAGAGGAAAGCCAACAAACAATTAGCTACAAAGACACAGAAGAAAGCTAAGAATTCCTCTGCAGGCAAGAAGAAGAACAACAACAACCCAACTAGCACACCTGTGCTGCATGGTTCTGGTGATGTAGTCTCAAAGTTACACGACAGTCAGTCTCTGTCGGGCACACCTGAGGTAACACCCATCCTTCCATACAAACCTCACCACGAGTGTGTCTCACTGTCAGATGACAGCTTTACAACACCCCAGATTCATAGACCTTCGAAAAAGCGGAGCTTGCAGCCTGATTCACTTACTAACTTGTCCAACCAATTGTCATACGGCACACCAGGTGATTCTGGTATAGCTTTGTCACCAGTTTCAAAAAAGCATCGTTCAACTTCTGACACAGAGAAACGTACATCGGTGCTGGAGACTAGAAACTCAAATCCCCAGAGGAGGAGCATAGTGCTTTTGAAAGCTAAAAAGGAGCACAAGCATGCTTCCAATGAACATGTTCAGATAAACAAGAACATCTTTAGTCCAATCACTGAAATCAATATACCAGATCAATATCAAAAAGTCAAAGTTCATAAAAAGACTAAAACAGAGGAGGATTCCTGTTTTGGGTTTGACTCATTAATGTCACCGTTAATTGCTACGGAAAATTCACCGCCACCTAAACCCAAACGTTTAAAGAATTCTAAAAAGTTTAAGAAAAGCAAATCTTCCAAAGATGATTACCGCTTGAAGTTGACAAACTCTAGCGGTTCTTCAACAACATGTGCCACCAACAAGCTGAGACTTAACTTGGAGTCAGAAAGCTCTCCAGAAAGTTTACCAAGAACTAAATCTACTTCACCAACATTGTTTTCAGACTCGTTCTCCGCAGACTCAGGTAAACTTCTTACATTAGCATCTACTTGTTGATAATGCTTGCAATGTGAGGTCGAGATCAGATGATGTCATATAACCTTCTCCACAGGGAGGCTTGTTCATGATTTGGGCCACAACATCAGGATGTACCTAGTCTTGTCATTCTACATTGTAAAACTGTAAATATACTTGTGTTTTCTATTTATTCACTTTATTGTTATTTCTGTTCTTCCATTTGATTGTTCTTTCACTTTATTGTTCTTTCTGAAACTCTTATATAAAATGGGGGCCCAAGATGCTAGCGGTACCTGGACTGGAAGTGGTAACTGACTTAAAGCTGACTCCTCATTAATTCTTACTTGGAAGTGGTCACTGACTCAAATTTGACTCATTGATCCTTACTTGGAAGTGGTCTCTAACTCATGGCTGATTTCTCATTGATGCACACTCACTTAGATCTCCGACTCGTCAATGATACTTACTCACTTGGAAGTGGTCTCTAACTCCTCAATGATACTTACTCACTTGGAAGTGGTCTCTAACTCCTCAATGATACTTACTCACTTGGAAGTGGTCTCTAACTCCTCAATGATACTTACTCACTTGGAAGTGGTCTCTAACTCCTCAATGATACTTACTCACTTAGAAGTGGTCTCTAACTCCTCAATGATACTTACTCACTTGGAAGTGGTCTCTAACTCCTCAATGATACTTACTCACTTAGAAGTGGTCTCTAACTCCTCAATGATACTTACTCACTTAGAAGTGGTCTCTAACTCCTCAATGATACTTACTCACTTAGAAGTGGTCTCTAACTCCTCAATGATACTTACTCACTTAGAAGTGGTCTGACTCCTCAATGATACTTACTCACTTAGAAGTGGTCTCTAACTCCTCAATGATACTTACTCACTTGGAAGTGGTCTCTAACTCCTCAATGATACTTACTCACTTAGAAGTGGTCTGACTCCTCAATGATACTTACTCACTTAGAAGTGGTCTCTAACTCCTCAATGATACTTACTCACTTGGAAGTGGTCTCTAACTCCTCAATGATACTTACTCACTTAGAAGTGGTCTCTAACTCCTCTATGATACTTACTCACTTAGAAGTGGTCTCTAACTCCTCAATGATACTTACTCACCTAGAAGTGGTCTCTTAACTCCTCAATGATACTTACTCACTTAGAAGTGATCCCTAACTCCTCAATGATACTTACTCACTTAGAAGTGGTCTCTGACTCCTCAATGATACTTACTTAGAAGTGGTCTCTAACTCCTCTATGATACTTACTCACTTAGAAGTGGTCTCTAACTCCTCAATGATACTTACTCACCTAGAAGTGGTCTCTTAACTCCTCAATGATACTTACTCACTCAGAAGTGGTCTCTAACTCCTCAATAATACTTACTCACTTAAAAGTGGTCTCTAACTCCTCAATAATACTTACTCACTTAGAAGTGGTCTCTGCCTCCTCAATGATACTTACTCACTTAGAAGTGATCTCTAACTCCTCTATGATACTTACTCACTTAGATGTGGTCTCTAACTCCTCAGTGATACTTACTCACTTAAAAGTGGTCTCTGACTCCTCAATGATACTTACTCACTTAGAAGTGGTCTCTGACTCCTCAATGATACTTACTCACTTAGAAGTGGTCTCTAACTCCTCTATGATACTTACTCACTTAGACGTGGTCTCTAACTCCTCAGTGATACTTACTCACCTAGAAGTGGTCTCTAACTCATTCAATGATACTTACTCACTTAGAAGTGGTCTCTGACTCCTCAATAATACTTACTCACTTAAAAGTGGTCTCTATCTCCTCAATAATACTTACTCACTTAGAAGTGGTCTCTGACTCCTCTATGATACTTACTCACTTAAAAGTGGTCTCTAACTCCTCAATGATACTTACTAACTTAAAAGTTGTCTCTGACTCCTCAATGATACTTACTCACTTAGAAGTGGTCTCTAACTCCTCAATGATACTTACTCACTCAGAAGTGGTCTCTAACTCCTCAATGATACTTACTCACTTGGAAGTGGTCTCTGACTCCTCAATGATACTTACTCACTTTGGTCTGACTCCTCAATGATACTTACTCACTTAGAAGTGGTCTCTAACTCCTCAATGATACTTACTCACTTGGAAGTGGTCTCTAACTCCTCAATGATACTTACTCACTTAGAAGTGGTCTCTAACTCCTCAATGATATTTACTCACTTAGAAGTGGTCTCTAACTCCTCAATGATACTTACTCACTTAGAAGTGGTCTCTGACTCCTTAATGATACTTACTCACTTGGAAGTGGTCTCTGACTCCTCAATGATACTTACTCAGAAGTGGTCTCTGACTCCTTAATGATACTTACTCACTTGGAAGTGGTCTCTAACTCCTCAATGATACTTACTCACCCAGAAGTGGTCTCTTAACTCCTCAATGATACTTACTCACTTAGAAGTGGTCTCTTAACTCCTCAATGATACTTACTCACTTAGAAGTGATCCCTAACTCCTCAATGATACTTACTCACTTAGAAGTGGTCTCTAACTCCTCAATGATACTTACTCACTTAGAAGTGGTCTCTGACTCCTCAATGATACTTACTCACTTAGAAGTGGTCTCTAACTCCTCTATGATACTTACTCACTTAGAAGTGGTCTCTGACTCCTCAATGATACTTACTCACCTAGAAGTGGTCTCTTAACTCCTCAATGATACTTACTCACTTAGAAGTGATCCCTAACTCCTCAATGATACTTACTCACTTAGAAGTGGTCTCTGACTCCTCAATGATACTTACTCACTTAGAAGTGGTCTCTAACTCCTCTATGATACTTACTCACTTAGAAGTGGTCTCTAACTCCTCAATGATACTTACTCACCTAGAAGTGGTCTCTTAACTCCTCAATGATACTTACTCACTCAGAAGTGGTCTCTAACTCCTCAATAATACTTACTCACTTAAAAGTGGTCTCTAACTCCTCAATAATACTTACTCACTTAGAAGTGGTCTCTGACTCCTCAATGATACTTACTCACTTAGAAGTGATCTCTAACTCCTCTATGATACTTACTCACTTAGATGTGGTCTCTAACTCCTCAGTGATACTTACTCACTTAAAAGTGGTCTCTAACTCCTCAATGATACTTACTCACTTAAAAGTGGTCTCTGACTCCTCAATGATACTTACTCACTTAGAAGTGGTCTCTAACTCCTCTATGATACTTACTCACTTAGACGTGGTCTCTAACTCCTCAGTGATACTTACTCACCTAGAAGTGGTCTCTAACTCATTCAATGATACTTACTCACTTAGAAGTGGTCTCTGACTCCTCAATGATACTTACTCACTTAGAAGTGGTCTCTAACTCCTCAATGATACTTACTCACTTAGAAGTGGTCTCTAACTCCTCAATGATACTTACTCACCTAGAAGTGGTCTCTTAACTCCTCAATGAGACTTACTCACTTAGAAGTGATCCCTAACTCCTCAATGATACTTACTCACTTAGAAGTGGTCTCTGACTCCTCAATGATACTTACTCACTTAGAAGTGGTCTCTAACTCCTCTATGATACTTACTCACTTAGAAGTGGTCTCTAACTCCTCAATGATACTTACTCACCTAGAAGTGGTCTCTTAACTCCTCAATGATACTTACTCACTCAGAAGTGGTCTCTGACTCCTCAATAATACTTACTCACTTAAAAGTGGTCTCTAACTCCTCAATAATACTTACTCACTTAGAAGTGGTCTCTAACTCCTCAATGATACTTACTCACTTAGAAGTGATCTCTAACTCCTCAATGATACTTACTCACTTAGAAGTGGTCTCTAACTCCTCAGTGACACTTACTCACTTAAAAGTGGTCTCTAACTCCTCAATGATACTTACTCACTTAAAAGTGGTCTCTGACTCCTCAATGATACTTACTCACTTAGAAGTGGTCTCTAACTCCTCTATGATACTTACTCACTTAGACGTGGTCTCTAACTCCTCAGTGATACATACTCACCTAGAAGTGGTCTCTAACTCATTCAATGATACTTACTCACTTAGAAGTGGTCTCTGACTCCTCAATAATACTTACTCACTTAAAAGTGGTCTCTAACTCCTCAATAATACTTACTCACTTAGAAGTGGTCTCTGACTCCTCAATGATACTTACTCACTCAGAAGTGGTCTCTAACTCCTCAATGATACTTACTCACTTAAAAGTGGTCTCTGACTCCTCAATGATACTTACTCACTTAGAAGTGGTCTCTAACTCCTCAATGATACTTACTCACTCAGAAGTGGTCTCTAACTCCTCAATGATACTTACTCACTTGGAAGTGGTCTCTGACTCCTCAATGATACTTACTCACTTAGAAGTGGTCTGACTCCTCAATGATACTTACTCACTTAGAAGTGGTCTCTAACTCCTCAATGATACTTACTCACTTGGAAGTGGTCTCTAACTCCTCAATGATACTTACTCACTTAGAAGTGGTCTCTAACTCCTCAATGATATTTACTCACTTAGAAGTGGTCTCTAACTCCTCAATGATACTTACTCACTTAGAAGTGGTCTCTGACTCCTTAATGATACTTACTCACTTGGAAGTGGTCTCTGACTCCTCAATGATACTTACTCAGAAGTGGTCTCTGACTCCTTAATGATACTTACTCACTTGGAAGTGGTCTCTAACTCCTCAATGATACTTACTCACCTAGAAGTGGTCTCTTAACTCCTCAATGATACTTACTCACTTTGAAGTGGTCTCTTAACTCCTCAATGATACTTACTCACTTAGAAGTGATCCCTAACTCCTCAATGATACTTACTCACTTAGAAGTGGTCTCTAACTCCTCAATGATACTTACTCACTTAGAAGTGGTCTCTGACTCCTCAATGATACTTACTCACTTAGAAGTGGTCTCTAACTCCTCTATGATACTTACTCACTTAGAAGTGGTCTCTGACTCCTCAATGATACTTACTCACCTAGAAGTGGTCTCTTAACTCCTCAATGATACTTACTCACTTAGAAGTGATCCCTAACTCCTCAATGATACTTACTCACTTAGAAGTGGTCTCTGACTCCTCAATGATACTTACTCACTTAGAAGTGGTCTCTAACTCCTCTATGATACTTACTCACTTAGAAGTGGTCTCTAACTCCTCAATGATACTTACTCACCTAGAAGTGGTCTCTTAACTCCTCAATGATACTTACTCACTTAAAAGTGGTCTCTAACTCCTCAATAATACTTACTCACTTAGAAGTGGTCTCTGACTCCTCAATGATACTTACTCACTTAGAAGTGATCTCTAACTCCTCTATGATACTTACTCACTTAGATGTGGTCTCTAACTCCTCAGTGATACTTACTCACTTAAAAGTGGTCTCTAACTCCTCAATGATACTTACTCACTTAAAAGTGGTCTCTGACTCCTCAATGATACTTACTCACTTAGAAGTGGTCTCTAACTCCTCTATGATACTTACTCACTTAGACGTGGTCTCTAACTCCTCAGTGATACTTACTCACCTAGAAGTGGTCTCTAACTCATTCAATGATACTTACTCACTTAGAAGTGGTCTCTGACTCCTCAATAATACTTACTCACCTAAAAGTGGTCTCTAACTCCTCAATAATACTTACTCACTTAGAAGTGGTCTCTGACTCCTCAATGATACTTACTCACTCAGAAGTGGTCTCTGACTCCTCAATGATACTTACTCACTTAAAAGTGGTCTCTGACTCCTCAATGATACTTACTCACTCAGAAGTGGTCTCTGACTCCTCAATGATACTTACTCACTTAGAAGTGGTCTCTAACTCCTCAATGATACTTACTCACTCAGAAGTGGTCTCTAATTCCTCAATGATACTTACTCACTTAAAAGTGGTCTCTGGCTCCTCAATGATACTTACTCACTTAGAAGTGGTCGCTAACTCCTCAATGATACTTACTCAGAAGTGGTCTCTAACTCCTCAATGATACTTGCTCACTTAAAAGTGGTCTCTGACTCCTCAATGATACTTACTCACTTAGAAGTGGTCTCTAACTCCTCAATGATACTTACTCACTTAGACGTGGTCTCTAACTCCTCAATGATACTTACTCACTCAGAAGTGGTCTCTAACTCCTCAATGATACTTACTCACTTAGAAGTGGTCTCTAACTCCTCAATGATACTTACTCAGAAGTGGTCTCTAACTCCTCAATGATACTTACTCACTTAGAAGTGGTCTGACTCCTCAATGATACTTACTCACTTAGAAGTGGTCTCTATCTCCTCAATGATACTTACTCACTTGGAAGTGGTCTCTAACTCCTCAATGATACTTACTCACTTAGAAGTGGTCTCTAACTCCTCTATGATACTTACTCACTTAGAAGTGGTCTCTAACTCCTCTATGATACTTACTCACTTAGAAGTGGTCTCTAACTCCTCAATGATACTTACTCACCTAGAAGTGGTCTCTTAACTCCTCAATGATACTTACTCACTTAGAAGTGGTCTCTGACTCCTCAATGATACTTACTCACTTAGAAGTGGTCTCTAACTCCTCTATGATACTTACTCACTTAGAAGTGGTCTCTAACTCCTCAATGATACTTACTCACCTAGAAGTGGTCTCTTAACTCCTCAATGATACTTACTCACTCAGAAGTGGTCTCTAACTCCTCAATAATACTTACTCACTTAAAAGTGGTCTCTAACTCCTCAATAATACTTACTCACTTAGAAGTGGTCTCTGACTCCTCAATGATACTTACTCACTTAGATTGTGATCTCTAACTCCTCTATGATACTTACTCACTTAGATGTGGTCTCTAACTCCTCAGTGATACTTACTCACTTAAAAGTGGTCTCTAACTCCTCAGTGATACTTACTCACTCAGAAGTGGTCTCTAACTCCTCAATAATACTTACTCACTTAAAAGTGGTCTCTAACTCCTCAATAATACTTACTCACTTAGAAGTGGTCTCTGACTCCTCAATGATACTTACTCACTTAGATTGTGATCTCTAACTCCTCTATGATACTTACTCACTTAGATGTGGTCTCTAACTCCTCAGTGATACTTACTCACTTAAAAGTGGTCTCTAACTCCTCAATGATACTTACTCACCAGAAGTGGTCTCTTAACTCCTCAATGATACTTACTCACTTAGAAGTGGTCTCTAACTCCTCAATGATACTTACTCACTTAGAAGTGATCCCTAACTCCTCAATGATACTTACTCACTTAGAAGTGGTCTCTAACTCCTCAATGATACTTACTCACTTAGAAGTGGTCTCTGACTCCTCAATGATACTTACTCACTTAGAAGTGGTCTCTAACTCCTCTATGATACTTACTCACTTAGAAGTGGTCTCTGACTCCTCAATGATACTTACTCACCTAGAAGTGGTCTCTTAACTCCTCAATGATACTTACTCACTTAGAAGTGATCCCTAACTCCTCAATGATACTTACTCACTTAGAAGTGGTCTCTGACTCCTCAATGATACTTACTCACTTAGAAGTGGTCTCTAACTCCTCTATGATACTTACTCACTTAGAAGTGGTCTCTAACTCCTCAATGATACTTACTCACCTAGAAGTGGTCTCTTAACTCCTCAATGATACTTACTCACTCAGAAGTGGTCTCTAACTCCTCAATAATACTTACTCACTTAAAAGTGGTCTCTAACTCCTCAATAATACTTACTCACTTAGAAGTGGTCTCTGACTCCTCAATGATACTTACTCACTTAGAAGTGATCTCTAACTCCTCTATGATACTTACTCACTTAGATGTGGTCTCTAACTCCTCAGTGATACTTACTCACTTAAAAGTGGTCTCTAACTCCTCAATGATACTTACTCACTTAAAAGTGGTCTCTGACTCCTCAATGATACTTACTCACTTAGAAGTGGTCTCTAACTCCTCTATGATACTTACTCACTTAGACGTGGTCTCTAACTCCTCAGTGATACTTACTCACCTAGAAGTGGTCTCTAACTCATTCAATGATACTTACTCACTTAGAAGTGGTCTCTGACTCCTCAATGATACTTACTCACTTAGACGTGGTCTCTAACTCCTCAATGATACTTACTCACTTAGAAGTGGTCTCTAACTCCTCAATGATACTTACTCACCTAGAAGTGGTCTCTTAACTCCTCAATGAGACTTACTCACTTAGAAGTGATCCCTAACTCCTCAATGATACTTACTCACTTAGAAGTGGTCTCTGACTCCTCAATGATACTTACTCACTTAGAAGTGGTCTCTAACTCCTCTATGATACTTACTCACTTAGAAGTGGTCTCTAACTCCTCAATGATACTTACTCACCTAGAAGTGGTCTCTTAACTCCTCAATGATACTTACTCACTCAGAAGTGGTCTCTGACTCCTCAATAATACTTACTCACTTAAAAGTGGTCTCTAACTCCTCAATAATACTTACTCACTTAGAAGTGGTCTCTAACTCCTCAATGATACTTACTCACTTAGAAGTGATCTCTAACTCCTCAATGATACTTACTCACTTAGAAGTGGTCTCTAACTCCTCAGTGACACTTACTCACTTAAAAGTGGTCTCTAACTCCTCAATGATACTTACTCACTTAAAAGTGGTCTCTGACTCCTCAATGATACTTACTCACTTAGAAGTGGTCTCTAACTCCTCTATGATACTTACTCACTTAGACGTGGTCTCTAACTCCTCAGTGATACATACTCACCTAGAAGTGGTCTCTAACTCATTCAATGATACTTACTCACTTAGAAGTGGTCTCTGACTCCTCAATAATACTTACTCACTTAAAAGTGGTCTCTAACTCCTCAATAATACTTACTCACTTAGAAGTGGTCTCTGACTCCTCAATGATACTTACTCACTCAGAAGTGGTCTCTAACTCCTCAATGATACTTACTCACTTAAAAGTGGTCTCTGACTCCTCAATGATACTTACTCACTTAGAAGTGGTCTCTAACTCCTCAATGATACTTACTCACTCAGAAGTGGTCTCTAACTCCTCAATGATACTTACTCACTTGGAAGTGGTCTCTGACTCCTCAATGATACTTACTCACTTAGAAGTGGTCTGACTCCTCAATGATACTTACTCACTTAGAAGTGGTCTCTAACTCCTCAATGATACTTACTCACTTGGAAGTGGTCTCTAACTCCTCAATGATACTTACTCACTTAGAAGTGGTCTCTAACTCCTCAATGATATTTACTCACTTAGAAGTGGTCTCTAACTCCTCAATGATACTTACTCACTTAGAAGTGGTCTCTGACTCCTTAATGATACTTACTCACTTGGAAGTGGTCTCTGACTCCTCAATGATACTTACTCAGAAGTGGTCTCTGACTCCTTAATGATACTTACTCACTTGGAAGTGGTCTCTAACTCCTCAATGATACTTACTCACCTAGAAGTGGTCTCTTAACTCCTCAATGATACTTACTCACTTTGAAGTGGTCTCTTAACTCCTCAATGATACTTACTCACTTAGAAGTGATCCCTAACTCCTCAATGATACTTACTCACTTAGAAGTGGTCTCTAACTCCTCAATGATACTTACTCACTTAGAAGTGGTCTCTGACTCCTCAATGATACTTACTCACTTAGAAGTGGTCTCTAACTCCTCTATGATACTTACTCACTTAGAAGTGGTCTCTGACTCCTCAATGATACTTACTCACCTAGAAGTGGTCTCTTAACTCCTCAATGATACTTACTCACTTAGAAGTGATCCCTAACTCCTCAATGATACTTACTCACTTAGAAGTGGTCTCTGACTCCTCAATGATACTTACTCACTTAGAAGTGGTCTCTAACTCCTCTATGATACTTACTCACTTAGAAGTGGTCTCTAACTCCTCAATGATACTTACTCACCTAGAAGTGGTCTCTTAACTCCTCAATGATACTTACTCACTTAAAAGTGGTCTCTAACTCCTCAATAATACTTACTCACTTAGAAGTGGTCTCTGACTCCTCAATGATACTTACTCACTTAGAAGTGATCTCTAACTCCTCTATGATACTTACTCACTTAGATGTGGTCTCTAACTCCTCAGTGATACTTACTCACTTAAAAGTGGTCTCTAACTCCTCAATGATACTTACTCACTTAAAAGTGGTCTCTGACTCCTCAATGATACTTACTCACTTAGAAGTGGTCTCTAACTCCTCTATGATACTTACTCACTTAGACGTGGTCTCTAACTCCTCAGTGATACTTACTCACTAGAAGTGGTCTCTAACTCATTCAATGATACTTACTCACTTAGAAGTGGTCTCTGACTCCTCAATAATACTTACTCACCTAAAAGTGGTCTCTAACTCCTCAATAATACTTACTCACTTAGAAGTGGTCTCTGACTCCTCAATGATACTTACTCACTCAGAAGTGGTCTCTGACTCCTCAATGATACTTACTCACTTAAAAGTGGTCTCTGACTCCTCAATGATACTTACTCACTCAGAAGTGGTCTCTGACTCCTCAATGATACTTACTCACTTAGAAGTGGTCTCTAACTCCTCAATGATACTTACTCACTCAGAAGTGGTCTCTAATTCCTCAATGATACTTACTCACTTAAAAGTGGTCTCTGGCTCCTCAATGATACTTACTCACTTAGAAGTGGTCGCTAACTCCTCAATGATACTTACTCAGAAGTGGTCTCTAACTCCTCAATGATACTTGCTCACTTAAAAGTGGTCTCTGACTCCTCAATGATACTTACTCACTTAGAAGTGGTCTCTAACTCCTCAATGATACTTACTCACTTAGACGTGGTCTCTAACTCCTCAATGATACTTACTCACTCAGAAGTGGTCTCTAACTCCTCAATGATACTTACTCACTTAGAAGTGGTCTCTAACTCCTCAATGATACTTACTCAGAAGTGGTCTCTAACTCCTCAATGATACTTACTCACTTAGAAGTGGTCTGACTCCTCAATGATACTTACTCACTTAGAAGTGGTCTCTATCTCCTCAATGATACTTACTCACTTAGAAGTGGTCTCTAACTCCTCAATGATACTTACTCACTTAGAAGTGGTCTCTAACTCCTCTATGATACTTACTCACTTAGAAGTGGTCTCTAACTCCTCTATGATACTTACTCACTTAGAAGTGGTCTCTAACTCCTCAATGATACTTACTCACCTAGAAGTGGTCTCTTAACTCCTCAATGATACTTACTCACTTAGAAGTGGTCTCTGACTCCTCAATGATACTTACTCACTTAGAAGTGGTCTCTAACTCCTCTATGATACTTACTCACTTAGAAGTGGTCTCTAACTCCTCAATGATACTTACTCACCTAGAAGTGGTCTCTTAACTCCTCAATGATACTTACTCACTCAGAAGTGGTCTCTAACTCCTCAATAATACTTACTCACTTAAAAGTGGTCTCTAACTCCTCAATAATACTTACTCACTTAGAAGTGGTCTCTGACTCCTCAATGATACTTACTCACTTAGATTGTGATCTCTAACTCCTCTATGATACTTACTCACTTAGATGTGGTCTCTAACTCCTCAGTGATACTTACTCACTTAAAAGTGGTCTCTAACTCCTCAGTGATACTTACTCACTCAGAAGTGGTCTCTAACTCCTCAATAATACTTACTCACTTAAAAGTGGTCTCTAACTCCTCAATAATACTTACTCACTTAGAAGTGGTCTCTGACTCCTCAATGATACTTACTCACTTAGATTGTGATCTCTAACTCCTCTATGATACTTACTCACTTAGATGTGGTCTCTAACTCCTCAGTGATACTTACTCACTTAAAAGTGGTCTCTAACTCCTCAATGATACTTACTCACTTAAAAGTGGTCTCTGACTCCTCAATGATACTTACTCACTTAAAAGTGGTCTCTGACTCCTCAATGATACTTACTCACTTAAAAGTGGTCTCTGACTCCTCAATGATACTTACTCACTTAAAAGTGGTCTCTGACTCCTCAATGATACTTACTCACTTAAAAGTGGTCTCTGACTCCTCAATGATACTTACTCACTTAAAAGTGGTCTCTGACTCCTCAATGATACTTACTCACTTAGAAGTGGTCTCTAACTCCTCAATGATACTTACTCACTTAGAAGTGGTCTCTAACTCCTCAGTGATACTTACTCACTCAGAAGTGGTCTCTAACTCCTCAGTGATACTTACTCACTTAGAAGTGGTCTCTAACTCCTCAGTGATACTTACTCACTTAGAAGTTGTCTCTGACTACTCAGTGACCCTTTCTCATTTAGAAGTAGTCTCTGACTCCTCTATGATCCCTACATATTTACATGATCACTATCAGGAGGTGTAGCAATGATCACTATTTCTGACGCAAACAGTGAGCTATGAGTTGCTGGTTGCTCCCCGGTACCACAAAATGCCATGCTGGTGTTGAATCAAAATATTGTGTCTTACTATAGACAAGACGATGTCCTTGGGGGGCAGACATTGAAGAGGAGTAGACTAAATGATGCTATTGTTTTACAAGCTGCTCTTGTATTTTACATGCTAAGATTGCTTGTTTCATGCACAGATAATTGTCTAAATTTGCTTGTTACATACACCACATTAGTTGTCTGTCTAAGTTTGCTTGTTTCATTCACTGCATTATTAGCCTGTCTAAGGTTGCTTGTTTCATACACTCCAATATATGTTTAAGTTTGCTTGTTATATATACCACATTTTCTATTTTGTTTTTTCAATTCTCCCTCACATTTAGCTTTACTGCAGCTTCATATTTTTATGCATTCATTTATATTTCTTTGCTGTAACTCCTTACATACACCACATTAGCTGTCTGTTCAAGTTTGCTTGTTTCATACACCATATTAGTTGTTTGTTCAAGTTTGCTTGTTTCATACACCACATTAGTTGTCTATTCAAGTTTGCTTGTTTCATACACCACATTAGTTGTCTGTTCAAGTTTGCTTGTTTCATACACCACATTAGTTGTCTGTTCAAGTTTGCTTGTTTCATACACCACATTAGCTGTCTGTTCAAGTTTGCTTATTTCATACACCGATTATTTGTCAAAGTTTACTGATTTCATTCACTGCATTATTTGTTTGTCCAAGTTTGCTTGTTTCATACACCACATTAGTTGTCTGTTCGAGTTTGCTTGTTTCATACACCACATTAGTTGTCTATTCAAGTTTGCTTGTTTCATACACCACATTAGTTGTCTGTCCAAGTTTGCTTGTTTCATACACCACTTTAGTTGTCTGTCCAAGTTTTCTTGTTTCATACACCACATTAGTTGTCTGTCCAAGTTTGCTTGTTTCATAAACCACTTTAGTTGTCTGTCCAAGTTTGCTTGTTTCATAAACCACTTTAGTTGTCTGTCCAAGTTTGCTTGTTTCATACACCACATCAGTTGTCTGTCCAAGTTTGCTTGTTTCATACACCACATTAGTTGTCTGTCCAAGTTTGCTTGTTTCATACACCACATTATTTGTCTGTCCAAGTTTGCTTGTTTCATACACATTATTTGTCTGTCCAAGTTTGCTTGTTTCATACACCACTTTATTTGTCTGTCCAATTTTGCTTGTTTCATACACCACTTTATTTGTCTGTCCAAGTTTGCTTGTTTCATACACCATATTAGTTGTTTGTCCAAGTTTGCTTGTTTCATACACCACATTAGTTGTCTGTCCAAGTTTGCTTGTTTCATAAACCACATTAGTTGTCTGTTCAAGTTTGCTTGTTTCATACACCACTTTAGTTGTCTGTTCAAGCTTGCTTGTTTCATACACCACATTAGTTGTCTGTTCAAGCTTGCTTGTTTCATACACCACTTTAGTTGTCTGTTCAAGCTTGCTTGTTTCATACACCACATTAGTTGTCTGTTCAAGCTTGCTTGTTTCATACACCACATTAGTTGTCTGTTCAAGTTTGCTTGTTTCATACACCACATTAGTTGTCTGTTCAAGCTTGCTTGTTTCATACACCACATTAGTTGTCTGTTCAAGTTTGCTTGTTTCATACACCACATTAGTTGTCTGTTCAAGTTTGCTTGTTTCATACACCACATTAGTTGTCTGTTCAAGTTTGCTTGTTTCATACACCACATTAGTTGTCTGTTCAAGTTTGCTTGTTTCATACACCACATTAGTTGTCTGTTCAAGTTTGCCATTTTCATACACCACTTTAGTTGTCTGTTCAAGCTTGCTTGTTTCATACACCACATTAGTTGTCTGTTCAAGCTTGCTTGTTTCATACACCACATTAGTTGTCTATTCAAGTTTGCTTGTTTCATACACCACATTAGTTGTCTGTTCAAGTTTGCTTGTTTCATACACCACATTAGTTGTCTGTTCAAGTTTGCTTGTTTCATACACCACATTAGTTGTCTGTTCAAGTTTGCTTGTTTCATACACCACATTAGTTGTCTCTTCAAGTTTGCTTGTTTCATACACCACTTTAGTTGTCTGTTCAAGCTTGCTTGTTTCATACACCACATTAGTTGTCTGTTCAAGCTTGCTTGTTTCATACACCACATTAGTTGTCTGTTCAAGTTTGCTTGTTTCATACACCATATTAGTTGTCTGTTCAAGCTTGCTTGTTTCATACACCACATTAGTTGTCTGTTCAAGTTTGCTTGTTTCATACACCACATTAGTTGTCTGTTCAAGCTTGCTTGTTTCATACACCACATTAGTTGTCTGTTCAAGTTTGCTTGTTTCATACACCACATTAGTTGTCTGTTCAAGTTTGCTTGTTTCATACACCACATTAGTTGTCTGTTCGAGTTTGCTTGTTTCATACACCATATTAGTTGTCTATTCAAGTTTGCTTGTTTCATACACCATATTAGTTGTCTGTCCAAGTTTGCTTGTTTCATACACCACATTAGTTGTCTGTTCAAGCTTGCTTGTTTCATACACCACATTAGTTGTCTGTTCAAGCTTGCTTGTTTCATAAACCACTTTAGTTGTCTGTTCAAGCTTGCTTGTTTCATACACCACATTAGTTGTCTGTCCAAGCTTGCTTGTTTCATACACCACATTAGTTGTCTGTTCAAGCTTGCTTGTTTCATACACCACATTAGTTGTCTGTTCAAGCTTGCTTGTTTCATACACCACATTAGTTGTCTGTTCAAGTTTGCTTGTTTCACACACCACATTAGTTGTCTGTTCAAGCTTGCTTGTTTCATACTCCACATTAGTTGTCTGTTCAAGCTTGCTTGTTTCATACACCACATTAGTTGTCTGTTCAAGTTTGCTTGTTTCATACACCTACATTGAAGTCTTTAGCTGTAGATATCAAGTAATCTGTCCTGCAAGTATGAGTGATAGACATTTAGCTTCTCTACAACACAATCACAATGTTGTGCTACAAATGCAACCTGGACTCAAGAATAATATGAAAAATAACCACTAAATGATAGGAAATAGCCTGAGAGATAAGATCAGATATGAAGAACTGAGAAAAATTATAGGAATAATTCCGGCCATGGAATATATAAAGAAAGAACAAATAAAATGGTTTGGCCACAAGATAAGACAGAAAGATCAAAACACAACACAATGAGCCGTTAATAGATGTTGCAAGAATACCAGGCTCAATGGCCGACTATGAAAAAGATGGATTGGTGGAATATTAGAAACACTAGAAAACATAACAGCAGCAGAAGCTAAAAAAAAAGAGCAAAAGACCACAACTTATATTTCTCTTTTCTGTCTTCTTGATGCAGAAAGACAAATGAGGAAGGAAAGAAGAACTCTTTTATAACCTTCAGAACAGAATATAATCAATATCATCACCCCTTAAAATACACTGTCTGTCACTTCCAGCTGTTATCAGTCAGTTGATAAAATAAAATGTAGATAACACATGTGGCAGTTGGAGGCACATTAGCTCGCTTATTATGCAGGTCTAAATTGTTAACCATTGTAATATTGAATGTGTGCTTCCAATGTGACAGAGTCGTTGGAGATGGAAGTGAACAGAAGCTCAAGCAGAATGTATAAACCTTCCAAAGTGAAACAGATCAAAGGGAGAGCAAGTGTAAGTTGATCTAGAGTGTTATCTAACCTACTGCCCCCTATCATGTCAATGTAAGCATAGAACTACCATTTTCTATTTCTTTGTTTCTACAGTTGTTTTAAAAACTTATTAATAAAAATAGGTTATCTACTACAAATGTTATCATTGGTTACACTTAACCAATGGTAACACAGATTTATTTAAGAAGTGTTAGACAAGCTGTCATTGTAAAAAGTATTGTTATGGAAACAGAGCCATAGATTTTAGAAGTGGTGATCTCTGCAATATGTGCCATTTTGGCATGCAAGGTCTCTGTTCTTGAGATTGTGGCTCTGCCCTATGTGCCGTCTTCGGCTCGAAAGGACAATAGATAGAGATAGATAGACTTAACCAATGGTAACACAGATTTATTTAAGAAGTGTTAGACTTAACCAATGGTAAGTAATGTAAAGAGCACCGTATCCCAAGTGACATATAGATAGGGAACACGGTGTTGGTGACCATCATTTTTACAGACCTTCGGCACATGATTTTTGGGGTAATGTGGTTGGTATTACACCCGTGTCAGTTTACTTTCCCAGAAAATAATCCGGTACCTATTTTAGGCTGAGTGAACCTAGAAGCCATTCATCAGAATCGAACCCAATCTCTTGTCCTTTGTAGTCCAGTTCATTTAGCACTGAGCTATTGTGGCTCACTAAACAATGGTAACATAGATTTATTTCAGAAGTCATAATCTAGTACATTTAACACAACCATAAGATATAAAAATGGGAGACGTGATGTGATAGCTCAGTCATTAGTGAATTGGACTACAAAGGATTAGAGGTCAGGTTTGATCCTGATCGATGGCTACTGGGTCCACTCAGCCTTAAATGGGTACAAGATTTTTTATGGGAATGTAAAGCGGCACGGATGTAATACCAACCACATTACCCCAAAAATCATGTGCCAAGAGTCAATAAAAATGATGGTCACTAATATCATATTCCCTATAGGCCAGTTGGCGTGACAGGGCTCTTTAATTTTACTTTATAGGGTATAAAATAATAAACTTCCTGTTATATGACATTGTTATGGTTGATTTTCCAGTGATGTTATTCACATACCACTGATTTTATGTTGATTATTAGTTACTTGTTTAAACAAATCAGATTTGACATCATTTGCTTGCTGATATCTGTGAGCTTGCACTTCTTGTGTGACAAGCCAGGCAGTGAAATGTGTTCTACTCACATGTCTTGTCTCTTCATATATGGGAGTAGTGTGGGATGAGGAGAACATTAACCCCAGATGACAGTAAAAAAAAAAAGTAAAGTACCCCCGTCACGCCAAGTGGCGTATAGGGAAGGAATATGGTGTTAGTGACCACAAATTTTACAGACCTTTGGCACATGATTTTTAGGGTAATGTGGTCGGTATTACGCCCATGCCGCTTCACTTTCCCAGAAAAAAATCTGGTACCCATTAAAGGCTGGGTGAACCCGGAAGCTGTCGGTTGGGATCGAACCCTACCCCTTGTCCTATGTAGTCCAGTTCACTAACCACTGAGCTATCGCGGCTCCCCCAGATGACAGTACCGGAGTGTAAAGATTACTGCATGAAAACGTGACATTTTATAGTGTTCAAACATATGTTTTGTTATATTGTAAGTTTAATACGACATGAGCAGAAAGTGCCCGGAATGATGGTTGCATAACTTGTTCTCATTTATCTTGCAGGTCTCAAAACTGGATGTTTGGGCTACCAATTTTAATATGGAAATTGAGGACATTGAGAAATTTGATCTCAATATTGAGTGATGTTGTTTGTGACCTGTGTTCAGATGTGACATTTAACGGATTGACTACGCCACGTTTTTTTTCTTATGTAATCATAGATCACCAGTATTTTGTTTACATTACCACCATTTATTCCTTTATCAGCAGCATGTAGGTCGGGTACGATGTTTGGAGGTCTGGCAGAAATAACAATTATAGAAACAAGTTGAATACAGATTGTTGAATGAGGTGCTAGAGACATTAATTGATAAAGTGAGAGATTGTAGAATGGGGAACTAGAGACATTATTTGTTAAAGTGAGAGATTGTAGAATGGGGAGCTAGAGACATTAATTGATAAAGTGAGAGATTGTAGAATGGGGAGCTAGAGACATTAATTGATAAAGTGAGAGATTGTAGAATGGGGAACTAGAGACATTATTTGTTAAAGTGAGAGATTGTAGAATGGGGAGCTAGAGACATTAATTGATAAAGTGAGAGATTGTAGAATGGGGAACTAGAGACATTAATTGATAAAGTGAGAGATTGTAGAATGGGGAGCTAGAGACATTAATTGATAAAGTGAGAGATTGTAGAATGGGGAGCTAGAGACATTAATTGATAAAGTGAGAGATTGTAGAATGGGGAGCTAGAGACATTATTTGTTAAAGTGAGAGATTGTAGAATGGGGAGCTAGAGACATTATTTGTTAAAGTGAGAGATTGTAGAATGGGGAGCTAGAGACATTATTTGTTAAAGTGAGAGATTGTAGAATGGGGAGCTAGAGACATTATTTGTTAAAGTGAGAGATTGTAGAATGGGGAGCTAGAGACATTAATTGATAAAGTGAGAGATTGTAGAACTCTGTGAGCAGTTGACCAACTTCATCTAGTTATCACACGCTGGCAGTAATGAGTAGATTGCCACCTTCATCTGTATCATTCTCTGAATGTCTCTGAGGCTGCACATTGGACAATACAAAAGTAGAGGAGACAACTATGTTGAGCTGTTATGTTACAATAATTGCTATAATGTTTCATGTCAGAAAATGAAAACAAAAAAGCAAATATGTTCGTGTTTATGTGTATGTACACAGATGTACAGTGTACAGTCAAATTCAGTGCCTTTTTGTTACATCTGACTTTTTGTTATCAAATTGACATTAACTGAACAATTTGATAAGGACTAATCTCCAATGTTCACCCATTAAACACAATCTATCTCTCTCTCTCTCTCTCTCTCTCTCTCTCTCCTCTCTCTCTTTCTCTCTCTCTCTCTGTCTCTCTTCCTCAATGAGATTTTGCTGAAATTGACTCGCTAAGAACTGCCTTGATAGAAGAATAATTGCAGCTTCTTAGTTTGTTAAACCTTCTTTAAGTGAATGATTGCATATTCTTGGTTTTGTTAAACCTTCTTTAAGTGAATGATTGCATATTCTTGGTTTTGTTAAACCTTCTGTAAGTGAATGATTGCAGTTTCTCTGTGTTAACCCTACATTACAATTCACACACCTGTACATCACAACATTGTATTGCTGCTTGTATGATTTCTTGTGCTCTAAAATATGTGAGATCACCTCCTCCTTGTCATTGTTTTCACCTGCTCCACTATCTTTTATGTTCTCTTGTTGTAATGCTTTTCACTTCAGTGGACAATGTGTCTGCACTAGATGATGGTCATAGATGAAAAGAAAAGCAAGATCAAATGCAAACAGAATGGATGTTGATGGTTGTACATGGCTGACATCATAATGTGTTGGGCATGGTTGTACATGGCTGACATCATAATGTGTTAGGCATGGTTGTACATGGCTGACATCATAATGTGTTGTGCATGGTTGTACATGGCTGACATCATAATGTGTTGGGCATGGTTGTACATGGCTGACATCATAATGTGTTGGACATGTTGTACATGGCTGACATCATAATGTGTTGGACATGGTTGTACATGACTGACATCATAATGTGTTGGGCATGGTTGTACATGGCTGACATCATAATGTGTTGGACATGGTTGTACATGGCTGACATAATGTGTTGGGCATGGTTGTACATGGCTGACATCATAATGTGTTGGACATGGTTGTACATGGCTGACATCATAATGTGTTGGGCATGGTTGTACATGGCTGACATCATAATGTGTTGGGCATGGTTGTACATGGCTGACATCATAATGTGTTGGACATGGTTGTACATGGCTGACATCATAATGTGTTGGACATGGTTGTACATGACTGACATCATAATGTGTTGGGCATGGTTGTACATACTGACATCATAATGTGTTGGACATTGTTGTACATGACTGACATCATAATGAGTTGGGCATGGTTGCACATGGCTGACATCATAATGTGTTGGACATGGTTGTACATGACTGACATCATAATGTGTTGGGCATGGTTGTACATGGCTGACATCATTTGTTGGACATGGCTGACATCATAATGTGTTGGACATGGCTGACATCATAATGTGTTGGACATTGTTGTACATGACTGACATCATAATGAGTTGGACATGGTTGCACATGGCTGACATCATAATGTGTTGGACATGGTTGTACATGACTGACATCATAATGTGTTGGGCATGGTTGTACATGGCTGACATCATTTGTTGGACATGGCTGACATCATGTGTTGGACATGGCTGACATCATAATGTGTTGGACATGGTTGTACATGGCTGACATCATCATGTGTTGGACATGATTGTACATGGCTGACATCATAATGTGTTGGACATGGCTGACATCATAATGTGTTGGACATGGCTGACATCATAATGTGTTGGACATGGCTGACATCATAATGTGTTGGACATGGCTGACATCATAATGTGTTGGACATGGTTGTACATGACTGACATCATCATGTGTTGGGCATGGTTGTACATGACTGACATCATAATGTGTTGGACATGGTTGTACATGACTGACATCATAATGTGTTGGGCATGGTTGTACATGGCTGACATCATCATTTGTTGGACATGGCTGACATCATAATGTGTTGGACATGGCTGACATCATAATGTGTTGGACATGGCTGACATCATAATGTGTTGGACATGGCTGACATCATAATGTGTTGGACATGGCTGACATCATAATGTGTTGGACATGGCTGACATCATAATGTGTTGGACATGGCTGACATCATAATGTGTTGGACATGGCTGACATCATAATGTGTTGTACATGGCTGACATCATAATGTGTTGGGCATGGTTGTACATGGCTGACATCATCATGTGTTGGACATGATTGTAGCGAAAGGAGACAATCAGTTTCTCAAGGCTATCTCTCTCTGATTGTGTGTGTGTCTCTCTCTGTCTATATCTCTCTGTGTGTTTCTGTGTCTTTCTCTGTCTGTGCATCTCTCTCTCTGTGTCTGTATCTCTCTCTCTCTCTATATATATATATATTTTTCTGTCTGTGTGTCTATCTCTCTCTCTCTCTATGCCTGTATCTCTATGTCTCTGTGTGTGTCTCCCTCTCTCTATGTCTGTGTGTCTCTCTCTCTCTCCCTCCCTTCCCCTCTCTCTCTCCCTCTCTCTCCCTCTCTCTCATCAGTGCCTTCACAGAGGCTACCCTGAATCTCGAGTGTTTGTGACTAACTGTATCAAGATACTTCCTTCTTCTTGACTTCCGTTTCCCAAGATGGTGGATCTAGGTCACGTTCTCTTGATCGCTGCAGAAAGTGCATTCGGGGTCTTATTAGTTTCGGTTCTCCATTGCACTTTTCTACGTTAAAGTCAAAATGATGTTCTACTTATTGCATCTGCGCTGATAAACTGGAGTCCTACGCCGGCAATATTCCCTTTTTGACAAATCAAGTGTTGTGAATGCGACCTTCCACCGTCAAGACTTGATCTGCACTTCATGTCACATTGGTGCTGCTCATGACCATTGTTGGAATTGCTTGGCGCAGGTTATTTACATGTTACTCATTAATGTGAACTGCTTCGTCCACTGCAGTTTTATCTCTATAGGGAATTTGCACCATGTTTTGTTCGTCGTAGGCTGCATTCACTAGAGTAATCAGGAATCTAAAGGACGCGTCACTGTTATGTGTGTGACATTGTTGTTGTGTGCTACATCATTGTGATGGCTCATCATATATCCCTAGACTGGCCGTACGCTAATCATACGGTCTGTTGTTTGGTGGGGATAATCTGACGACTAACTGTGTGTTTATATGTTCGGAATTGGCGCCAACAACTATGCCTAACATCATCAAGCGCTATACATTAAAAATAAAATACGACGATCATCATTTTCAGGAGGACATGAACTTCCGGTACATGGTGGATAGGCGGCGGGAACCATTGAAGGCTATGCATGAAAAGTGTTACTTGTTGCAGTTTCCTCATATTCCAAGTCCGGCTTTTTGAAGGAGCTACTGAGTTAAGTGCTCTGTGCACACTATTAGCTGTGTGTCTCATCCGTTTTGATCATGTTTCGATATCCTGCTTGTTTACGATGAATGACGATATTGTATGACAAGGATCAGTTGGCTGTGTTCACTTTCTGCGCAGTTTCTCCTTATGTCTTTTGGCGTGTGCTGAGACTGCTACGATGGGGACTACAGTTACCTTTCTTTGTTTGGGAGATGAGATATTAATGTGGATGATTACGCTGGCACGGGCGGTTGAGCAATTATGGATTTTAATTCGTTTGCAGTGATACCGGGGCCTTCCATAACCAAATAACTTCCTTCTTGTTAGAGCCAGAAGGCAACATGTCACTACTACAGAACACTTGAGCAAACACATGCCTTGTTATCTACTTATTAGATGTGAGATTGCCTCCATTTGTCAAGATCTCAGATTAATACAGCTATTATTTTGTCTATCATTAGTTCATGTTCCTATTAATGATGGATGCTTTAGTTTATTCCTCTCATATGCTTGTAACATAGTTAGTGTTACTATATTTAATGTACCTTCTTTCATGTGTGCTTAAAATTTATACAGGAAATGACATTGCAGATACAGACAATACTTCAGGCGAACAAAAAATAGCTAGATGTGTGCTCATGTTGTGTATGTTTCCTTTCATATTGTATAGTTGAAAACTTTGTCACACTTATGTAATTCTGTTCTGTTTTTGTTTCCCTTTGTCTCCTACTTTTAATCTAATCTTCTTGTTGACTAATATCACAAGTTTTCTTGTACTTTTCCATCTCTCTGTCTTGAGTACATAAGACTTTGAATGATGAATTAAAATATGTTTTGGATCAAATATCCGTTTTTGTTTCTACTTTCTTCACTTTGATGAGGTTTGCTCAAATCAAAGCTGTGGTGTTCTCAAAGTTTCCCAATATTTGTTTTACTTCTGGTGTTGTCAGTTTCCCAATATTTGTTTTACTTCTGGTGTTATCAAAGTTTCCCAAGATTTGTTTTAGTTCTGGTGTTGTTAAAGTTTCCCAATATTTGTTTTAGTTCTGGTGTTAAAGTTTCCCAATATTTGTTTTAGTTCTGGTGTTAAAGTTTCCCAATATTTGTTTTAGTTCTGGTGTTGTTAAAGTTTCCCAATATTTGTTTTAGTTCTGGTGTTGTTAAAGTTTCCCAATATTTGTTTTAGTTTTGGTGTTAAAGTTTCCCAATATTTGTTTTAGTTCTGGTGTCAAAGTTTCCCAATATTTGTTTTACTTCTGGTGTTGTCAGTTTCCCAATATTTGTTTTACTTCTGGTGTTATCAAAGTTTCCCAATATTTGTTTTAGTTCTGGTGTTGTTAAAGTTTCCCAATATTTGTTTTAGTTCTGGTGTTGTTAAAGTTTCCCAATATTTGTTTTAGTTCTGGTGTTGTTAAAGTTTCCCAATATTTGTTTTAGTTCTGGTGTTGTTAAAGTTTCCCAATATTTGTTTTAGTTCTGGTGTTGTTAAAGTTTCCCAATATTTGTTTTAGTTCTGGTGTTGTTAAAGTTTCCCAATATTTGTTTTAGTTCTGGTGTTGTTAAAGTTTCCCAATATTTGTTTTAGTTCTGGTGTTGTCAGTTTCCCAATATTTGTTTTAGTTCTGGTGTTGTTAAAGTTTCCCAATATTTGTTTTAGTTCTGGTGTTAAAGTTTCCCAATATTTGTTTTAGTTCTGGTGTTGTTAAAGTTTCCCAATATTTGTTTTAGTTCTGGTGTTAAAGTTTCCCAATATTTGTTTTAGTTCTGGTGTTAAAGTTTCCCAATATTTGTTTTAGTTCTGGTGTTGAAGTTTCCCAATATTTGTTTTAGTTCTGGTGTTATCAAAGTTTCCCAATATTTGTTTTAGTTCTGGTGTTGTCAAAGTTTCACAATATTTGTTTTAGTTCTGGTGTTGTCAAAGTTTCCCAATATTTGTTTTAGTTCTGGTGTTGTCACAGTTTCCCAATATTTGTTTTAGTTCTGGTGTTGAAGTTTCCCAATATTTGTTTTAGTTCTGGTGTTGTTAAAGTTTCCCAATATTTGTTTTAGTTCTGGTGTTGTCAAAGTTTCCCAATATTTGTTTTAGTTCTGGTGTTGAAGTTTCCCAATATTTGTTTTAGTTCTGGTGTTGAAGTTTCCCAATATTTGTTTTAGTTCTGGTGTTGAAGTTTCCCAATATTTGTTTTAGTTCTGGTGTTGTTAAAGTTTCCCAATATTTGTTTTAGTTGTGGTGTTGTCAAAGTTTCCCAATATTTGTTTTAGTTCTGGTGTTGAAGTTTCCCAATATTTGTTTTAGTTCTGGTGTTAAAGTTTCCCAATATTTGTTTTAGTACTGGTGTTGAAGTTTCCCAATATTTGTTTTAGTTCTGGTGTTGAAGTTTCCCAATATTTGTTTTAGTTCTGGTGTTGTCAAAGTTTCACAATATTTGTTTTAGTTCTGGTGTTGTCAAAGTTTCACAATATTTGTTTTAGTTCTGGTGTTATCAAAGTTTCCCAATATTTATTTTAGTTCTGGTGTTGTTAAAGTTTCACAATATTTGTTTTAGTTCTGGTGTTGTCAAAGTTTCCCAATATTTGTTTTAGTTCTGGTGTTGAAGTTTCACAATATTTGTTTTAGTTCTGGTGTTGACGTTTCCCAATATTTGTTTTAGTTCTGGTGTTGTCAAAGTTTCACAATATTTGTTTTAGTTCTGGTGTTGAAGTTTCCCAATATTTGTTTTAGTTCTGGTGTTGAAGTTTCACAATATTTGTTTTAGTTCTGGTGTTGAAGTTTCCCAATATTTGTTTTAGTTCTGGTGTTGTTAAAGTTTCCCAATATTTGTTTTAGTTCTGGTGTTGTCAAAGTTTCACAATATTTGTTTTAGTTCTGGTGTTGTCAAAGTTTCACAATATTTGTTTTAGTTCTGGTGTTATCAAAGTTTCCCAATATTTGTTTTAGTTCTGGTGTTGAAGTTTCACAATATTTGTTTTAGTTCTGGTGTTGAAGTTTCCCAATATTTGTTTTAGTTCTGGTGTTATCAAAGTTTCCCAATATTTGTTTTAGTTCTGGTGTTGTCAAAGTTTCCCAATATTTGTTTTAGTTGTGGTGTTGTCAAAGTTTCACAATATTTGTTTTAGTTGTGGTGTTGTCACAGTTTCACAATATTTGTTTTAGTTCTGGTGTTGTCAAAGTTTCACAATATTTGTTTTAGTTCTGGTGTTGTCACAGTTTCACAATATTTGTTTTAGTTCTGGTGTTGTCACAGTTTCACAATATTTGTTTTAGTTCTGGTGTTGTCACAGTTTCACAATATTTGTTTTAGTTCTGGTGTTGTCACAGTTTCACAATATTTGTTTTAGTTCTGGTGTTAAAGTTTCCCAATATTTGTTTTAGTTCTGGTGTTATCAAAGTTTCACAATATTTGTTTTAGTTCTGGTGTTGTCACAGTTTCACAATATTTGTTTTAGTTCTGGTGTTGTCACAGTTTCCCAATATTTGTTTTAGTTCTGGTGTTATCAAAGTTTCACAATATTTGTTTTAGTTCTGGTGTTGTCACAGTTTCACAATATTTGTTTTAGTTCTGGTGTTGTCACAGTTTCCCAATATTTGTTTTAGTTCTGGTGTTATCAAAGTTTCACAATATTTGTTTTAGTTCTGGTGTTGTCACAGTTTCACAATATTTGTTTTAGTTCTGGTGTTATCAAAGTTTCACAATATTTGTTTTAGTTCTGGTGTTGTCAAAGTTTCACAATATTTGTTTTAGTTCTGGTGTTTTTAAAGTTTCCCAATGTTTGACAAACACACTCAACCACAGAATGAACAAGTCAAGTTCGCTGATCCACAGTTTTCCATCTTTTTTCATGAGTCTTTTCTCTCCAAGTTTTGCCATAGTACAGCCTCAAATGATGTTATACCGTTCCTTATACATGCTCTCCATGATGTGCGATCACTTGCCAGATGTTCCCAGTCATTTTCACAGATGGAGAAGTCATTCAGAGATGATTTACATATATCTCTATATCGTAGTTTAGGCCTGCCGATTTGTCTTATTCCGTGTATTAGTTCACCATATAGTATTTGCTTAAGAATACGGTTTTCTGTGTTTTACATGTTCGGAATTTGAGTCAAAAACGATGTCCTAACATCATCAAGCGCTATACATTACAAAAAAAAATATGACGATCATCATTTTCAGGAGGACGTGAACTTCCCTTCCGGTTAATATGGTGGATAGACGACAGGAACCATTGAAGACTATGTATGAAAAGTGTTCCTTGTTGCAGTTTCCTCATATTCCAAGTCCGGCTTGTTCCAGGAGCTACTCAGTTAAGTGCTCTGTGCACACCGTGAACTGTGTTTCATCCGTTCTGATCATGTTTCGATATTCCAATTGTTTACGATGAATGATGATATCGTATGACAAGGAACAGTTGACTGTGTTCACTTTCTGTGCGGTTTCGCCTTATGTCTTTTGGCGTTTGCTAAGATGGGGACTACAGCTACCTTTCTCTGTTTGGGAGATGAGTTAGTAATTCGGATGATTCCACTGGCACGGGCGGTTGAACACTTATGGATTTTAATTTGTTTGCAGTGATACCGGGGCATCCCATAACTATAACCATATGCTAAGTTGAACAGCAAGCCATCTGATCTTGTGTGAATATGGTTTCTTGAGCTGTTTTCCAAGGCGTAATTTAGAAAGGCAGCAACAAATATACCAAATGGGGGGGGGGGGGGGCGAGGACACATCCCTGTCTCACTCCGTTGTTGACTTTAAAACTCTCTGATGAACTCCCATCAAAGTGGATTTTAGCATTCATGTCTTCATGGAAGGACTTCAGCTGAAATAATTTAGGTGGGCAGCCTATGCGTTCTAACACCCTGTAGAGCCCATCTCTGTTTACTGAGTCGAAGGCCTTTGTGAGATCCACAAAGGCAATATAGAGCGACATATTTTGTTTGTGAGATCCACAAAGGCAATATAGAGCGGCATATTTTGTTTGTGAGATCCACAAAAGCAATATAGAGCGACATATTTTGTTCTCGACATTTTTCTTGTAATTGTCTAAGTGTGAAAATTATGTCTATGGTGGGTCTCCCGGCTCTGAAGCCGCATTGGGACTCGGGAAGAACACGTTCTGCAAGTCTATGGTTGATCTCCCGGCTCTGAAGCCGCATTGGGACTCGGGAAGAACACGTTCTGGAAGTCTATAGTTGATCTCCCGGCTCTGAAGCCGCATTGAGACTCGGGAAGAACACGTTCTGCAAGTCTATGGTTGATCTCCCGGCTCTGAAGCCGCATTGGGACTCGGGAAGAACACGTTCTGCAAGTCTATAGTTGATCTCCCGGCTCTGAAGCCGCATTGAGACTCGGGAAGAACACGTTCTGCAAGTCTATGCAGGCGTTTTAGTATTGCTCTCACAAAAGCCTTGTCGGCTGTGCTAAGGAGATAGATGCCTCTGAAATTATTGCAATCACCCGTCTCCTTTGTTTTTGTATAGCGTTATGATCTTGGCATTTCTCATATCATGGGACATTTCTCCTTGTCTCCAGCATTTGATTAACAGTTTGTAAAGATGTGGAAGTAGTTAAAGTTTTCCTTTAGTGTCTCTGTGGGAATGTTGTCATTTCCTGCAGCTTTTTCTCTTGAGGGGGCATTTATAGCGTCAGCAAGTTCGTTCGTAGTAGGCTCAACGTCCAGCTCAGACATTGTAGGATATTTGGGTAATGACTGGGCTAGAAGTGTGTTTGCTGGTCTGTCATCATAGTAGGCTCAACATCCAGCTCAGACATTGTAGGATATTTGGGTAATGACTGGGCTAGAAGTGTGTTTGCTGGTCTGTCATCATAGTAGGCTCAACATCCAGCTCAGACATTGTAGGATATTTGGGTAATGGCTGGGCTAGAAGTGTGTTTGCTGGTCTGTCATCATAATAGGCTCAACGTCCAGCTCAGACATTGTAGGATATTTGGGTAATGGCTGGGCTAGAAGTGTGTTTGCTGGTCTGTCATCATAGTAGGCTCAACGTCCAGCTCAGACATTGTAGGATATTTGGGTAATGGCTGGGCTAGAAGTGTGTTTGCTGGTCTGTCATCATGATAGGATAGATTGGAGTAATGTTCTACCCATCTTTCCAGTTGCTGTCCCTTGTCTAGGTTCTCTAAACTTGTATTTTAGGGAGACAATACAACTCCCAAAACAACACAGCTCCTAGTACAATACAGTTCTCAGTACAACACAGCTCCCAGTACAACACAGCTCCTAGTACAACACGGCTTCATGTACAATATAGCTCCCAGTACAACACGGCTTCATGTACAATACAGCTCCCAGTACAACACGGCTTCATGTACAACACGGCTCCCAGTACATCATAGCTTCATGTACAATACAGCTCCCAGTACAACATGGCTTCATGTACAATACAGCTCCCTGTACAACACGGCTTCGTGTACAACATAGCTCCCAGTACAACACAACATGGCTTCATGTACAACATAGCTCCCAGTACAACACAACTCCTAACACAACATGAAAGTCTGTGAACTTCGGACTGTGAAGAGCAGGAAGGTAAACATCAAGACCATCATCAAACATCCCACGAGTCCAGCAAGACCTGCTCAATCGACATGAGGTGGGAGATGTGGCTGGATACCTGCTCAATCGACATGAGGTGGGAGATGTGGCTGGATACCTGCTCAATCGACATGAGGTGGGAGATGTGGCTGGATACCTGCTCAATCAACATGAGGTGGGAGATGTGGCTGGATACCTGCTCAATCAACATGAGGTGGGAGATGTGGCTGGATACCTGCTCAATCGACATGAGGTGGGAGATGTGGCTGGATACCTGCTCAATCAACATGAGGTGGGAGATGTGGTTGGATACCTGCTCAATCAACATGAGGTGGGAGATGTGGCTGGATACCTGCTCAATCGACATGAGGTGGGAGATGTGGCTGGATACCTGCTCAATCGACATGAGGTGGGAGATGTGGCTGGATACCTGCTCAATCGACATGAGGTGGGAGATGTGGCTGGATACCTGCTCAATCGACATGAGGTGGGAGATGTGGCTGGATACCTGCTCAATCAACATGAGGTGGGAGATGTGGCTGGATACCTGCTCAATCAACATGAGGTGGGAGATGTGGTTGGATACCTGCTCAATCAACATGAGGTGGGAGATGTGGCTGGATACCTGCTCAATCGACATGAGGTGGGAGATGTGGCTGGATACCTGCTCAATCGACATGAGGTGGGAGATGTGGCTGGATACCTGCTCAATCAACATGAGGTGGGAGATGTGGCTGGATACCTGCTCAATCGACATGAGGTGGGAGATGTGGCTGGATACCTGCTCAATCGACATGAGGTGGGAGATGTGGCTGGATACCTGCTCAATCGACATGAGGTGGGAGATGTGGCTGGATACCTGCTCAATCGACATGAGGTGGGAGATGTGGCTGGATACCTGCTCAATCGACATGAGGTGGGAGATGTGGCTGGATACCTGCTCAATCGACATGAGGTGGGAGATGTGGGTGGATACCTGCTCAATCGACATGAGGTTGGGGATGTGGCTGGATACCTGCTCAATCGACATGAGGTGGGAGATGTGGCTGGATACCTGCTCAATCAACATGAGGTGGGAGATGTGGCTGGATACCTGCTCAATCAACATGAGGTGGGAGATGTGGCTGGATACCTGCTCAATCGACATGAGGTGGGAGATGTGGCTGGATACCTGCTCAATCGACATGAGGTGGGAGATGTGGCTGGATACCTGCTCAATCAACATGAGGTTGGGGATGTGGCTGGATACCTGCTCAATCGACATGAGGTGGGAGATGTGGCTGGATACCTGCTCAATCAACATGAGGTGGGAGATGTGGCTGGATACCTGCTCAATCAACATGAGGTGGGGGATGTGGCTGGATACCTGCTCAATCGACATGAGGTGGGAGATGTGGCTGGATACCTGCTCAATCAACATGAGGTGGGAGATGTGGCTGGGTACCTGCTCAATCGACATGAGGTGGGAGATGTGGCTGGATACCTGCTCAATCGACATGAGGTGGGGATGTGGCTGGATACCTGCTCAATCAACATGAGGTGGGAGATGTGGCTGGATACCTGCTCAATCGACATGAGGTGGGAGATGTGGCTGGATACCTGCTCAATCGACATGAGGTGGGAGATGTGGCTGGATACCTGCTCAATCAACATGAGGTGGGAGATGTGGCTGGATACCTGCTCAATCAACATGAGGTGGGTGATGTGGCTGGATACCTGCTCAATCGACATGAGGTGGGAGATGTGGCTGGATACCTGCTCAATCAACATGAGGTGGGAGATGTGGCTGGATACCTGCTCAATCGACATGAGGTGGGAGATGTGGCTGGATACTTGCTCAATCGAGATGAGGTGGGAGATGTGGCTGGATACCTGCTCAATCAACATGAGGTGGGAGATGTGGCTGGATACCTGCTCAATCGACATGAGGTGGGAGATGTGGCTGGATACCTGCTCAATCAACATGAGGTTGGGGATGTGGCTGGATACCTGCTCAATCGACATGAGGTGGGAGATGTGGCTGGATACCTGCTCAATCAACATGAGGTGGGAGATGTGGCTGGATACCTGCTCAATCAACATGAGGTGGGAGATGTGGTTGGATACCTGCTCAATCAACATGAGGTGGGAGATGTGGCTGGATACCTGCTCAATCGACATGAGGTGGGAGATGTGGCTGGATACCTGCTCAATCGACATGAGGTGGGAGATGTGGCTGGATACCTGCTCAATCAACATGAGGTGGGAGATGTGGCTGGATACCTGCTCAATCGACATGAGGTGGGAGATGTGGCTGGATACCTGCTCAATCGACATGAGGTGGGAGATGTGGCTGGATACCTGCTCAATCGACATGAGGTGGGAGATGTGGCTGGATACCTGCTCAATCGACATGAGGTGGGAGATGTGGCTGGATACCTGCTCAATCGACATGAGGTGGGAGATGTGGCTGGATACCTGCTCAATCGACATGAGGTGGGAGATGTGGGTGGATACCTGCTCAATCGACATGAGGTTGGGGATGTGGCTGGATACCTGCTCAATCGACATGAGGTGGGAGATGTGGCTGGATACCTGCTCAATCAACATGAGGTGGGAGATGTGGCTGGATACCTGCTCAATCAACATGAGGTGGGAGATGTGGCTGGATACCTGCTCAATCGACATGAGGTGGGAGATGTGGCTGGATACCTGCTCAATCGACATGAGGTGGGAGATGTGGCTGGATACCTGCTCAATCAACATGAGGTTGGGGATGTGGCTGGATACCTGCTCAATCGACATGAGGTGGGAGATGTGGCTGGATACCTGCTCAATCAACATGAGGTGGGAGATGTGGCTGGATACCTGCTCAATCAACATGAGGTGGGGGATGTGGCTGGATACCTGCTCAATCGACATGAGGTGGGAGATGTGGCTGGATACCTGCTCAATCAACATGAGGTGGGAGATGTGGCTGGGTACCTGCTCAATCGACATGAGGTGGGAGATGTGGCTGGATACCTGCTCAATCGACATGAGGTGGGGGATGTGGCTGGATACCTGCTCAATCAACATGAGGTGGGAGATGTGGCTGGATACCTGCTCAATCGACATGAGGTGGGAGATGTGGCTGGATACCTGCTCAATCGACATGAGGTGGGAGATGTGGCTGGATACCTGCTCAATCAACATGAGGTGGGAGATGTGGCTGGATACCTGCTCAATCAACATGAGGTGGGTGATGTGGCTGGATACCTGCTCAATCGACATGAGGTGGGAGATGTGGCTGGATACCTGCTCAATCAACATGAGGTGGGAGATGTGGCTGGATACCTGCTCAATCGACATGAGGTGGGAGATGTGGCTGGATACTTGCTCAATCGAGATGAGGTGGGAGATGTGGCTGGATACCTGCTCAATCAACATGAGGTGGGAGATGTGGCTGGATACCTGCTCAATCGACATGAGGTGGGAGATGTGGCTGGATACCTGCTCAATCAACATGAGGTTGGGGATGTGGCTGGATACCTGCTCAATCGACATGAGGTGGGAGATGTGGCTGGATACCTGCTCAATCAACATGAGGTGGGGGAATGTGGCTGGATAGATCATTCTCAGAAGAGATCAAGAACTGCCATGTACTTGTCTTTGGGAGGAATACAAAGAGATTTGCTTGATGACGTTTGCCAGCATGTTGTCTCTTCCGAGGGAGCAGATTTTGTGTGAACAGAACATTCTTATTGAAACACGTCTCAAATGGGAACCACAGGGTTAAAGATAAGAGGTCAACCTAGAGATGCATTAAAAACAAAACACTGAGTCGGGAGGCAACAATATCAGGCATCAGCTCATCGCCCAGATTGACCAACTCATCCAGAACTAGGATGTGTGGGCAGATACAATGCGGGTCATGTGCAATGTCTGCTGCCCGATAACAAAGATCGGCACACGAGTCTAGCGTTTCTGCCATGTGTGCCGTCTTCGGCTAGAACGGCCGATAGACAGATGGATGGATAGATAGACAGACAGCCACATCTTTCTTGTATTTTTCTCACGCTGGTAGCCGTGTGTCCCGGTGACCCTCTACAATCTAGCAGATATCTCACATTTATCGTGGAGAGTTTTGGCGTTTTAGATATTTTTCTTATCAAATTCTTTCTGAACAGCAGCCATTTTTAGCCTACTGTTTCGATTTCCGACTGCCAAAGTTTCTTTAACGTGCGCAGGATGCACGCTGATCTCTTGTTTTGTTGTTTGTTTTCTAGTCCCCCCCCCTACCCCACACACACACACCGTTAGTCGAGTGGGGTAGACATCGGACCTCACATGCCAGAGTTCAGGGGAAGGTAAATCCATGAAGAATCAATGGAGTCAATGTAAAGAACTCTCCAAGCCAAGAAGTAACAAATAGAACAACTTCCTAGCTTTGACGTTCCGCTTGTCCGGATGTGAAGAAAGTCTTTGCCAATGGAAGTGTCAGTTTGTACAGACAACATACATGGCTGTGCGAGATGAACGTATTTAGGACATGGCTGTGCGAGATGAACGTATTTAGGACATGGCTGTGTGAGATGAACGTATTTAGGACATGACTGTGTGAGATGAACGTATTTAGGACATGACTGCACGAGATGAACGTATTTAGGACATGGCTGTGTGAGATGAACGTATTTAGGACATGACTGCACGAGATGAACGTATTTAGGACATGGCTGTGTGAGATGAACGTATTTAGGACATGGCTGTGCGAGATGAACGTATTTAGGACATGGCTGTGTGAGATGAACGTATTTAGGACATGACTGCACGAGATGAACGTATTTAGGACATGACTGCACGAGATGAACGTATTTAGGACATGACTGTGTGAGATGAACGTATTTAGGACATGACTGCACGAGATGAACGTATTTAGGACATGACTGGTTGAGATGACAGTGTTTTGCTGAAGCCAATATCAATATGGCAGAAAAGTAAGGTTTCTATGGAGGTAAGAAAACTATGAAACACCATGCGGGCCGTGAGCAGAGCTGAAGAAAACGTAAAATAAATATAAAATGGTATGGGCAGCTCAACTAATAGAATGACCAGACAAGCTACGACGTTTCGGCAAAAGTCTTCATGAGGTATAACACGTAGACCATTAAACTGAAACAAACAACAACGCCAAGCACGGAAATAAAAATACGTTAGCTTTCATCATCATGTGCCATACCGGTTGGCGTAGGCGATCATGTCCACAATCTTCTATCTACAGTGCATCGTATCAGTTCTGTTGTTGACTGTTTTCCATGCCATGACACTAAGCTATCAAGTATTTTCTCTCTTTGTCGTCCGCGATCTCTCTTCCTTTTATTTTACCAGTTGTAACCAAGTATTCAAACTTTCCTCTTCTCATGATGTGCCTGAAAAATGTTGATTGTTTCTTTCTGATGTTTTTTAATAGTTGCCTTTTACGGGGGAAAGTATACCAAAGGAGGAGTAAGACGTCTTCTTTCCTCCGCTAGTCTTCGAGACACCCCTGGGCAAGGTGGAGCTTACGTTTAGCCCCCTATCAGGGTTATGTGAAGCCATTGGAGCAGGTGGTGGATGGTGTTGTGGGAGCAGCCGACAAGTAGTCCCGGTTATGGCCACCACACCGCGATAGCAGGCAGAGGATCTCAGGTATAGAGACAATGGCTGCGATCTCTGACTAGTACAGTCACAGCCAAGAAGGAAAGGAATGGCAAACTACCTTCTTATATTGCCTAGGTAAATCAAGTTTGCTTTAGCTATATTTAAAATCAGTGTTTGGATTAATTTAATTTTACTAGTTTGTGGTTGTGAGAACACCAGACCCAAGGGTCGACAACGAAAAAGATGGATCGATGGAATATTAGAAGCACTAGGAAAGATAACAGCAGCAGAGGCGAACAGAAGAGCAAAAGACCGCAAATTATATCTCCCCTCGACGCTGAAAGGCAAATGAGGAAGGGGAGAAGAAGAAGAAAAAGAGGAAGAATAGTTTGTGTGTTATACATGATGAAGGCTTTTGCCGAAACGTCGTCGTTTGTCTCGCCTTTCTGTTAGCTTAGCTGATTCAGACTGTTTTATGTTTATTTTACTTACAGTTTACATGTTTGTGCCGTGTTAATTAGATAGTTAATAGATTAGTTAAAATAGATAATTAGATAGTTAATAGATTAGTTAAAATAGATAATTAGATAGTTAATAGAATAGTTAAAATAGATAATTAGATAGTTAATAGATTAGTTAAAATAGATAATTAGATAGTTAATAGATTAGTTAAAATAGATAATTAGATAGTTAATAGATTAGTTAAAATAGATACTTAGATAGTTAATAGATTAGTTAAAATAGATAATTAGATAAAGTCGACGTGAGTAGAGGGTCACCAGATATAGGCCCACCGGACCTCGATAACGTTGACTTCTATATTCCCACTGACACCACTCCCCAACCCAGAATTTCCAAGAAACCTTATGTTACTCCAGACATGGCAGCCACACCCACAACTGGCTACCAATCAGTTCTCGCCTTCTTCTGTCTATCGAAGACTCCGTTGGATCTCCAAGACAATTTTTTGAGACACACAGACAGTTGTCTTGGAGACACACAGACAGTTGTCTTTGAGACACACAGACAGTTGTCTTGGAGACACACAGACAGTTGTCTTGGAGACACACAAACAGTTGTCTTGGAGACACACAGACAGTTGTCTTGGAGACACACAAACAGTTGTCTTGGAGACACACAGACAGTTGTCTTGGAGACACACAGACAGTTGTCTTTGAGACACACAGACAGTTGTCTTGGAGACACACAGACAGTTGTCTTGGAGACACACAGTTGTCTTGGAGACACACAGACAGTTGTCTTGGAGACACACAAACAGTTGTCTTGGAGACACACAGACAGTTGTCTTGGAGACACACAAACAGTTGTCTTGGAGACACACAGACAGTTGTCTTGGAGACACACAGACAGTTGTCTTGGAGACACACAGACAGTTGTCTTGGAGACACACAGACAGTTGTCTTGGAGACACACAGACAGTTGTCTTGGAGACACACAAACAGTTGTCTTGGAGACACACAGACAGTTGTCTTTGGAGACACACAGACAGTTGTCTTGGAGACACACAGACAGTTGTCTTTCAGACACACAGACAGTTGTCTTGGAGACACACAGACAGCTGTCTTGGAGACACACAGACAGTTGTCTTGGAGACACACAGACAGTTGTCTTGGAGACACACAAACAGTTGTCTTGGAGACACACAAACAGTTGTCTTGGAGACACACAGACAGTTGTCTTGGAGACACACAGACAGCTGTCTTGGAGACACACAGACAGTTGTCTTGGAGACACACAGACAGTTGTCTTGGAGACACACAGACAGTTGTCTTGGAGACACACAAACAGTTGTCTTGGAGACACACAGACAGTTGTCTTGGAGACACACAAACAGTTGTCTTGGAGACACACAGACAGTTGTCTTGGAGACACACAGACAGTTGTCTTGGTAGCAGGAGTTAGACCCCAACTGTAGCTTTGTTTTATTTTGGGAGCAGGTCAAATGGCGGCCTGTGTGGTTGTTGGCTCAGTCAACGAGAAATGGATCGCTCAAGTGTGGTAGATCATTGAAGTGAGGTGGGTCGCTCAAGTGAGGTGGATCTCTCAAGTGTGGTGGATCGCTCAAGTGTGGTGGGTCGTTCAAGTGTGGTGGATCGCTTAAGTGTGGTGGATCGCTCAAGTGAGGTGGATCGCTCAAGTGTGGTGGATCGCTGAAGTGAGGTGGGTGGCTCAGTGTGGTGGGTCGTTCAATTGTGGTGAATCGCTCAAGTGAAGTGGATCGCTCAAGTGTGGTGGATCGCTTAAGTGAGATGGGTCGCTCAAGTGAGGTGGATCGCTCAAGCGTGGTGGATCGCTCAAGTGTGGCGGATCGCGTAAGTGTGGTGGATCGCTCATCTAGGTCTGTTAGTCAGCTTGGGTGTACCTGATTCAGCAATCTTTAATCACAAATAAACAGATGTTTGTGTACATGCGTGGTTGTGTACGTGTGTGTACGTGCGTGGTTGTGTACGTGTGTGTACGTGCGTGGTTGTGTACGTGTGTACGTGCGTGGTTGTGTACGTGTGTGTACGTGCTTGGTTGTGTACGTGTGTGTACGTGCTTGGTTGTGTACGTGTGTGTACGTGCTTGGTTGTGTACGTGTGTACGTGCGTGGTTGTGTACGTGTGTGTACGTGCGTGGTTGTGTACGTGTGTGTACGTGCTTGGTTGTGTACGTGTGTGTACGTGCTTGGTTGTGTACGTATGTGTACGTGCTTGGTTGTGTACGTGTGTGTACGTGCTTGGTTGTGTACGTGTGTGTACGTGCTTGGTTGTGTACGTGTGTGTACGTGCTTGGTTGTGTACGTGTGTGTACGTGCTTGGTTGTGTACGTGCTTGGTTGTGTACGTGTGTGTACGTGCTTGGTTGTGTACGTGTGTGTACGTGCTTGGTTGTGTACGTGCTTGGTTGTGTACGTGTGTGTACGTGTTTAGTTAGACATTATTTAAATACAAAAAACCAAAACGATGTAGTTAATACTATTATTAAGTCCCCCCCCCCCCCACAATTAACTAGTAAGATGAAATATATAAATAAATACTTTTGTTTTTATCCAAAGACAATTGTGTACAATCATTGACTTTATTGACTGGATTGTACAAGAGTGTTTGTTACGCCATGATTGATTCATCTCCATAATGGATGCCAGGACCGATTTCCGGCAGTTTGACCTCAGATCGAGATTTGACAATTGACCCGTTGGTTATCTGGTGCCCAATTCCTGGTGGACTCCCTTCCCGCCTTTATAGTTGTAGATTTGGTGGACGTTAGAACAAACCAGAAGTAAAATGGTCTACGACACCACCGACAAGTCATATGATGACGTCGATGTTGCTGGTGCGACCCCAACGTAACATGCATTACGTCACCGTCACGGTGTAAAGATGGCGTCCTCATGTCCATGTGGAGGCCGCAGGGCAATCTCACGAACGGAGAGATGATCTTCAGATCGGGGGTGTATACGTGTGGTTTGGTCTACTTCTTTCTTGGTGTCTCAATCATCTCCGATAAGTTCGTCTCCGGCATCGATGAGATAGTGTCACAAACAAGAAAGGTTTCAGTGAAACTCACGGACGGTACCACCAGTGTTATCCGTGTGAAGATATGGAACGATACTATAGCCAATCTGACGTTGATGGCGCTGGGCTCCTCGGCGCCGGAGATTCTGCTGTCGATCATTGAGATCTGTGGGAATAAGTTCCAGGCTGGAGACTTAGGGCCGAACACAATCATCGGCAGCGCTGCGTACAACCTCTTCATCATCACAGCTATCTGCATGTACGTTGTTCCTGCCAATGAAAGTCGCAAAATCAAACAGCTATACGTCTTTTTTGTCACGGCAATATGGAGCGTCTTCGCCTACATCTGGTTGTACATCATTCTGTTAATAATCAGCGAAGGCGTGGTCGAGGTGTGGGAAGCCGCGATGACTTTTCTTTTCTTTCCTGCAACACTCCTGACAGCTTACATGGTTGACCAGGAGATGCTCATTTACCGTTGCCTGCCCAAGGTGAAGGACAGCAAAGATTTGGACAAACCAGGACTGCTGTTCGATGAGAATAAAAGGAAAGAGAGCGTAATCAAGAACAAACCCACTGGTACAGTTTTAAATAAACGAATAGCAAAAGCAGCTTCAGTCATACGGCAAATACGTCGAAGTGATCCTGAAATGGAGTTGAATCACTTTCTGGCACTAGCCAAATTGTTCGACATTTGCCAGGACATTAACTCTAAGGCTTACTATCGATGCCCGAGTTCAAGAATAAGTCCATCGTTGGCAAAGCTGAATGGAAGAAAGTAAAAAAAAATATCACGAGCAATGATGTATATGATGTCGCAACGACGATGGTTTTCTTTGAACGCCCACGATATACAGTCAATGAGAGCGACGGCCAGGTGGTCCTGACCGTGAAGAGAGTGGGCGGTAACATGTCCTTGACGTGTCTCGTGGACTTCTACACCAGTAATGACACTGAAACAATGTTTGAAGAACAGGTCTACATCAGCACGTCTGGGACGCTTACTTTTGAACCGCATCAAATATATCAGAAAATAACGATCGTTATTATTGACGACATGGTGTACCGCGGAGACCGCACATTTAATGTACACTTGACCTCGGCAAGATTGGCACAAACGGGCAGTAATAATTTCGATGATTCAATAGAGCACGTCCAGTTGTCTAACCCTTCTGTTGCCATAGTTACTGTTGTTGACGATGATCATCCTGGGATATTTACTTTCCTCAAAGTTGGCACGACAGTCCAGGAAGACGTCGGCCATGTTTCTGTTCTCGTCTGTCGCAATCTGGGAGCACGGGGACAAGTGAAGATATCGTTCACGGTGGTCGAGGGCACTGCCAAGAAAGGGAAGGCGTTCCAGGTCGACGGACGAGAGTTACTATTTGATCAAAATGAAACTGAGTAAGTACAACTGGGGGGGGGGGGGTGTTATTAAGATGAGACTGAGTAAGTACAGCTGGGGGGGGGGGGGGGTTGGTAACAAGATGAAACTGAGTAAGTACAACTGGGGGTGGGGGGGGTGGGGTGTGTTATTAAGATGAAACTGAGTAAGTACAGCTGGGGGGGGGTTGGTAACAAGATGAAACTGAGTAAGTACAACTGGGGGGGGGGGGTGGGGTGTGTTATTAAGATGAAACTGAGTAAGTACAGCTGGGGGGGGGGGTTGGTAACAAGATGAAACTGAGTAAGTACAACTGGGGGGGGGTGTTGTTAACAAGATGAAACTGAGTAAGTACAACTGGGGGGGGGTTGTTAACAAGATGAATCTGAGGAAGTACAACGGGGGGGGAGAGGGGTTAGTTAACAAGATGAAACTGAGTAAGTACAACTGGGGGGGGGTGTTGTTAACAAGATGAAACTGAGTAAGTACAGCAGGGGGGGGGTGTTGTTAACAAAATGAAACTGAGTAAGTACAGCAGGGGGGTGTTGTTAACAAGATGAGACTGAGTAAGTACAGCAGGGGGTGTTGTTAACAAGATGAGACTGAATAAGTACAAGAGGGGGTGTTGTTAACAAGATGAAACTGAGTAAGTACAGTATTGGGGGGGGGGTGTTGTTAACAAGATGAGACTGAGTAAGTACAGCAGGGGGATGTTGTTAACAAGATGAGACTGAGTAAGTACAGCAGGGGGTGTTGTTAACAAGATGAGACTGAGTAAGTACAGCAGGGGGTGTTGTTAACAAGATGAGACTGAGCAAGTACAGCAGGGGTGTTGTTAAAACGATGAGACTGAGTAAGTACAGCAGATGGGTGTTGTTAACAAGATGAGACTGAGTAAGTACAGCAGGGGGGTGTTGTTAACAAGATGAGACTGAGTAAGTACAACAGGGGGTGTTGTTAACAAGATGAGACTGAGTAAGAACAGCAGGGGGGGGGTGTTGTTAACAAGATGAGACTGAGTAAGTACAACAGGGGGGTGTTGTTAACAAGATGAAACTGAGTAAGTACAAATGGGGGGGGGGGGTGTTGTGAACAACATGAAATCGAGTAAGTACAGCCCAGGTGCAGCCTGTGTCTTTGTCCCAATAAAGCCAGTGAATAATAACTAACCAGGTGAATCGTTGACAGGGTGGACTGATGAGGTGAATCGTTGACAGGGTGGACCGATGAGGTGAATCATTGACAGGGTGGACCGATGAGGTGAATCGTTGACAGGGTGGACCGATGAGGTGAATCGTTGACAGGGTGGACCGATGAGGTGAATCGTTGACAGGGTGGACCGATGAGGTGAATCGTTGACAGGCGTGGACCGATGAGGTGAATCGTTGACAGGCGTGGACCGATGAGGTGAATCGTTGACAGGCGTGGACGATGAGGTGAATCGTTGACAGGCGTGGACCGATGAGGTGAATCGTTGACAGGCGTGGACCGATGAGGTGAATCGTTGACAGGCGTGGACCGATGAGGTGAATCGTTGACAGGCGTGGACCGATGAGGTGAATCGTTGACAGGCGTGGACCGTTGATATATGTCGTTGACACATAGTACGTTGAGGTGAGTCATTGACACATAGTACGTTGAGGTGAGTCATTGACACATAGTACGTTGAGGTGAGTCATTGACACATAGTACGTTGAGGTGAGTCATTGACATGAGCAGACCGATGAGGTGAATCGTTGACAGGGTGGACCGATGAGGTGAATCGTTGACAGGGTGGACAGATGATATATGTCGTTGACACATAGTACGTTGAGGTGAGTCATTGACACATAGTACGTTGAGGTGAGTCTTTGACATTAAGTACGTTGAGGTGAGTCTTTGACATTAAGTACGTTGAGGTGAGTCATTGACATGAGCAGGCCGTTGAGGTGAATTGTTTACAGAAGTAAACTTTAGATTTTTGTCGTTGACACACGTAGACCGTAGATGTGGATCATTGATATACGTTGATCTTAGAGCTAGGTAGTTGACACACGTAGACCGTTACGGTTGGTCATTGGCATGCGTAGACCATAGAGGTGAGTCCTTGACACACTTAGACCACAGAAGTGAGTCGTTGACACACGTAGACTAGAAGTGAGTTGTCAACACACGTTGACTAGAAGTGAGTCGTTGACGCACGTAGATTGTAGAAGGGGGATAGTAGCTAAACTCAGCCATTGAAGTTCCTAGTCGACCTTCAAGCAAAATGTCGGCGAACATCGAGTGGCGATATCTCCACTAAAATGGCGACAATTCAGACGTAGAATCCAAGTGGAGGAAGATCCCCAGGAATCGTGCTGAAGGTGGACTACCTCGCCGGTATTCTCAAAAGTGCTGGAAGTCAAGCTCACTATGGGGGGGGGGGGGGGGAAGGGGGGGGGAGAGGAGAGAAAGAGGGGCTGGGGTAAATTGTTGACATGGTTATCTGTTGCTGTTTTGGACTTGTTTGCATGGCTATCTGTTGCTGTATGGGACTTGTTGGCATGGCTATCTGTTGCTGTATGGGACTTGTTGGCATGGCTATGTGTTGCTGTATGGGACTTGTTGGCGTGGCTGTCTGTTGTTGTATGGGACTTGTTGGCATGGCTGTTTGTTTCTGTATGGGACTTGTTGGCGTGGCTGTCTGTTGCTGTATGGGACTTGTTGGCGTGGCTGTCTATTGCTGTATGGGACTTGTTGGCGTGGTTTTCTGTTGCTATATGGGACTTGTTGGCGTGGCTGTCTGTTGCTTTATGGGACTTGTTGGCATGGCTGTCTGTTGCTGTATGGGACTTGTTGGCATGGCTATCTATTGCTGTATGGGACTTGTTGGCATGGCTGTCTGTTGGTGTATGGGACTTGTTGGCATGGCTATCTGTTGCTGTATGGGACTTGTTGGCATGGCTATCTGTTGCTGTATGGAACTTGTTGGCATGGTTATCTGTTGCTGTTGGGACTTGTTGGCATGGCTATCTGTTGCTGTATGGGACTTGTTGGCATAGCTATCTATTTCTGTATGGGACTTGTTGGCATGGCTGTCTGTTGCTGTATGGGACTTGTTGGCATGGCTGTCTGTTGCTGATGAGGTCCCCTTCTATTATCTGGTAGCGGGCTCTCATCCAAAATTCTTGTGTTACTAGAATGATGACAGCACAAGACCGCCACAAACTGTCTCCAGCGCTGTCCTCATGCTGAACATTGTTCTCTTGCAGGAAAAGTATAGAAGTGGAAATATTCCGGGAAGATCTTTACTCAAAGAAAAAATATTTTAAGATTGTGTTAAATGCGCCTCGTCATGTTCAAACAAACCAAGGTAAGAGAGGTACAACTGTCTGCATGTTTATAGACTTCATCATTATGTACACACACTATAATAGCCAACCTTCATCATTATGTACACACACTATAATAGCCAACCTTCATCATTATGTACACACACTATAATAGCCAACCTTCATCATTATGTACACACACTATAATAGCCAACCTTCATCATTATGTACACACACTATAATAGCCAACCTTCATCATTATGTACACACACTATAATAGCCAACCTTCATCATTATGTACACACACTATAATAGCCAACCTTCATCATTATGTACACACACTATAATAGCCAACCTTCATCATTATGTACACACACTATAATAGCCAACCTTCATCATTATGTACACACACTATAATAGCCAACCTTCATCATTATGTACACACACTATAATAGCCAACCTTCATCATTATGTACACACACTATAATAGCCAACCTTCATCATTATGTACACACACTATAATAGCCAACCTTCATCATTATGTACACACACTATAATAGCCAACCTTCATCATTATGTACACACACTATAATAGCCAAACTTCATCATTATGTACACACACAATAATAGCCAACCTTCATCATTATGTACACACACTATAATAGCCAACCTTCATCATTATGTACACACACTATAATAGCCAACCTTCATCATTATGTACACACACTATAATAGCCAAACTTCATCATTATGTACACACACTATAATAGCCAACCTTCATCATTATGTACACACACTATAATAGCTAACCTTCATCATTATGTACACACACTATAATAGCCAACCTTCATCATTATGTACACACACTATAATAGCCAACCTTCATCATTATGTACACACACTATAATAGCCAACCTTCATCATTATGTACACACACTATAATAGCCAACCTTCATCATTATGTACACACACTATAATAGCCAACCTTCATCATTATGTACACACACTATAATAGCCAACCTTCATCATTATGTACACACACTATAATAGCCAACCTTCATCATTATGTAAAAAGTAAAAAAGTAAAGTACCCCCCGTCACGCCAAGTGGCGTATAGGGAAATATGGTGTTAGTGACCCTATATTTTACAGACCTTCAGCACATGATTTTTGGGGTAATGTGGTCGGTATTACGCCCGTGCTGCTTTTACTTTCCCAGAAAAAATCCGGTACCCATTTAAGGCTGGGTGAACCCGGAGCCGTCGGTTGGGATCGAACCCTACCCCTTGTCCGTAGTAGTCCAGTTCACTAACCACTGAGCTATCGCGGCTCCTACTAATTTTAGGGAATTAGTAAAACCCAGGTGTCCTCGCCAGGATTACGAACCCCGGCTGTTGCCGTGGTAAGCCAACCGCCTATCGATTGCGCTAACCGGACACCCTTCATCATTATGTACACACACTATAATAGCCAACCTTCATCATTATGTACACACACTATAATAGCCAACCTTCATCATTATGTACACACACTATAATAGCCAACCTTCATCATTATGTACACACACACTATAATAGCCAACCTTCATCATTATGTACACACACTATAATAGCCAACCTTCATCATTATGTACACACACTAATGTTGGCATGAAGCCAACCTTCATTATCTTTGAGTGCCGTCTCCGCATCGAAAGTTGGCTACCATGAAGCACCATTCCACTCTGTCTCTTTGCTTTGATGATGCAGGTTGTCATAGTTTGACTTGTACATCTTTTGATGTTACTCATGTTAGTCTTGGTCTGCCTCTGATTCTTTTACCTTGTATTTTCCCTTCCAATATTACTTTTAGTAGGCTGCAGTGTCTTTTAATTTGCCCCAAAAATATCATTTATCTTGTTTGAAGTAATTTTCTGTTCCTTTGTCTTGTCTAATGTCCATGTTTCTGCCCCATACAGGAATGTTGAGAAGATTAGCGTGTCCCAACATTACAACGGTGATTGACATGTCCCAACATTACAACTGTGAGTGGCATCTCCCAACATTACAACTGTAATTGGCATGTCCCAACATTACAACTATAATTGGCATGTCCCAACATTACAACTGTAATTTACATTTCCCAACATTACAACTATGATTGGCATGTCCCAACATAATAACTGTGATTGACATGTCCCAACACTACAACTATAATTTACATGTCCCAACATTACAAGTGTAATTTACATGTCCCAACATTACAACTGTAACTTACATGTCCCAACATTACAACTATGATTGGCATGTCCCAAGATTACAACTATGATTGGCATGTCCCAACATTACAACTGTATATTTACATGTCCCAGCATTACAACTGTGATTGATATGTCCCAACATTACAACTATGATTGGCATGTCCCAACATTATAACCGTTACTGACATGTCCCAACATTACAACCGTGACTGGCATGTCCCAACATTACAACCGTGACTGACATGTCCCAACATTACAACTATGATTGACATGTCCCAACATTACAACTGTAATTGACATGTCGCAACATTAAAACTATGACTGACGTGTCGCAATATTACAACTATAACTGACATGTCCCAACGTTACAACCGTCACTGACATGTCGCAACATAACAACTATGACTGGCATGTCCCAACATTACAACCGTGACTGACATGTCCCAACATTACAACTATGCCTGACATGTCCCAACATTACAACTATGACTGACATGTCCCAACATTACAACTATGACTGGCACGTCTCAACATTACAACTATGATTGGCATCTACCAACGTTACAACTATAATTTACATGTCCCAACATTACAACAGTGATTGGCATGTCCCAACATTACAACTGTGATTGGCATGTCCCAACATTACAACTATGACTGACATGTCCCAACATTACAACCGTGACTGACATGTCGCAACATAACAACTATGACTGGCATGTCCCAACATTACAACCGTGACTGACATGTCCCAACATTACAACTATGCCTGACATGTCCAACATTACAACTATGACTGACATGTCCCAACATTACAACTATGACTGGCATGTCCGAACATAACAACTATGACTGGCATGTCCCAACATTACAACCGTAACTGACATGTCCCAACATTACAACTATGCCTGACATGTCCCAACATAACAACTATGACTGGCATGTCCCAACATTACAACCGTAACTGACATGTCCCAACATTACAACTATGATTGATATGTCCCAACATTATAACTATGATTGACATGTCCCAACATTACAACTGTGACTGACATGTCCCAACATTACAAATATGACTGGCATGTCTCAACATTACAACTGTGACTGACATGTCCCAACATTATAACTATGATTGACATGTCCCAACATTATAACTATGATTGACATGTCCCAACATTACAACTATGACTGGCATGTCTCAACATTACAACTGTGACTGACATGTCCCAACATAACAACTATGATTGACATGTCCCAACATTACAACTATGATTGACATGTCCCAACATTACAACTATGACTGACATGTCCCAACATGAACACAATTGAGTCTATTATATAAATGCATAGTTTAATAGTTCATTATATTTGCAAGGGGGTCTTCGTCTGCTTCTTTCCTTCCTCATCTGCCTTTCAGCGTCGAGGGGAGATATAATTTGCGGTCTTTTGCTCTTCTGGTCGCCTCTGCTGCTGTTATGTTTCCTAGTGCTTCTAATATTCCATCGACCCATCTTTTTCGTGGTCGACCCCTGGGTCTGGTGTTCTCACGTTTGTTGAGGGCTCGTTGTGTTGTGTTTTGGTCTGTCTGCCTTGTCACGTGGCCGAACCATTTTATCTGTTGTTTCCTTATATATTCTATGGCGGGGGCTATTCCTAGCTTTTTTCTCAGTTCTTCATTTCTGATCTTATCTCTCAGACTGTTTCCTGTCATTCGTCTAACACATTTCATCTCTGTAGAGGTTATTTTTTCTTATTGTTCTTGCATCTAGGGTCCAGGTCTGGCATTGGTAGCACAACGTTGGGATGAAGATTGTATTGTATAGTGCTCGTTTTGCCTCCAGAGTTATTTCCTTGTTGGACAATAGTGGTGATAACTGTCCGATGATTTGACAAGCTTTTTTGCATCTTGATTCTATCTCTGCCGTTTGAGAATTATCGTTTGTCATTAGACTTCCTAGGTACTTGAATTCCTCTACTTGTTTTAGTTGTCTGCCTTCTATAGTTATGTTGATGTTCTGTTTATTTTTGGCGACGTTCATGACTTCTGTTTTGTTGATGTTGATTTTCATGTTGTATTTTGTTCCTAAGATGTTGAGTTTGTTTAAGTGTTCTTGTAGGTCTTCTATTGTTTCATGTATTAGTGCCTGGTCGTCTGCAAATAGAAGCTCGTTGATCTCCTCTGTCTCTGATGGGTTGGCTAGCTTGCATATATGGTCCATGTATGTAATAGTACGCACCCCTGTCATACACCTGATCTGACTTCGAAGTGGTCTGTAGCCTGCTGCTGTTCTGACCCTGCAGCTGATGTTGGCGTAGAGACTTTTAATAATGCTGGTTAGATGTTGGCTTACTCCGTATGTTGTTAGTATCTCCCACAGTTGTTCTCTGTTTATTCTGTCGAATGCGTTTTCCTGGTCAATGAAGGCTATGTATAAATTTTGATTGTGATCTGTCGTTTTTCCTGCAAGCTGTTTTAGTGTGAATAGTGCGTCGGTACATCCTCTGTTTTTTCGGAACCCCATTTGAGAATCGCTTAACTGTAGTTCTATTATTGGTCTCAGTCTTTTTTCCAAGATTTTGGCGTATAGCTTTCCAACATGGCTGAGCAGAGATATACCTCTATATTGATTGCAGTCTCTTTTGCTACCTTTCTTTTTCCATATTGGTATGATGATTGCCTGTTGCCAGTCTTCTGGTGCTTGTTGTTGGTGCCATGCTGCATTAAATATTCTGTGCAGCCATTGCATTCCTGTTTCTCCTGCTGCTGCTATTATTTCTATTGGAATGTTATCTATCCCCGGTGCTTTATTTCTTGGTGAATTTTTGATTACTTCTTCGATTTCCTCTTTCATGATGTTGGGTTCAGTATTTGTGAGTTCTAGCGTGGTTTTTGTTGTCTTATTGGTAGTTGATATGTTTAACAGGTCTTCAAAATATTCTTTCCATCTCTGTTGCATACATTGGTTGTTTGATATTGGTTGTCCGTCTTTGTCATTTATCAGCTCAGTAGGATCATGGTTTTTTTTTCTCGCGCTTGTGGCTTTTACTGCTTTGTAGAAATCTCTTGTGGCTGTCTTGAAGTCCCTGCTCACGTTTTGTCCGAATTCTGTCCAATTTTTTTGCTTAGCTTCTTTGATCAGCATTTTAACTCTTTTTCAAACTAAGGCATATTTTTCATATTTTTCTTGGTTCTTGTTTTCCCTCCAATTTTTAAACAGTTTCTTCTTTTCTTTAATTGCTTCTCTAATTGTTTCGTTCCACCACGGGGTGCTCTTTTTCCCTTCTCTTGTTCTTAGCTTCGTTCCACAAACTGTTTTAGAGATGTTGGTTACTGTTTCCTTAAATTGTTTCCACTCTTCTTCTACTGTGCATACTTCGTTAGGGAGTTTCTTGAATTCCTCTGTTAGTTTTTCTTCTAGGGTTTTCTTTGTTTCTTGATCTTTTAATTGTTTTATTTTTATTGTCTGTTCTTTTCGCTTCTTTTGTTTGTTTTCGTATATTCTCTTTACTTTTGGCTGTCTTAGTGTGATCATAACCATCTTGTGATCCGTGTCGTCTGTAATATTTGGGATTGCTCTGCTGTCGGTTACTCTTTTCTTGTTCTGTTTTCATGTTAGTACAACATCTATCTGGCTTCTGCATGTTGTGTCATTCCATTTGTACCAGGTGTATACTTGCGACTCTCTGTGTTTGAAGAATGTGTTGGTGATAAATAAAGGTAAGGGGATGTAAGGGTTGGATGGTCTAAAGGTCTCTCCCTGTACAGGATGGTTCGGGTTCATATCTCGTTATGGGGGAACTAGTTGGTGTCGAGCCAAGACGCCAGCTTCGTGACAGAGAGGTTGTGATTTCAAATCGCAGCAGCACCAGATAAGATTTTTATTGATGATTTCTCTCCGCGGCAACCATCCTTGGTCTCAGCAGCGAGGCCCGGCTTGAAACGTCAATTACTCATGGACGAAAAAAAATATGGTTATTTCCGAAGAAAGAGTTATCTGCCTGTGCGGCGAGGGATCCCTGTGCACACAGCGGCCAGGGAAAAACGGATCAACACGCAAAATTCAGTTCCTAGTCTCTAGAGACTTCGTCAGAGGGAAAAGCTGGCGAACGCAAAAAATAAAACAAAATCCCGGTTTAAGCACAGTACATAAAAAAAAAAAAAATTCCTGGTTTATTCCTGGCTTGTTCTCTGTGTGTGTGTGTGTGTGTGTGTGTGTGTGTGTGTGTGTGTGTGTGTGTGTGTGTGTGTGTGTGTGTGTGTGTGTGTGTGAGTGTGTGAGTGTGTGTGTGTGTGTGTGTGTGTGTGTGTGTGTAAGTCTAGCCCTCTTGAATAACGACGAAAAACAGGAGGTCCCGTGTGCACGGCGCGCACGTCGAAAAGGTTAGCCAAAAATGGACGCGGTGGAAAAACAAAAAAATTAAATAAAACGTCAAAATCTCCAGAATTGAAAAAAAATACTGTACCTCTGAAGTAGGATCATATCTGCCTGTACGGCGAGGGACACCTGAGCACACGGCTACCGGCGTGAAAAATAGAAAAAGTGATAATCACGCAGATTTGCATTTGTTGGGACCTCCCTGAAGGTATTAAGTTGCAGTACAGAAACAAATTAAAAAATAAAAAAAGGTATGTAAGAAGCTTGATTAGAAGTGAGTCGTTGACGCATGTACACTAGAAGTGAGTCGTTGACGCACGTAGACTAGAAGTGAGTCGTTGACGCACGTACACTAGAAGTGAGTCGTTGACGCACGTACACTAGAAGTGAGTCGTTGACGCACGTAGACTAGAAGTGAGTCGTTGACGCGCGTAGACTAGAAGTGAGTCGTTGACGCACGTAGACTAGAAGTGAGTCGTTGACGCACGTACACTAGAAGTGAGTCGTTGACGCATGTAGACTAGAAGTGAGTCGTTGACGCATGTACACTAGAAGTGAGTCGTTGACGCACGTAGACTAGAAGTGAGTCGTTGACGCACGTAGACTAGAAGTGAGTCGTTGACGCACGTAGACTAGAAGTGAGTCGTTGACGCACGTAGACTAGAAGTGAGTCGTTGACGCACGTAGACTAGAAGTGAGTCGTTGACGCACGTAGACTAGAAGTGAGTCGTTGACGCACGTACACTAGAAGTGAGTCGTTGACGCATGTACACTAGAAGTGAGTCGTTGACGCACGTAGACTAGAAGTGAGTCGTTGACGCACGTACACTAGAAGTGAGTCGTTGACGCATGTAGACTAGAAGTGAGTCGTTGACGCACGTAGACTAGAAGTGAGTCGTTGACGCACGTAGACTAGAAGTGAGTCGTTGACGCACGTACACTAGAAGTGAGTCGTTGACGCATGTAGACTAGAAGTGAGTCGTTGACGCACGTAGACTAGAAGTGAGTCGTTGACGCACGTAGACTAGAAGTGAGTCGTTGACGCACGTACACTAGAAGTGAGTCGTTGACGCACGTAGACTAGAAGTGAGTCGTTGACGCACGTAGACTAGAAGTGAGTCGTTGACGCACGTAGACTAGAAAATCTGATGTTCACAAAATTTAATTTTGTGAACATCTACGTGATGTCCAACAGAATACTGGTACTCCGGTGTCTTCCCACTTCAACTCCAAATGACTTCAACTCAACTTCAACTTCTATTATGTTCAACATTTGGTTGTAGACTTCTGTTATGTTCAACATTTGGTAGTAGACTTCTGTTATGTTCAACATTTAGTAGTAGACTTCTGTTATGTTCAACATTTAGTAGTAGACTTCTGTTATGTTGAACATTTGGTTGTAGACTTCTGTTAAGTTCAACATTTGGTTGTAGACTTCTGTTAAGTTCAACATTTGGTAGTAGACTTCTGTTATGTTCAACATTTGGTAGTAGACTTCTGTTAAGTTCAACATTTGGTAGTAGACTTCTGTTATGTTCAACATTTAGTAGTAGACTTCTGTTAAATTCAACATTTAGTAGTAGACTTCTGTTTTGTTCAACATTTGGTTGTAGACTTTTGTTTTGTTCAACATTTGGTTGTAGACTTTTGTTTTGTTCAACATTTGGTTGTAGACTTTTGTTTTGTTCAACATTTGGTTGTAGACTTCTGTTTTGTTCACTTGTTGTTTAGAACTTCGGTAATCGAGTAATCAAGGATGACTTCATCCCGTTGTAAGTCCAGTCCATGCAACATGATCAGCCACACATGACCCAACATTAACAGCTCATTCGTGTTGTATCGTATTATCATGGTTAATTTAGTTGATTTGAGATTGTTTTGTACAGGAAAACCATCTAGCCCAAGTATGTCTCGTAACAGCATGGTAGATGCTGTCATGCCCTCACTGGGGAAGTATGACACCTACCTGGTGGTCATCACTGAGTCAGAGAAGTTCAAGGTTAGATTTCTCTCATACATCGTCACTTTATAGGCATACTCGTCGTTGTTTTCGTGTTTCGCCGTTTCTTGTTGACACTTTTTTGTTACATTTGTGTTCAAATATCCGTTAATCTTACTTCATTACTCGATCCTCAGTTGCTGTTGTTATCTTCATTACTCTTACTGCATTACCCAATCCTCGGTTGCTGTTGTTATCTTCATTACTCTTACTTCATTACCCAATCCTTAGTTGCTGTTCTTATCTTCATTACTCTTACTTCATTACTCGATCCTCAGTTGCTGTTGTTATCTTCATTACTCTTACTGCATTACCCAATCCTCGGTTGCTGTTGTTATCTTCATTACTCTTACTTCATTACCCAATCCTTAGTTGCTGTTGTTATCTACATTACTCTTACTTCATTACCCAATCATTAGTTGCTGTTCTTATCTTCATTACTCTTACTTCATTACTCGATCCTCAGTTGCTGTTGTTATCTTCATTACTCTTACTGCATTACCCAATCCTCGGTTGCTGTTGTTATCTTCATTACTCTTACTGCATTACCCAATCCTCGGCTGCTGTTGTTATCTTCATTACTCTTACTGCATTACCCAATCATTAGTTGCTGTTGTTATCTTCATTACTCTTACTCCATTACCCAATCCTCAGTTGCTGTTGTTATCTTCATTACTCTTACTCCATTACCCAATCCTCAGTTGCTGTTGTTATCTTCATTACTCTTACTTCATTACGCAATCATTAGTTGATGTTATTTTCATTTCTCTTACTTCATTACCCAATCATTAGTTGCTGTTATTATCTTCATTACGATTACTCCATTACCCAATAATTAGTTGCTGTTATTATCTTCATTACTATTACTTCATTACCAGATCTTTAGTCGCTGTTGTTATCTTCATTACTCTTACTTCATTACGCAATCATTAGTTGATGTTGTTATTTTCATTACTCTTACTTCATTACCCAATAATTAGTTGCTGTTATTATCTTCATTACTATTACTTCATTACCAGATCTTTAGTCGCTGTTGTTATCTTCATTACTCATTACTTCATTACCTGATCTTATATACTCGTTGTTATGTTCTTCACTCTTCCCTCATTACTAGATCTTTATTCGTTGTTATCTACACTGTTATTATTTCACCCTCAATTACCCATCATTATTAACATCCAATCATTCACATGTCCGTTGCACTCACAAATGAACCCTCCATTTAGCTCGTCACTGGTATCTTTACAGAAAATAGTGGAGAAGGTGGCTGTCATAACGCCACCAATGGAAGTGCGAATGTCAACATGGCGCGAGCAGTTTGTGGACGCCATAACTGTCACAGTTGGTAAGTACAGTTAGTCAACATTCTTCTGATACACCGGTGACGTGTTATTTTTGTTTACATCGTTGGGAATGTGTTGTTACTGCTTGACCAACACACAGTGCAGTCATAACAAATTGTTATTGTCAATTATCACACAGTGTGCTAGATATTTATTTATTTATTTTTAATTATTTAATTATATTAATAAATATAAAAATATCACCAAATATCATCATCATGTGCCATACCGGTTGGCTTAAGCGATCATGTCCTTCCACAATCTTCTATCCACAGTGCATCGTATGAGTTCTGTTGTTGACTGTTTCCCATGCCATGACACCAAGCTATCCAGTATTTTCTCTCTTTGTCGTCCGCGATCTCTCTTTCCTTTTATTTTGCCAGTTGTAACCAAGTATTCCAACTTTCCTCTTCTCATGATGTGCCCGAAAAATGTTGATTGTTTCTTTCTGATGTTTTTTAGGAGCTGACTTTTTGTCTACCAAATATAATCTATTAAAATCTGTATTCACGACTCTACCAAATATAATCTATTAAAATCTGTATTCACGACTCTACCAAATATAATCTATTAAAATCTGTATTCATGACTCTACCAAATATAATCTATTAAAATATGTATTCATGACTCTACCAAGTATAATCTATTAAAATATGTATTCACAACTCTACCAAATATAATCTGTTAAAATCTGTATTCATGACTCTACCAAATATAATCTGTTAAAATATGTATTCACGACTCTACCAAATATATATTGGTAGCAAGATATCAATATTGGTCATCGTGTGGAAAGTGTGAAACCAAATAAAACCAGAAAGTAGTGATAGACAATGTGAGTTTGTTGGAGGTAAATTTACAAATAATGTCATCATCATAAGAACATTAATAACAAGAGCAATAGAAGTGGAAACAGATCTGTATTTATATTTTAGACTGCACCAAAACACTTGACTAAGTCATGAAGTAGTCACAATTGTAGAAATGATTGACTGCAAATATTTAAAATGAATAAAGAAGATGTACTGGCGACAAACAGCAATAGCAAGAGCAGGCAATCAATTAGCATGGTTTCAACAAAAAGAACCAGGCATGAGGCAAGGGTGTGTACACGCACCAGACGTATTGAACATGTGAAGTGAGTTGATACTAAGATCCAAAAGGACAACGCCACAATCGGTATTCTTGGCATCAACAAAATAGGGCATGAGGCAGTCGCTAAGAATGGGACAGAAAATGATTGACATGTTAGTTCTGTGACTGCCGAGTAGGAATGGAGACCTTAGCTTTAACAGAGATGTGACTTTTCTGGTTTTTATTTGAAGAAATGTTTGATATACATCGCGAAGTGTTAACTCTATAGGATTTTGACACGTACATTTGTTCTTCTTCTCTTCTTTCCTTCCTCATCTGCCTTTCAGCGTCGAGGGGAGATATAATTTACGGTCTTGTGCTCTTCTGTTCGCCTCTGCTGCTGTTATGTTCCTAGTGTTTCTAATATTCCATCGACCCATCTTTTTCGTGGTCGACCCTTGGGTCTGGTGTTCTCACAACGTTTGTTGAAGGCTCGTTGTGTTGTGTTTTGTTCTTTCTGCCTTGTCACGTGGCCGAACCATTTTATCTGTTGTTTCCTTATATATTCTATGGCTGGGGCTATTCCTAGCTTTTTTCTCAGTTCTTCATTTCTGATCTTATCTCTCAGACTGTTTCCTGTCATTCGTCTAACACATTTCATCTCAGTAGAGGTTATTTTTTCTTATTGTTCTTGCATCTAGGGTCCAGGTCTGGCATTGGTAGCACAACGTTGGGATGAAGATTGTATTGTATAGTGCTCGTTTTGCCTCCAGAGTTATTTCCTTGTTGGACAATAGTGGTGATAACTGTCCGATGATTTGACAAGCTTTGTTGCATCTTGATTCTATCTCTGCTGTTTGAGAATTATCGTTTGTCATTAGACTTCCTAGGTATTTGAATTCCTCTACTTGTTTTAGTTGTCTGCCTTCTATAGTTATGTTGATGTTCTGTTTATTTTTGGCGACATTCATGACTTCTGTTTTGTTGATGTTGATTTTCATGTTATATTTTGTTCCTAAGATATTGAGTTTGTTTAAGTGTTCTTGTAGGTCTTCTATTGTTTCATGTATTAGTGCCTGGTCGTCTGCAAATAGAAGCTCGTTGATCTCCTCTGTCTCTGATGGGTTGGCTAGCTTGCATATATGGTCCATGTATGTAATAAACAGTAGGGGGGATAGTACGCACCCCTGTCTTACACCTGATCTAACTTTGAAGTGGTCTGTGTAGCCTGTTGCTGTTCTGACCCTGCAGCTGCTGTTGGCGTAGAGACTTTTAATAATGTTGGTTAGATGTTGGCTTACTCCGTATGTTGTTAGTATCTCCCACAGTTGTTCTCTGTTTACTCTGTCGAATGCGTTTTCCTGGTCAATGAAGGCTATGTATAAGTTTTGATTGTGTTCTGTCGTTTTTCTGCAAGCTGTTTTAGTGTGAATAGTGCGTCAGTACATCCTCTGTTTTTTCGGAACCCCATTTGAGAATCGCTTAACTGTAGTTCTATTATTGGTCTCAGCCTTTTTTCCAAGATTTTGGCGTATAGCTTTCCAACATGGCTGAGCAGAGATATACCTCTATATTGATTGCAGTCTCTTTTGCTACCTTTCTTTTTCCATATTGGTATGATGATTGCCTGTTGCCAGTCTTCTGGGGCTTGTTGTTGGTGCCATGCTGCATTAAATATTCTGTGCAGCCATTGCATTCCTGTTTCTCCCGCTGCTGCTATTATTTCTATTGGAATGTTATCTATCCCTGGTGCTTTGTTTCTTGGTGCATATTTGATTACTTCTTCTATTTCCTCTTTCATGATGTTGGGTTCAGTATTTGTGAGTTCTAGCGTGGTTTTTGTTGTCTTGTTGGTAGTTGGTATGTTTAACAGGTCTTCAAAATATTCTTTCCATCTCTGTTGCATACATTGGTTGTTTGATATTGGTTGTCCGTCTTTGTCATTTATCAGCTCAGTAGGATCATGGTTTTCTTTTCTCGCTCTTGTGGCTTTTACTGCTTTGTAGAAATCTCTTGTGGCTGTCTTGAAGTCCCTGCTCATGTTTTGTCCGAATTCTGTCCAATTCTTTGCTTAGCTTCTTTGATCAGCATTTTAACTCTTTTTCGAAGTAAGGCATATCTTTCATATTTTTCTTGGTTCTTGTTCTCCCTCCAATTTTTAAACAGTTTCTTCTTTTCTTTAATTGCTTCTCTGATTGTTTCGTTCCACCACGGGGTGCTCTTTTTCCCTTCTCTTGTTCTTAGCTTCGTTCCACAAACTGTTTTAGAGATGTTAGTTACTGTTTCTTTAAATTGTTTCCACTCTTCTTCTACTGTGCCTACTTCGTTAGGGAGTTTCTTGAATTCCTCTGTTAGATTTTCTTCTAGGGTTTTCTTTGTTTCTTGATCTTTAATTGTTTTATTTTTATTGTCTGTTCTTTTCGCTTCTTTTGTTTGTTTTCGTATATTCTCTTTATTTTTGGCTGTCTTAGTGTGATCATAACCATCTTGTGATCCGTGTCGTCTGTAATATTTGGGATTGCTCTACTGTCGGTTACTCTTTTCTTGTTCTGTTTTCATGTTAGTATAAAATCTATCTGGCTTCTGCATGTTGTGTCATTCCATTTAACATTTGTACATTTGTTAAAATTCTTTATCTGGGAATATTGAAATAAAAATACTTATTGTGTTCATTCACAATATCCAACAATATTTAATGAATACTAAAGTTAAGAATTTTTTTGCTGCAAACAATTTGGAAGATTCAATGAGGTATCTTTTCCTAGTTGATGAGGAAGGTCGTCGTATCTTGGCGCCCAACCGCTGATCTATCATCACTGACTGGATATCATCACTGACTGGATATCATCACTGACTGGATATCATCACTGACTGGATATCATCACTGACTGGATATCATCACTGACTGGATCTCGTGCTAGCGAAAACTAACACGACTGAACCATTTTGCTGCTTCTCTCAATCTCTTCTTCTTTTCCTCATTTGTCTGTCAGCGTTAGGGAGATATAGTTTGCGGCCTTTTGTCTTCTGTTGGCCTCTCCTGCTGTTTTGTTCCCTGGTGTTTTTAATATTCCATCAATTTATTTCTTTCGTGGTCGGCCCATGGATCTGATGTTCTCGCAACGGTTATTGAATTGTGTTTTAATCTTTCTGTCTTGCCACGTGGCATACCATTTTATCTGTTCTTTGTTTATGTATTCTATGGCGGGAATTATTCCTAGCTTTTTTCTCAGTTCTTCATTTCTGATCTTATCTCTCAGACTGTTTCCTGTCATTCGTCTAACACATTTCATCTCTGTAGAGGTTATTTTACTTATTGTTCTTGCATCTAGGGTCCAGGACTGGCATTGGTAGCACAAAGTTGGGATGAAGATTGTGTTGTACAGTCCAGGACTGGCATTGGTAGCACAACGTTGGGATGAAAATTGTGTTGTAGAATGCATGTTTTGCCTCTAGTGAGTTATTGGAGCAATATCCCAGCTGTTGGACAGCACGCTGGTGTCTCGCCAACCTTGTAAAGGGGGAACATATTGCCTCATTCACTTGGTTGTGTATCAAGCTTTGTGAGCACACTCCGCTTGTATCAATATCTATCTTCTACAAGTCACACAAGGAAGGACCACTACAACAGAGGGAAACAACAATCAGTTGTATCCATCAAAGACAACTATTTGGCTTTGTGTGTCTGCTAATGTTCATATTTGGTTTGAGGTCTCACAAAAGTAAGACTTTATAGCAGACTACAAACTTGTTTGTGTCAGACTCTATTATAGTAGACTACAAACATGTTTGTGTAAGACTCTATTATAGTAGACTACAAACATGTTTGTGTAAGACTCTATTATAGTAGACTACAAACTTGTTTGTGTCAGACTTTATAGCAGACTACAAACTTGTTTGTGTCAGACTTTATAGCAGACTACAAACTTGTTTGTGTCAGACTTTATAGCAAACTACAAACATGTTTGTGTCAAACTTTATAGCAGACTACAAACTTGTTTGTGTAAGACTCTATAGCAGACTACAAACTTGTTTGTGTCAGACTTTATAGTAGACTACAAACTTGTTTGTGTCAGACTTTATAGCAAACTACAAAAATGTTTGTGTCAAACTTTATAGCAGACTACAAACTTGTTTGTGTAAGACTCTATAGCAGACTACAAACATGTTTGTGTCAGACTCTATATCAGACTACAAACATGTTTGTGTAAGACTCTATTATAGTAGACTACAAACATGTTTGTGTAAGACTCTATTATAGTAGACTACAAACATGTTTGTGTAAGACTCTATTATAGTAGACTACAAACATGTTTGTGTAATACTCTATTATAGTAGGCTACAAACATGTTTGTGTAAGACTCTATTATAGTAGACTACAAACATGTTTGTGTAAGACTCTATTATAGTAGACTACAAACATGCTTGTGTAAGACTCTATTATAGTAGACTACAAACATGTTTGTGTAAGACTCTATTATAGTAGACTACAAACATGTTTGTGTAAGACTCTATTATAGTAGACTACAAACATGTTTGTGTAAGACTCTATTATAGTAGACTACAAACATGTTTGTGCATTAAAGCAGTCTTTCTCAACCAGGAACCGTCTTGCCGTCTGGGAATGGGCGAGGGCTCACAGGATATCGGGGGGGGGGGGAATGGAAGGTAAAAACGGCCTAAATTGGGGAGGGGTAATGGTACGAGACTAGGGGGAGGGGGCTATGCACAGGGTTGCATATATATTTTAGGAATATAACACCCAGATACCACTTTGTGCACTCGAAGAATGATCTCATGAACGGAGCCTAGAAGAAGTTCACATCGGGTTGGTGGACTTCAAAGAATGATCTCATGAACGGAGCCTAGAAGAAGTTCACATCGGGTTGGTGGACTTCAAAGAATGATCTCATGAACGGAGCCTAGAAGAAGTTCACATCGGTTTGGCGGACTTCAAAGAAAGCATCTATGACGGATGACCTTTCATCTCTGTTGCAATCATGATTTCCTGGCCTACTTCACTGCTCCTCCAACTTGGTAGCTGCCCAACATAGACGTCTTCTCTCTGGTCAGATGTGAAGTTTGTGGACGAAGGATTTTAAATTAGAATTGACGAGTATGTCAATAGGAGTATTTATTAAAGAACGAAGCTTTTGTTAGTTGCTGCCACAGTTGGTGTCACAGTTGGTGTCACAGTTGGTGTCACAGTTGATGTCACTGTTGATGTCTCAGTTGATGCCACAGTTGGTGTCTCAGTTGATGCCACAGTTGGTGTTACAGTTGATGTCACAGTTGGTGTCACAGTTGATGTCACAGTTGGTGTCTCAGTTGACGTCACTGTTGATGTCACTGTTGATGTCACTGTTGATGTCACAGTTGGTGTCACAGTTGATGTCACATTTGATGTCAAAGTTGGTGTTTCAGTTGATGTCACAGTTGATCTCACAGTTGGTGTCTCAGTTGATGTCACTGTTGATGTCACAGTTGGTGTCTCAGTTGATGTCACAGTTGATGTCACAGTTGGTGTCACAGTTGATGTCACTGTTGATGCCACAGTTGGTGTCTCAGTTGATGTCACTGTTGCTGACAGAGTTGGTGTCTCAGTTGATGTCATTGTTGATGTCACAGTTGATGTCACTGTTGATGTCACAATTGGTGTCACAGTTGATGTCACTGTTGATGTCACAGTTGGTGTCACAGTTGGTGTCACACTTGGTGTCACAGTTGATGTCACAGTTGATGTAACTGTTGAAGTCACAGTTGGTGTCACAGTTGGTGTCACAGTTGATGTCACTGTTGATGTCACAGTTGATGTCACAGTTGGTGTCTCAGTTGATGTCACATTTGATGTCACAGTTGGTGTCACAGTTGGTGTCACAGTTGATGTCACAGTTGATGTCACAGTTGATGCCACAGTTGATGTCACAGTTGGTGTCACAGTTGATGTCACGGTTGATGTCACTGTTGGTGTCTCAGTTGGTGTCTCAGTTGATGTCACAGATGGTGTCACAGTTGATGTCTCAGTTGATGTCACTGTTGATGTCATAGTTGGTGTCACAGTTGATGTCACAGTTGATGTCACTGTTGCTGTCACAGTTGATGTCACAGTTGATGTCACATTTGATGTCACTGTTTCTGTCATAGTTGATGTCACTGTTGGTGTCTCAGTTGATGTCACTATTGATGCCACAGTTGGTGTCACAGTTGGTGTCTCATTTGATGTCACAGTTGATGTCACAGTTGGTGTCACAGTTATTGTCACAGTTGATGTCACTGTTGCTGTGAAAGTTGATGTCACAGTTGATTTCACAGTTGCTGCCACAGTTGGTGTCACAGTTGATGTCACAGTTGATGTCACTGTTGCTGTCACTGTTGCTGTCACAAATGATGTCACAGTTGATGTCACAGTTGGCGTCACAGTTGGTGTCACAGTTGGTGTCACAGTTGATGTCACAGTTGATGTCACATTTGCTGCCACAGCTGATGTCACATTTGGTGTCACAGTTGATGTCACAGATGGTGTCACAGTTGGTGTCGCAGTTCATGTCACATTTGCTGTCACAGTTGATGTCACAGTTGCTGTCACAGTTACTGTGGTTAATTCCTTAACATCATAAATATATGTCGTGATCGAAGTACCCCTTGATTTATAAACAAAAACATGTCTTTGTTGAGAAGTGCTGACATTGTCTTCTTATGACAAGTGACCGTTACTACTTTGTAGCTTCAACCTTTTGTACTACTTGTCTCCTTATGACAAGTGACTGTTACTACTTTGTAGCTTCAACCTTTTGTACTACATGTCTCCTTATGACAAATGACTGTTACTACTTTGTAGCGTCAACCATTTGTATTACTTGTCTCCTTATGACAAGTGACTGTTACTACTTTGTAGCGTCAACCATTTGTACTACTTTTCTCCTTATGACAGTGACTTTTACTACTTTGTAGCGTCAACTATTTGTACTACTTGTCTCCTTATGACAAGTGACTGTTACTACTTTGTAGCTTCAATCATTTGTACTACTTGTCTTCTTATGACAAGTGACTTACTACTTTGTAGCGTCAACCATTTGTACTACTTGTCTCCTTATGACAAGTGACTGTTACTACTTTGTAGCTTCAATCATTTGTACTACTTGTCTCCTTATGACAAGTGACTTTTACTACTTTGTAGCGTCAACCATTTGTATTACTTGTCTCCTTATGACAAGTGACTGTTACTACTTTGTAGCGTCAACCATTTGTATTACTTGTCTCCTTATGACAAGTGACTGTTACTACTTTGTAGCGTCAACCATTTGCACTACTTGTCTCCTTATGACAAGTGACTGTTACTACTTTGTAGCTTCAACCATTTGTACTACTTGTCTCCTTATGACAAGTGACTGTTACTACTTTGTAGCGTCAACCATTTGTACTACTTGTTTCCTTATGACAAGTGACTGTTACTACTTTGTAGCGTCAACCATTTGTACTACTTGTCCCCTTATGATAAGTGACTGTTACTACTTTGTAGCGTCAACCATTTGTACTACTTGTTTCCTTATGACAAGTGACTGTTACTACTTTGTAGCTTCAACCATTTGTACTAATTGTCTCCTTATGACAAGTGACTGTTACTACTTTGTAGCGTCAACCATTTGTACTACTTGTCTTCATCTGTTTCAGTTTTTTCTTATTGCCAGAGTGCATCTTGGCCAGGAAGCAGTACCTACAACACTCAGTCGAGTGTCTTCACTACAGTGTTATCCCATTAGCTGCAAGACCATGTTATTTTCGTGTTTGCAATATTAGCCTTTCTGGAAAAAAAGAAGAATAAACCACCGGAATATTTTTGCCCTTTGCAAAATAAATTTGAAGCTAGACCTACAGTGAACAAACAAAAATGGTTAGTTTAGTAATTTACAAATTTAAATGAGAGAGATTTGCTTTACAAAATAACCAAAATGACAGCCAACGAAGGAAAGACACAGACAAAGTTGATATCCTCATCTGTCTTTCAGCGACAAGGGGAGATAAAATTTGCGATCTTTTGCTCTTCTGTTCGCCTCTGCTGTTGTTAGGTTTTCTAGTGTTTCTAATATTCCATTAATATTCCGCCAAACACTTCCATTGTGGTTTGATCTTACTGCCTTGTCACGTGACTAAACCATTTTATCTGTTGTTTCTGTATTTACTCTATCGCTGGGGTTATTCCTAGTTTTTTTTTTTTAATTCCCAATTCTTTATTTCTGATGTTATCTCTCAGGCTGTTTCCTGCCATTCGTAAACACGATTCATTTCAGAGGTTATTTTTCTTATTGTTTTTGCATCTAGGGTCCAGGACTGGCATTGGTAGCACTGAAAGCATTGGTAGAAATGGTGTATTACATAATATATATGTATATATAACGGGTTCGGGTTGTTTCCAAAATGGAGGAATTATTTTTCTCCGGCTTGGTATAGAACCGTTGATCAGAGGTTTAACAAGCCGCTATCGTAAAAACGATGTTGTTAATGAAACGTAGACCTGATACAGAATGTGTAAATTAGCAGTAGATAGTAGTGATAGTTTTTTCGGCCCTAAAACAACAACAAAAATAGGATTCTGGAATGTGCGAACAATGGCCGCTCCGACGAAACATGCACAGGTCGCGAGCGAGATGGACAGATACGATCTAGATATTTTAGGATTAAGCGAAATGCGCTGGCCTGGAACAGGTAGGAGATCTATTGATAATAAAATAGTAGTTTTTTCTGGAAGGGAAGATGGAAAACACCGTGAAGGAGTAGGCATAATGATGACAGACAAAGCTGCAAGAAGTTTATTAGAATGGGAACCGGTAAATAGCCGTCTGATACGAACACGATACAAAACAAAACATGGAAGACTTTCAATTATTCAATGTTATGCGCCTACTAACGAAGCTGATGATGAAGTTAAGGATGATTTTTATAACCAACTGCAACAACTTATAAACAAAATACTAAAACACGATCTTTTAATTGTAATGGGAGACTTCAACGCCAAAGTAGGACAAGATAACGCAGGAGTGGAACATGTGATGGGGAGAGAAGGCTGTAATACAACAAGTCAGAATGGAGAAAGATTAATAGAATTATGTTTAATAGAAAATTTAGTTATAGGTGGGACATTATTTCCACACAAAAATATCCACAAAACAACATGGATATCTCCTGATGATAGAACATCAAATCAAATTGACCACCTATGTATTAAAAAACAATTCAGATCATCATTAATAGATGTAAGAGCATACAGAGGTGCTGATGTTAATAGTGACCACAACCTGTGCATTGGGAAAAATAAGATTAAAATTTAGAAACCAACAGAAGAGGTCAATTACACATAAAATTGATAGTCATAAACTGAAAGATGAAGCCATAAAGGAAAAGTTTAACATAGAGCTAAGTAATTGTTATTCAGCACTTGGTGAAATAGACTTAGATATCAATGAAATGTGGGACTCACAGAGCAAAATACTAATGACAGCAGCAGAAGCAAGTGCTGGACTGAAGAAAATGGAAAAACGAGCTTGGATCTCAGACACCACATGGAAATACATCAAAGAAAGAAGAGAAGCAAAGAGAGCCATGACTAATGTAAAGACAGATCTTGGAAAGGTTCTGGCAAAAGCAACATACAAAGAATTAGACAACAAAGTGAAAAGTTCGGCAAGAAGAGATACAAGAGCTTATATAGACAACTTGGCAGAGAAAGCAGAGACAGCTGCAATTACAGGAGACAGCAGAACTCTTTATACTGTACAAAAGATGCTGACAAACACCTATACATCCAGTGGAACACCAATTCTAGACAAATCTGGATTAATGCTAACAACAAGCGCAGACATAAAAGCTCGTTGGGCGGAACACTTCAAAGAAATTCTTAACCGTCCACTACCTCACAGTTTAATAGATTTTGAAGCTGAAACACCAGCAGCAGAATTAGATGTAAATTTAGATGACTTCACCTTGAGTGAAATAGAAACCACCTTAAAGCTAATGACCAATAACAAGGCTGCTGGAGAGGATAAGTTAACAGCTGAGATCCTCAAGGCAATTGATAGCCATAATTTAATACATCTCCAAAAAATGTTCAACATCATTTGGAAAACAGAGAAGACGCCTCATAAATGGAAAAAAGGAATCATTGTTAAGATCCCAAAAAAGGGCAATCTTAGAGATTGTAACAACTGGAGAGGCGTGACACTTTTGTCAGTTGCCTCAAAGTTATTCTGTAAAATCATCCTAAATAGAATAAAGGATTCAATAGATACAGTGATGCGTGAAGAACAGGCTGGGTTTAGAAAAGGGAGAAGCTGTCTTGACCACATTTTCACTCTACGACTTATATTGGAGGAACACATTGAAAAGCAAAAACCTTTTGTACTTAACTTCATCGACTTCAAAAAGCATTTGATAGTATTCATAGAGATTCTTTGTGGAAAATTCTGAAGCAATATGGCTTACCATCAAAAATCATAAATATTATCAAAGACATGTATGATGGTTACACATGTGCAGTTCGAACAGAGGAAGGACTGAGCGAATGTTTCCCAATAGAAACTGGGGTTAAACAAGGATGTATTTTATCGCCCTTGTTATTTGGAATTGTTATGGACTTCATAATGAAGAAATGCTGCACTGGTAATAAAGGCATCGAATGGATACAAGGAGACCATTTGGAGGACCTCGACTTTGCTGATGACATAGTTCTCATCAGCAGTCAGATAAAAACGATGCAGGAAAACACAAATGAACTATCATCAATAGCCAGCAAAATTGGGCTTGAGGTCAATCATGAAAAGACTAAAGTCATGAAAAGTTTAATTCCAACAAGTGACAAAATATACATGGAAAACAAACCAGTAGAAGAGATCGATCACTTTATCTATCTTGGAAGTCACATTGATCGAGAAGGGGATACGAGCAAAGAAATTAGAATCAGACTGGCTAAAGCAGCAATGTCTTTCAGAAGCCTTGAAAAGTTGTGGAAATCAAAACTCATTAGCACAAACACAAAACTTAGGCTATTCAAATCAAATGTACTATCAACCCTTACGTATGCGTGTGAAAGCTGGAAAACAACAAGAGATATAGAAACAAAGTTGAACGCATTCGAAAATAAATGTCTAAGGAAAATACTTGGTATAGAATGGAACGAATTAAAAAAAAACGAGGAAATTAGAGAAATCGCCAATCAACCACTAATATCTTCAGTAATAAAGAAAAGACGATGGTCATACGTTGGACATGTGATGAGAAGAGATAATAATCGAATAGCAAAGCAAGCCCTCATATGGGAAACAACAGGTAAAAGAAAAAGAGGAAGACCCAGGGAGACACTGAGAAGAACATTGATGAGAGAGGCAAGAGCAGCAGGAATCGGCTCCCTCAATGAGATAGAACTGCTTGCACAGAACAGAGACAGATGGCGAGATTTAATAAAATATCTTTAAAAGAAAACTGCTAGAACAAAAATTCATATAGGAGAAGGTGTATCTTGGTCTACGCCCTATGGGCCGGTTACGGCTCGAAAGGTCAATAGATAGATAGATATATAACGCGATCCACTTGGAAACACACCGTTTTAAAGAGTCATCTTTGCATGAAAGGACCGAGGGGCCGCAGGAATCAAAACACGTTGGAAAGGGAGGCACAGCAAAAGAAAGGGTTGAGAAGCACTTCAATGAAGAGCCTGGAAATAGTTTGGGGACAACTGTTTACAATTATTCCAACGGTCGTGCTTTTTTTATTTTACTTTTTAAACATGGCCTGGGCAGTGGCATGCTTCCTCCTCGTTTCGATTACAAATCGTCAAACAATTTTCTAAAATGCACAGACCCTCCAATTTTCTTTCCGTCTTCGAATAGATTCGATTAATGACAATGAGGTTGTGATTCGCAGCTTGGGCATTTACACGGAGGAAAACTCAAAATCACGTGATCGAGAAACGTGTGCTCCACCTGCACGCTGCAGCCACGGGACCCCATAGGTGAGACTGCACGAACGTGACGTTCTGATTGAACGTGATCTTCACACAGCTAATGACGTCTTACTTGTGTCATCTCGCAGGAAAGGATGACGACAAAGAAGATAAACCTCCAAGCCTTGTTGATTACCTGTCACACTTCACCTGTCTCACCTGGAAGATACTTGCAGCGTTCATACCGCCAACTAGTAAGGACTTTCCTCTTTTTAGATAACCAACGCCTTTCCCAACGCCTGCCCCAACGCCTGCCCCAACGCCTGCCCCAACGACTGCCCCTACGACTGCCCCAACGCCTGCCCCAACGACTGCCCCAACGACTGCCCCAACGACTGCCCAAACGACTATCCCAACGCCTGCCCCAACGACTACCCCAACGACTGCCCCAACGACTGCCCCAACGACTGCCCCAACGACTACCCCAACGCCTGTCCCAACGCCTGCCCCAACGACTACCCCAACGACTGCCCAACGACTGCACCAACGACTGCCCCAACGACTACCCCAACGCCTGCCCCAACGACTACCCCAACGACTGCCCCAACGACTGCCCCAACGACTGCCCCAACGACTGCCCCCAACGACTACCCCAACGACTGCCCCAACGGCTACCCCAACGCCTGCCCCAACGACTACCCCAACGACTGCCCCAACGACTGCCCCAACGACTACCCCAACGCCTGCCCCAACGACTGCCCCAACGACTACCCCAACGCCTGCCCCAACGACTGCCCCAACGACTACCCCAACGCCTGCCCCAACGACTGCCCCAACGACTGCCCCAACGACTGCCCCAACGACTGCCCCAACGACTACCCCAACGACTGCCCCAACGACTACCCCAACGCCTGCCCCAACGACTGCCCCAACGACTGCCCCAACGGCTGCCCCAACGACTGCCCTAACGACTACCCCAACGCCTGCCCCAACGACTGCCCTAACGACTGCCCCAACGACTACCCCAACGACTGCCCCAACGACTGCCCCAACGACTACCCCAACGACTGCCCCAACGCCTGCCCCAACGACTGCCCCAACGACTACCCCAACGACTACCCCAACGACTGCCCCAACGACTGCCCCAACGACTACCCCAACGACTGCCCCAACGACTGCCCCAACGACTACCCCAACGACTGCCCCAACGACTGCCCCAACGACTGCCCCAACGCCTGCCCCAACGACTGCCCCAACGACTGCCCCAACGGCTGCCCCAACGACTGCCCCAACGACTGCCCCAACGGCTGCCCCAACGACTGCCCCAACGACTGCCCCAACGAGCTGCCCCAACGACTGCCCCAACGGCTGCCCCAACGAGCTGCCCCAACGACTGCCCCAACGGCTGCCCCAACGACTGCCCCAACGACTGCCCCAACGACTGCCCCAACGACTGCCACAACGACTGCCCCAACGGCTGCCCCAACGAGCTGCCCCAACGACTGCCCCAACGGCTGCCCCAACGACTGCCCCAACGACTGCCCCAACGACTGCCCCAACGACTGCCCCAACGACTGCCCCAACGACTGCCCCAACGACTGCCCCAACGACTACCCCAACGGCTGCCCCAACGACTGCCCCAACGACTGCCCCAACGACTACCCCAACGACTACCCCAACGACTACCCCAACGACTACCCCAACGACTACCCCAACGGCTGCCCCAACGACTACCCCAACGACTGCCCCAACGACTGCCCCAACGACTACCCCAACGACTGCCCCAACGACTGCCCCAACGACTACCCCAACAGCTGCCCCAACGACTGCCCCAACGACTACCCCAACGACTGCCCCAACGACTACCCCAACGGCTGCCCCAACGACTACCCCAACGACTGCCCCAACGACTACCCCAACGACTACCCCAACGGCTGCCCCAACGACTACCCCAACGACTACCCCAACGGCTGCCCCAACGACTACCCCAACGACTGCCCCAACGACTGCCCCAACGACTACCCCAACAACTGCCCCAACGGCTGCCCCAACGACTGCCCCAACGACTGCCCCAACGACTACCCAACGACTACCCCAACGACTACCCCAACGACTACCCCAACGACTACCCCAACGACTACCCCAACGGCTGCCCAACGACTGCCCCAACGACTGCCCCAACGACTGCCCCAACGACTACCCCAACGGCTGCCCCAACGACTGCCCCAACGACTGCCCCAACGACTGCCCCAACGACTACCCCAACGGCTGCCCCAACGACTGCCCCAACGACTGCCCCAACGACTACCCCAATGGCTGCCCCAACGACTGCCCCAACGACTGCCCCAACGACTACCCCAACGACTGCCCAACGACTGCCCCAACGACTGTCCCAACGACTACCCCAACGGCTGCCCCAACGACTGCCCCAACGACTACCCCAACGGCTGCCCCAACGACTGCCCCAACGACTGCCCCAACGACTGCCCCAACGACTGCCCCAACGACTGCAACAACGACTGCCCCAACGACTACCCCAACGGCTGCCCTAACGACTGCCCCAACGACTGCCCCAACGACTGCCCCAACGACTACCCCAACGACTGCCCCAACGACTACCCCAACGGCTGCCCCAACGACTGCCCCAACGACTACCCCAACAACTGCCCCAACGACTGCCCAACGACTGCCCCAACGACTACCCCAACGACTGCCCCAACGACTGCCCCAACGACTGCCCCAACGGCTGCCCCAACGACTGTCCCAACGGCTGCCCCAACGCCTGCCCCAACGACTGCCCCAACGACTGCCCCAACGGCTGCCCCAACGACTGTCCCAACGACTGCCCCAACGACTACCCCAACAACTGCCCCAACGACTGCCCCAACGACTGCCCCAACGACTAGCCCAACGACTGCCCAACGACTGCCCCAACGACTGCCCCAACGACTGCCCCAACGACTACCCCAACGACTGCCCCAACGGCTGCCCCAACGCCTGCCACAACGACTGCCACAACGACTGTCCCAACGTCTGCCCCAACGACTGCCACAACGACTACCCCAACGACTACCCCAACGACTGCTACAACGACTGCCACAACGACTGTCCCAACGGCTGCCCAACGACTGCCACAACGACTGCCACAACGACTGTCCCAACGGCTGCCCCAAAGACTGCCACAACGACTGCCCCAACGACTGCCCCAACGACTACCCCAACGACTGCCCCAACGACTGCCCCAACGACTGCCCCAACGGCTGCCCCAACGACTGCCCCAACGACTGCCCCAACGGCTGCCCCAACGACTGCCCCAACGGCTGCCCCAACGACTGCCCCAACGGCTGCCCCAACGACTGCCACAACGACTGCCACAACGACTGCCCCAACGACTGCCCCAACGGCTGCCCCAACGACTGCCACAACGACTGTCCCAACGGCTGCCCCAACGGCTGCCCCAACGACTGCCCCAACGGCTGCCCCAACGACTGCCACAACGACTGCCACAACGACTGCCCCAACGACTGCCCCAACGACTGCCCAACGACTGCCCCAACGGCTGCCCCAACGGCTGCCCCAACGACTGCCACAACGGCTGCCCCAACGACTGCCCCAACGACTGTCCCAACGGCTGCCCCAACGGCTGCCCCAACGACTGTCCCAACGGCTGCCCCAACGACTGCCCCAACGGCTGCCCCAACGGCTGCCCCAACGGCTGCCCCAACGACTGCCACAACGGCTGCCCCAACGACTGCCCCAACGGCTGCCCCAACGACTGCCCCAACGACTGCCACAACGACTGCCCCAACGACTGCCCCAACGGCTGCCCCAACGACTGCCACAACGACTGTCCCAACGGCTGCCCCAACGGCTGCCCCAACGACTGCCCCAACGGCTGCCCCAACGGCTGCCCCAACGACTGTCCCAACGGCTGCCCCAACGACTGTCCAACGACTACCCCAACGACTGCCCCAACGACTGCCCCAACGGCTGCCCCAACGGCTGCCCCAACGACTGTCCCAACGAGCTGACCCAACGACTGCCCCAACGACTGCCCCAACGGCTGCCCCAACGACTGTCCCAACGACTGCCCCAACGACTGCCCCAACGACTGCCCCAACGACTGCCCCAACGACTGTCCCAACGAGCTGCCCCAACGACTGCCCCAACGACTGCCCCAACGACTGCCCCAACGACTGTCCCAACGAGCTGCCCCAACGGCTGCCCCAACGACTGCCCCAACGGCTGCCCCAACGGCTGCCCCAACGACTGCCCCAACGGCTGCCCCAACGACTGCCCCAACGACTGCCCCTACGACTGCCCCAACGACTGCCCCTACGACTGCCCCAACGACTGCCCCTACGACTGCCCCAACGACTGCCCCTACGACTGCCCCAACGACTGCCCCTGCGACTGCCCCAACACCTGCCCCAACGACTGCCCCTACGACTGCCCCAACACCTGCCCCAACGACTGCCCCTACGACTGCCCCAACGACTGCCCCTACGACTGCCCCAACGACTGCCCCTACGACTGCCACAACGCCTGCCCCAACGACTGCCCCAAGGACTGCCCCTACGACTGCCTCAACGACTGCCCCTACGACTGCTCCAACGACTGCCCCAAGGATTGCCCCAACGACTGCCCCTACGACTGCTCCAACGACTGCCCCTACGACTGCCCCAACGACTGCTCCTACGACTGCTCCAACGACTGCCCCAACGACTGCCACAACGACTGCCCCAACGACTGCCACAACGCCTGCCCCAACGACTGCCCCAAGGACTGGCCCTACGACTGCCCCTACGACTGCCCCAACGACTGCCCCAACGACTGCCCCTACGACTGCCCCAACGACTGCCCCTACGACTACCCCAACGACTGCCCCAACGACTGCCCCTAAGACTGCCCCTACGACTGCCACAACACCTGCCCCAACGACTGCCCCAACGACTGCCCCTACGACTGCCCCAACGACTGCCCTACGACTACCCCAACGACTGCCCCAACGACTGCCCCTAAGACTGCCCCTACGACTGCCACAACACCTGCCCCAACGACTGCCCCTAAGACTGCCCCTACGACTGCCTCAACGACTGCCCCTACGACTGCCCCTACGACTGCCTCAACGACTGTCCCTACGACTGCCCCAACGACTGCCCCTAAGACTGCCCCTACGACTGCCCCTACGACTACCCCTACGACTGCCCTAACGACTGCCCCAACGACTACCCCTACGACTACCCCTGCGACTGCCCCTACGACTACCCCAACGACTGCCCCTACGACTACCCCTACGACTGCCCCTACGACTACCCCAACGACTACCCCTACGACTGCCCCTACGACTACCCCAACGACTACCCCTACGACTGCCCCTACGACTACCCCAACGACTGCCCCTACGACTACCCCTACGACTGCCCCTACGACTACCCCAACGATTACCCCTACGACTGTCCCAACGACTGCCCCTAGGAATGCCCCAACGACTACCCCTACGACTGCCCCAACGACTACCCCTACGACTGCCCCAACGACTGCCCCTACGACTGCCCCAACGACTGCCACAACGACTACCCCAACGACTGCCCAACGACTACCCCTACGACTGCCCCTACGACTACCCCAACGACTGCCCCTACGACTGCCCCTACGACTGCCCCAACGACTGCCCCAACGACTGCCCCTACGACTGCCCCAACGACTGCCCTACGACTACCCCAACGACTGCCCCAACGACTGCCCCTACGACTACCCCTACGACTGCCCCAACGACTAGCCCTACGACTGCCCCAACGACTACCCCTACGACTGCCCCTACGACTGCCCCAACGACTACCCCTACGACTGCCCCAACGACTGTCCCAGCGACTGCCCCTACGACTGCCCCAACGACTGCCCCTACGACTGCCCCAACGACTACCCCTACGACTGCCCCAACGACTGCCCCAACGACTGCCCCTACGACTGCACCTACGACTACCCCTACGACTGCCCCAACGACTGCCCCTACGACTGCCCCTACGACTGCCCCTACGACTGCACCTACGACTACCCCTACGACTGCCCCTACGACTACCCCTACGACTGCCTTTTACGACTACCCCTACGACTGCCCCTACGACTGCACCTACGACTACCCCTACGACTGCCCCTACGACTGCCCCTACGACTGCCCCTACGACTACCCCAACAACTACCCCTACGACTGCCCCTACGACTGCCCCTACGACTGCACCTACGACTACCCCTACGACTGCCCCTACGACTACCCCTACGACTGCCCCAACGACTACCCCAACGACTGCCCAACGACTGCCCCAACGACTGCCCCTACGACTGCCCCTACGACTACCCCAACGACTGCCCCAACGACTGCCCCTACGACTACCCCTACGACTGCCCCAACGACTAGCCCTACGACTGCCCCAACGACTACCCCTACGACTGCCCCTACGACTGCCCCAACGACTACCCCTACGACTGCCCCAACGACTGTCCCAGCGACTGCCCCTACGACTGCCCCAACGACTACCCCTACGACTGCCCTACGACTGCCCCAACGACTACCCCTACGACTGCCCCAACGACTGTCCCAACGACTGCCCCTACGACTGCCCCAACGACTACCCCTACGACTGTCCCAACGACTGCCCCTACGACTACCCCTACGACTGCTCCTACGACTGCCCCTACGACTACCCCTACGACTGCCCCAACGACTGCCCCTACGACTGCCCCTACGACTGCCCCTACGACTGCCCCTACGACTGCACCTACGACTACCCCTACGACTGCCCCTTCGACTACCCCTACGACTGCCCTACGACTGCCTCTACGACTACCCCTACGACTGCCCCTACGACTGCACCTACGACTACCCCTACGACTGCCCCTACGACTGCCCTACGACTGCCCCTGTACGACTGCCCCTACGACTGCCCCTACGACTACCCCAACAACTACCCCTACGACTGCCCCTACGACTGCCCCTACGACTGCGCCTACGACTACCCCTACGACTGCCCCTACGACTACCCCTACGACTGCCCCAACGACTACCCCAACGACTGCCCCAACGACTGCCCCAACGACTGCCCCTACGACTGCCCCTACGACTACCCCTACGACTGCCCCTACGACTACCCCTACGACTGTCCCAACGACTGTCCCAACGACTACCCTACGACTGCCCCTACGACTACCCCTACGACTGTCCCAACGACTGCCCCTACGACTACCCCTACGACTGTCCCAACGACTGTCCCAACGACTACCCCTACGACTGCCCCTACGACTGCCCCTACGACTGCCCCTACGACTGCCCCTACGACTGCCCCTACGACTGTCCCAACGACTACCCCTAAGACTGCCCCTACGACTGCCCCTACGACTGCCCCTGTCTGTATTAAACAAAGGTGTGGGGTATCTGTAGATGACTTATTAGCTCCCTTCATCTGCTGACAGTCACACAGACCAGGGAATCTTCTCGCATATCAACATTTCGAGGATGCGGTAACGTTGGGGAATACACACTCACAACATACACGCACGTAGACACTTCATACACTCACTCACATACACGCACGTAGACACTTCATACACTCACTCACATACACGTACGTAGACACTTCATACACTCACTCACATACACGCACGTAGACACTTCATACACTCACTCACATACACGTACGTAGACATTCATACACTCACTCACATACACGCACGTAGACACTTCATACACTCACTCACATACACGCACGTAGACACTTCATACACTCACTCACATACACGCACGTAGACACTTCATACACTCACTCACATACACGTACGTAGTGAACACTTCACACACTCACTCACATACACGCACGTGCACATTTCGTACACTGATATACACGCACGTAGACACTCGCACACTCACACACACGTAATGATTTGGTTGTAGTTTCCTGGTGATAAAAGGCAATTCAAAATTTATAATCATTATTATTAATTTGTTACAATGATTATTGTTATATATATGTTATAAGTATTATTTGTACATATATTTATTCATTGTTACTACTAAAATCTTTGGGAGACACAATGTAGACTATACAACACAATTTAAGTAATAATAGATGCACGTCATGATTGGAAAACATCACTATCATACACTTTTGGAAGTAGGAGGTCAGAGCAGTTCACACGGCTGCACCAAGTACTGTGGCAAATCACAGAAAAGTTCAACCGAATATTTTTAGTAAAATACAAGAGAAGAAACAAGACACGTAGATGAACGACAGATAGATGAGGCACAAACAGGTTTTATAAGTTGTATCATCATCATCATCATCATCATCATCATCATCATCATCATCATCATCATCATCATCATCATCATCGAGTGCCATCACCGCAACGAAGATTGGCTACCATGGAGCGCCATTCTGCTCTATCTCTTGCTTTGATGGTCCAGGTTGTCATAGGCTGATTTGTCCATCTTTTGGTGTTACCCGTCCATGTTAGTCTTGGTCTGCCTATGCCTCTTTTACCTTGTACTTTCCCCTCCAGGATTACTTTTAGTAGGCTGTTGTGTCTTTTAACATGGCCCAAAAATCGCATTTGTCTTGTTTGAATTGTGCTTAGTAGTTCTCTTTTCATTTTAGTTGTTTTAAGACTTCATCGTTTGTTTTCTTTTCCTTCCATCCAATTCTACCTATTCTTCTATATATCCACATTTCAAAGGCTTCAATTCTCTGTTCTGTTTTCTTGTCTAATGTCCATGTTTCTGCACCATACAGAAATATTGAGAAGATGTAACATTTTGCTATTCTTAGTTTTAGCCCTGGTGTTATTTATTTTTATGTTAGTATATTCTTCATGACATTAAAATTACTTTTGCCATTCCTATTCTTTTGTTTATTTCAGTTGTACATTTTCCATCACTGGTTATAGTATGTCCAAGGTAGTTGTAGTTCTGGACTGTCTCCAGGTCCATTCCTTCAATTTTGATATCCACTTGTGGTTTTGAGTATCATCTTTTCTTATGATCATAGTTTTAGTCTTTTTGATATTCATATCTAGTCCATATTTTTTGCTTGTTATGTTTATCACATTAAGTAATTGTTGTAGATCTTTAGGATTTTCTGCTAGTAGAACAGTATCATCAGCATATCTTAGGTTATTGATTATCTTTCCATTAATGTTTAGGCCTGGTATCTCTGAGATGTTTTTAAAGATTTGCTCAGTGTATAGATTGAACAAGCTTGGTGATAGGATGCATCCTTGTCTTACTCCTCTTTTTATATCAATGGGTGTAGATAACTCTTTGTTATATTTATTATTGCTGTTTGCTCCCAGTATAGATTACATATTAGTCGTATGTCCATGTGATCTAGATGTATCTCTTTTAGGCATTCTATAAGTTGTTTGTGGTGTACTCTATCAAAAGCTTTGGTGTAGTCTATGAAGCAGGCATATATTGGTTTGTTTACTTCTGTGCACTTTCGATTAATGTTCTCATGCAGAATATGGCTTCTTTTGTCCCGCTATTTTCCTAAATCCAAATTGCTGCTCATCTAATTCAGTATTGATTTTATTCTGAATCCTTCCTTGTATAACTTTAGCAAGATTTTGTAACATGGCTCATTAGGCTTATTGTTCTAAAGTCACTGCATTCAACTGCACCATTCTTTTTAGGCAATGCAATGAAAGTTGATGTTTTTAGTTCATTTGGTATGTATCCTGTGTGGTATATGTCGTTGATTATGTCTGTAATCACTTCAATGCCAAAATCTTAAAGTGCCTGTATCATCTCTATCTGTATGCTTTCAGGTCCTGCTGCTTTCCATTTTCATTGTTTGCATAGTTTTTCCACCTCAGATTTTAAGATTTTATAGCCTGATGTACATTTTATAACATGATTTCTTGTCCCTTTGATCATGAAATAGTTCTGTTATATATTCCTGCCATCTATCTATTATATCTTTATTGTCTGTTAGCATTTTTCCTTTTTTGTCTGCAATGCATCACCTTCTGTGGCTTTTTATTTTTATTAGTCATTCTATTTATTTCTGTGTACATTCCTCTTAAGTCTTGTTTGCTTTCCATAGTTTCTATTTCTATACATTTTGGCTGAGCCAGTCTTCTTTTGCCTTTTTGCACATTTTGCGTATCTCATTATCTATTTTATTGTATTGGGCAGTGTTCTTCGCTTGTCTCCTTTCTTCCAATTTTTCTAAGATGGTGTTAGTTATCCATTTTTGTTTTTTGTTCTTTTCTCTTTTGGGTAAGGTGTCGCAGGCTTTTTGTATGCTTTTCTTTATGCATTGTCATTTGGTTGTAACTTTTTCATCAGGATTTTCTCTTCTGTATTGCTCAATTCATTTTTCTATCAGCATCTGGTATGTGTTCTTTACTTGTATTGTATCTTTAATATCTTTTTGAATTAAAGCTGTTATATCTAGTGGTTATTGTTGATGAATTAGACATTTGCTTGTTTCTCTTTAGTTTGACCCTAGAAGCAGCTATGGTCCTAGAAGCATAATATGACCCTACAAGCAGATATGACCCTAGAAGCAGATATGATCCTAGATATGACCCTAGAAGCAGATATGATCCTAGATATGACCCTAGAAGCAGATATGACCTAGAAGCAGATATGACCCTAGAAGCAGATATGATCCTAGATATGACCCTAAAAGCAGATATGATCCTAGAAGCAGATATGATCCTTGATATGACCCTAGAAGAGATTATGATCCTAGAAGCAGATATGATCCTAGGTATGATCCTAGAAGCAGATATGATCCTAGATATGACCCTAGAAGCAAATATGACCCTAGAAGCAGATATGATCCTAGAGGCAGATATGACCCTAGAAGCAGATATGATCCTAGATATGACCCTAGAAGCAGATATGATCCTAGAAGCAGATATGATCCTAGAAGCAGATATGATCCTAGAGGCAGATATGACCCTAGAAGCAGATATGATCCTAGATATGACCCTAGAAGCAGATATGATCCTAGAAGCAGATATGATCCTAGAAGCAGATATGATCCTAGATATGACCCTAGAAGCAGATATGATCCTAGAAGCAGATATGACCCTAGAAGCAGATATGATCCTAGATATGACCCTAGAAGCAGATATGATCCTAGATATGACCCTAGAAGCAGATTTGATCCTAGAAGCAGATATGATCCTAGATATGATCCTAGAAGCAGATATGATCCTAGATATGACCCTAGAAGCAAATATGACCCTAGAAGCAGATATGATCCTAAAGGCAGATATGACCCTAGAAGCAGATATGATCCTAGAAGCAAATATGACCCTAGAAACAGATATGATCCTAGAGGCAGATATGACCCTAGAAGCAGATATGACCCTAGATATGACCCTACAAGCAGATATGACCCTAGAAGCAGATATGATCCTAGAGGCAGATATGACCCTAGAAGCAGATATGACACTAGAAACAGATATGACCCTATATATGACCCTAGGAGTAGATATGACCCTAGAAGCAGATATGACCCTAGAAACAGATATGATCCTAGAGGCAGATATGACCCTAGAAGCAGATATGACCCTAGAAACAGATATGACCCTAGATATGACCCTAGGAGTAGATATGACCCTAGAAGCAGATATGACCCTAGGAGTAGATATGACCCTAGGAGTAGATATGACCCTAGAAGCAGATATGACCCTAGGAGCAGATATGACCCTAGGAGTAGATATGACCCTAGAAGTAGATATGACCCTAGTAGTAGATATGACCCTAGAAGTAGATATGACCCTAGAAGCAGATATGACCCTAGTAGTAGATATGACCCTAGAAGTAGATATGACCCTAGGAGCAGATATGACCCTAGAAGTAGATATGACCCTAGAAGCAGATATGACCCTAGAAGCAGATATGACCCTAGAAGTAGATATGACCCTAGAAGCAGATATGACCCTAGAAGCAGATATGACCCTAGAAGTAGATATGACCCTAGAAGTAGATATGACCATAGAAGCAGATATGACCCTAGAAGCAGATATGACCCTAGTAGTAGATATGACCCTAGAAGTAGATATGACCCTAGGAGCAGATATGACCCTAGAAGTAGATATGACCCTAGAAGTAGATATGACCCTAGAAGCAGATATGACCCTAGAAGTAGATATGACCCTAGTAGTAGATATGACCCTAGGAGTAGATATGACCCTAGAAGCAGATATGACCCTAGAAACAGATATGACCCTAGGAGCAGAAAAGACCCTAGGAGAAGATATGACCCTAGGAGTAGATATGACCTAGAAGCAGATATGACCCTAGGAGTAGATATGACCCTAGAAACAGATATGACCCTAGGAGTAGATATGACCCTAGAAGCAGATATGACCCTAGAAACAGATATGACCTAGAAGCAGATATGACCCTTGAAGCAGATATGACCCTAGAAGCAGATATGACCCTAGAAGCAGATATGACCCCAGGAGTAGATATGACTCTAAGAGCAGATATGACTTTAGGAGCAGATATGACCTCAGAAGTAGATATGATTCTAGGAGCAGATATGACTTTAGGAGCAGATATGACCCCAGAAGTAGATATGACCCCAGAAGTAGATATGACTTTAGGAGCAGATATGACCCCAGGAGTAGATATGACTCTAGGAGCAGATATGACTTTAGGAGCAGATATGACCCAGAAGTAGATATGACTCTAGGAGCAGATATGACTTTAGGAGCAGATATGACCCCAGAAGTAGATATGACCCCAGAAGTAGATATGACTTTAGGAGCAGATTTGACCCTAGGAGCAGATATGACTTTAGGAGTAGATATGACCCCAGAAGTAGATATGACCCCAGAAGTAGATATGACTTTAGGAGTAGATATGACCCCAGAAGTAGATATAACCCTAGGAGTAGATATGACCCCAGAAGTAGATATAACCCTAGGAGTAGATATGACCCTAGGAGCAGATATGACCCCAGAAGTAGATATGACTTTAGGAGTAGATATGACCCCAGAAGTAGATATGACCCTAGGAGCAGATATGACCCCAGAAGTAGATATGACCCTAGGAGCAGATATGACCCTAGGAGTAGATGTGACCCTAGGAGTAGATATGACCCCAGAAGTAGATATGACTTTAGGAGTAGATATGACCCCAAAAGTAGATATGACCCTAGGAGCAGATATGACCCCAGAAGTAGATATGACCCTAGGAGCAGATATGACCCTAGGAGTAGATGTGACCCTAGGAGTAGATATGACCCAGAAGTAGATATGACTTTAGGAGTAGATATGACCCCAGAAGTAGATATGACCCTAGGAGCAGATATGACCCCAGAAGTAGATATGACCCTAGGAGCAGATATGACCCCAGAAGTAGATATGACTTTAGGAGTAGATATGACCCCAGAAGTAGATATGACCCTAGGAGCAGATATGACCCCAGGAGTAGATATGACTCTAAGAGCAGATATGACTTTAGGAGCAGATATGACCCCAGAAGTAGATATGATTCTAGGAGCAGATATGACTTTAGGAGCAGATATGACCCCAGAAGTAGATATAACCCTAGGAGTAGATATGACCCCAGAAGTAGATATAACCCTAGGAGCAGATATGACCCCAGAAGTAGATATAACCCTAGGAGTAGATATGACCCTAGGAGCAGATATGACCCTAGGAGTAGATGTGACCCTAGGAGTAGATATGACCCCAGAAGTAGATATGACTTTAGGAGTAGATATGACCCTAGGAGCAGATATGACCCCAGAAGTAGATATAACCCTAGGAATAGATATGACCCTAGGAGCAGATATGACCCTTGGAGTAGATGTGACCCTAGGAGTAGATATGACCCCAGAAGTAGATATGACTTTACGAGTAGATATGACCATAGGAGTAGATATGACCCCAGAAGTAGATATGACTTTAGGAGTAGATGTGACCCTAGGAGTAGATATGACCCTAGGAGTAGATATGACCCTAGGAGTAGATATGACTTTAGGAGTAGATATGACCCTAGGAGTAGATATGACCCTAGGAGTAGATATGACCCTAGGAGTAGATGTGACCCTAGGAGTAGATGTGACCCTAGGAGTAGATGTGACCCTTGGAGTAGATGTGACCCTAGGAGTAGATATGACTTTAGGAGTAGATGTGACACCAAAAGTAGATATGACCCTAGGAGCAGATATGACCCTAGGAGTAGATATGACCCTTTGAGTAGATATGACCCTAGGAGTAGATGTGACCCTAGGAGTAGATATGAGTTTAGGAGCAGATATGACCCCAGAAGTAGATATGACCCTAGGAGCAGATATGACCCCAGAAGTAGATATGACCCTAGGAGAAGATGTGACCCTAGGAGTAGATATGACCCTAGGAGTAGATGTGACCCTAGGAGTAGACGTGACCCTAGGAGTAGATGTGACCCTAGGAGTAGATGTGACCCTAGGAGTAGATGTGACCCTAAGAGTAGATGTGACCCTAGGAGTAGATGTGACCCTAGGAGTAGATGTGACCCTAGGAGTAGATGTGACCCTAGGATTAGATGTGACCCTAGGAGTAGATGTGACCCTAGGAGTAGATGTGACCCTAGGAGTAGATGTGACCCTAGGAGCAGATATGACCCCAGAAGTAGATATGACCCTAGGAGTAGATATGACCCTAGGAGTAGATGTGACCCTAGGAGTAGATGTGACCCTAGGAGTAGATGTGACCCTAGGAGTAGATGTGACCCTAGGAGTAGATGTGACCCTAGGAGTAGATGTGACCCTAGGAGTAGATGTGACCCTAGGAGTAGATATGACCCTAGGAGTAGATGTGACCCTAGGAGTAGATATGACCCCAGAAGTAGATATGACCCTAGGAGTAGATGTGACCCTAGGAGTAGATGTGACCCTAGGAGTAGATATGACCCTAGGAGGAGATGTGACCCCAGAAGTAGATATGACCCTAGGAGCAGATATGAACCTAGAAGTAGATATGACCCTAGGAGCAGATATGACCCAAGAAGTAGATATGACTTTAGGAGTAGATATGACCCTAGGAGTAGATGTGACCCTAGGAGTAGATATGACCCCAGAAGTAGATATGACTTTAGGAGTAGATATGACCCTAGGAGTAGATGTGACCCTAGGAGTAGATATGACCCCAGAAGTAGATATGACTTTAGGAGTAGATATGACCCTAGGAGTAGATGTGACCCTAGGAGTAGATATGACCCAAGAAGTAGATATGACTTTAGGAGTAGATATGACCCTAGGAGTAGATGTGACCCTAGGAGTAGATATGACCCCAGAAGTAGATATGACCCTAGGAGTTGATATGACCCTAGGAGTAGATATGACCCTAGGAGTAGATGTGACCCTAGGAGTAGATATGACCCCAGAAGTAGATATGACCCTAGGAGTAGATGTGACCCAAGGAGCAGATATGACCCTAGGAGTAGATATGACCCTAGGAGTAGATGTGACCCAAGGAGCAGATATGACCCTAGGAGTAGATGTGACCCTGGGAGTAGATATGAACCTAGGAGCAGATATGACCCCAGAAGTAGATATGACCCTAGGAGCAGATATGACTTTCGGAGTAGATATGACCCTAGGAGCAGATATGACTTTAGGAGTAGATATGACCCTAGGAGCAGATATGACTCCAGAAGTAGATATGACCCTAGCAGCAGATATGACTCCAGAAGTAGATATGACCCTAGCAGCAGATATGACTCCAGAAGTAGATATGACCCTAGGAGCAGATATGACTCCAAAGTAGATATGACCTAGGAGCAGATATGACTCCAAAAGTAGATATGACCCTAGGAGCAGATATGACTTTCGGAGTAGATATGACCCTAGGAGATAATATGACCAAAGAGCAGATATGAAACTAGGAGCAGATATGACCTTAGGAGCAGATATGACTTTCGGAGTAGATATGACCCAAGGAGCAGATATGACATTCGGAGTAGATATGATCCTAGGAGCAGATATGACTTTCGGAGTAGATATGACCCAAGGAGCAGATATGACATTCGGAGTAGATATGATCCTAGGAGTAGATATGACCCTAGGAGATAATATGACCCAAAGAGCAGATATGAACCTAGGAGCAGATATGACCCTAGGAGCAGATATGACTTTCGGAGTAGATATGAACCTAGGAGCAGATATGACATTCGGAGTAGATATGATCCTAGGAGCAGATATGACATTCGGAGTAGATATGAACCTAGGAGCAGATATGACATTCGGAGTAGATATGATCCTAGGAGCAGATATGACCCCAGAAGTAGATATGACCCTAGCAGCAGATATGACTTTAGGAGTAGATATGACCCTAGGAGATAATATGACCCAAGGAGCAGATATGAACCTAGGAGAAGATATGACCCTAGAAGTAGATATGACCCTAGGAGATAATATGACCCAAGGAGTAGATATGACCCTAGGAGTAGATATGACCCTAGGAGATAATATGACCCAAGGAGTAGATATGACCCTAGGAGTAGATATGACCCTAAGGGTAGATATGAACCAAGGAGCAGATATGACCCTAGAAACTGATATGACCCTAGAAACAGATATGACCCCAGAAAACAGATATGACCCTAGAAACAGATATGACCCTAGATATGACCCTAGGAGCAGATATGACCCTAGAATCAGATATGACCCTAGAAGCAGATATGACCCTAGAAGCAGATATGACCCTAGAAACAGATATGACCCTAGAAACAGATTTGACCTAGAAACAGATATGACCATAGAAACAGACATGACCATAGAAACAGATATGACCCTAGAAACAGATATGACCCTAGAAACAGATATGACCCTAGAAACAGATATGACCCTAGAAACAGATATGACCATAGAAACAGATATGACCCTAGAAGCAGATATGAACCTAGAAGCAGATATGACCCTAGAAACAGATATGACCCTAGAAGCAGATATGACCCTAGAAACAGATATGACCCTAGAAGCAGATATGACCCTAGAAGCAGATATGACCCTAGAAACAGATATGACCCTAGAAACAGATATGACCCTAGAATCAGATATGACCCTAGAATCAGATATGACCCTAGAAGCAGATATGACCCTAGAATCAGATATGACCCTAGAAGCAGATATGACCCTAGAAGCAAATATGACCCTAGGAGTAGATATGGCCCTAGGAGTAGATATGGCCCTAGTGTAGATATAACCCTAGGAGTAGATATAACCCTAGGAGTAGATATGACCCTAGATATGGCCCCAGAACAGATATTATCCTAGAAGCAATATGACCCTAGGAGTAGATATGGCCCTAGGAGTAGATATAACCCTAGGAGTAGATATGACCCTAGGAGCAGATATGACCCTAGAAGCAGAGATGACCCTAGATTTGATATGACCCTAGGAGCAGATATGACCCTAGAAGCAGATATGACCCTAGTAGCAGATATGACCCTAGAAACAGATATGACCCTAGAAACAGATATGACCCTAGTAGCAGATATGACCCTAGAAACAGATATGACCCTAGAAGCAGATATGACCCTAGGAGCAGATATGACCCTAGAAGCAGATTTGAATCTAGCAGCAGATATGACCCTAGAAACAGATATGACCTAGAAACAGATATGACCCTAGAAACAGATATGATCCTAGAAACAGATATGACCCTAGAAACAGATATGACCCTAGAAATAGATATGACCCTAGAAAACAGATATGACCCTAGAAACAGATATGACCCTAGAAACAAATATGACCCTAGAAACAGATATGACCCTAGAAACAGATATGACCCTAGATATGACCCTAGGAGCAGATATGACCCTAGAAGCAGATATGACCCTAGAAGCAGATATGACCCTAGAAGCAGATATGACCCTAGAAACAGATATGACCCTAGAAACAGATTTGACCCCAGGGGCACATATGACTCTAGGTGCAGATATGACCCTAGGAGCACATATGACCCTAGGAGCAGATATGACCCTAGGAGCACATATGACTCTAGGAGCAGATATGACCCTAGGAGCAGATATGACCCTAGGAGCACATATGACTCTAGGAGCACATATGACTCTAGGAGCTGATATGACCCTACGAGCAGATATGACCCTAGGAGCACATATGACTCTAGGAGCAGATATGACCCTAGGAGCAGATATGACCCTAGGAGCACATATGACCCTAGGAGCAGATATGACCCTAGGAGCAGATATGACCCTAGGAGCAGATATGACCCTAGGAGCAGATATGACCCTAGGAGCACATATGACTCTAGGAGCAGATATGACCCTAGGAGCAGATATGACCCTAGGAGCAGATATGACCCTAGGAGCAGATATGACCCTAGGAGCAGATATGACCCTAGGAGCAGATATGACCCTAGGAGCACATATGACCCTAGGAGCACATATGACTCTATGAGCACATATGACTCTAGGAGCACATATGACTCTAGGAGCACATATGACCTAGGAGCACATATGACCCTAGGAGCACATATGACCCTAGGAGCACATATGACTCTAGGAGCAGATATGACCCTAGGAGCACATATGACTCTAAGAGCAGATATGACCCTAGACGCACATATGACCCTAGAAGAACATATGACTCTAAGAGCACATATGACCCTAGAAGCAGAAATGACCCTAGAAGCACATATGACCCTAGAAGCACACATGACCCTAGAAGCACATATGACCCTAGAAGCACATATGACCCTAGAAGCACACATGCCCTAGAAGCACATATGACCCTAGAAGCACATATGACCCTAGAAGCACATATGACCCTAGAAGCACATATGACCCTAGAAGCACATATGCCCCTAGAAGCACACATGCCCCTAGAAGCACATATGACCCTAGAAGCACATATGACCCTAGAAGCACATATGACCCTAGAAGCACACATGACCCTAGAAGCACATATGACCCTAGAAGCACATATGACCCTAGAAGCACACATGACCCTAGAAGCACATATGACCCTAGAAGCACACATGCCCCTAGAAGCACACATGACACTAGAAGCACATATGACCCTAGAAGCACACATGACCCTAGAAGCACATATGACCCTAGAAGCACACATGACCCTAGAAGCACACATGACTCTAGAAGCACATATGACCCTAGAAGCACATATGACCCTAGAAGCAGATATGACCCTAGAAGCACTCATGACTCTAGAAGCACATATGACCCTAGAAGCAGATATGACCCTAGAAGCACATATGACCCTAGAAGCAGATATGACCCTAGAAGCACATATGACCCTAGAAGCAGATATGACCCTAGAAGCAGATATGACCCTAGAAGCAGATATGACCCTAGAAGCAGATATGACCCTAGAAGCAGATATGACCCTAGAAGCACATATGACCCTAGAAGCAGATATGACCCTAGAAGCAGATATGACCCTAGAAGCAGATATGACCCTAGAAGCAGATATGACCCTAGAAGCACATATGACCCTAGAAGCAGATATGACCCTAGAAGCACATATGACCCTAGAAGCACATATGACCCTAGAAGCAGATATGACCCTAGAAGCAGATATGACCCTAGAAGCACATATGACCCTAGAAGCAGATATGACCCTAGAAGCACTCATGACTCTAGAAGCACATATGACCCTAGAAGCACATATGACCCTAAAAGCACATATGACACTAGAAGCAGATATGACCCTAGAACGACACATGACTGTAACAATCTACTAGAACAGAATTCAATGCGAGCAAACGGCCCGCCCATGACCAGAACTCCTTTCATTTTTTCTCATTACAATCCCAAATCTTTTTAAAGCTGTGTGACCTGGAGCCATCGGTAGAGATTAACCAGATCTCTTGTTTATATGACCCTAGATATGACCCTAGGCATATTCAGTTGCATAATCAGTGAGCTACCGCAGCTAAAGCTTATCAACAAACACATTTATAAAGATAATTATTCGGCATCAAATAGCACGTTGTATCACTACACCGTGTGTTTATCTGAAACACTGCCATTTGTGACAGATGGACATGTCTACTATAAGCATATTTGTTTGTTAACATATGAACTGAAGGTATATTCATTGTTTGTTAACATATGAACTGAAGGTATATTCATTGTTTGTTAACATATGAACTGAAGGTATATTCATTTGTTTGTTGAGGTTATTTAAGTGGTTGGGCTTGCTTCATGCTCTCCATCTTGTCATTGGAGTCTTGACGACAGTTATTGGGGACATGGCTGCCAGCTTGGGTTGTACTTTTGGGTTGAAGGACTCTCTGACCGCCATTACGCTCGTTGCCATAGGAACAAGTCTTCCAGGTAAGTTCATTTATTGCAATAGATTCAACTTTGTCTTTCGTTATCATCTTCGGCACTATCGTCATTGGCTCACGTAGATGACTATCAATTTATGAAATTCAACTTCCACATATTTAATTTCCAGTCATTATAAATTAATGATACATCATCATTATGTTTATGTCCAGACTTCTCTGTCATTGTAATTATGACGATTGCTCTTGTATTTCTGGTGTTAGAAACAATGATATCAAGTATGGACACAATCACATGGCTACAGAAACCAACAGAATTGTCAAAACAGCGAAATAGGAATCACGGGAATGCCTCGGAGAGTCATTAGCAGAAAATAAGAGAACTGAGGTTACAACATTTTTTCAAAAACAGTTGGAAGTATAAAGAGAGAGATGAAATCTATAACCCTACCGAAACGCTAAAACCGCCAGGAGCAGAACGATTATCAAGGACAATAATGGAAGCAGTAGAGGAGTTTAACAGTAGATGGTTACATAGACTTGTCAATGTAGCATGGGTACAACAACAAACACATACAGACTAACATAGAGTTGTCAATGTAGCATGGGTACAACAACACAAACACATACAGACTAACATAGACTTGTCAATGTAGCATGGGTACAACAACAAACACATACAGACTGACATAGAGTTGTCAATGTAGCATGGGTACAACAACAAACATCTACTGACTGACATAGAGTTGTCAATGTAGCATGGGTACAACAACAAACATCTACTGACTGACATAGAGTTGTCAATGTAGCATGGTACAACAAAAGACACATACTGACTGACATAGACTTGTCAATGTAGCATGGGTACAACAAAAGACACATACTGACTGACATAGACTTGTCAATGCAACATGGGCACAACAACAAACATCTACTGACTGACATAGAGATATCAATGTAGCATGGGTACAACAACACAACACATACTGACTGACATAGAGATGTCAATGTAGCATGGGTACAACAACAAACACATACTGACTGACATAGACTTGTCAATGCAACATGGGCACAACAACAAACATCTACTGACTGACATAGAGATGTCAATGTAGCATGGGCACAACAACAAACATCTACTGACTGACATAGAGATGTCAATGTAGCATGGGTACAGCAACAAACATCTACTGACTGACATAGAGTTGTCAATGTAGTATGGGTACAACAACAAACACATACTGACTGGCATAGAGCTGTCAATGTAGCATGGGTACAACATCAAAAGATACTGACTGACATAGAGCTGTCAATGTAGCATGGGTACAACATCAAACAGATACTGACTGACATAGAGCTGTCAATGTAGCATGGGTACAACATCAAACAGATACTGACTGACATAGAGTTGTCAATGTAGCATGGGTACAACATCAAACAGATACTGACTGACATAGAGCTGTCAATGTAGCATGGGTACAACATCAAACACATACTGACTGACATAGAGTTGTCAATGTAGCATGGGTACAACACAAGCACATACTGACTGACATAGAGCTGTCAATGTAGCATGGGTACAACAACAAGCACATACTGACTGACATAGAGCTGTCAATGTAGCATGGGTACAGCAACAACATCTACTGACTGACATAGAGTTGTCAATGTAGCATGGGTACAACAAAACATCTACTGACTGACATAGAGTTGTCAATGTAGCATGGGTACAACAACAAACATCTACTGACTGACATAGAGCTGTCAATGTAGCATGGGTACAACAACAAACACATACTGACTGACATAGAGTTGTCAATGTAGCATGGGTACACAACAAACACATACTGACTAACATAGAGTTGTCAATGTAGCATGGGTACAGCAACAAACATCTACTGACTGACATAGAGTTGTCAATGTAGCATGGGTACAACAACAACACATACTGACTAACATAGAGTTGTCAATGTAGCATGGGTACAGCAACAAACATCTACTGACTGACATAGAGCTGTCAATGTAGCATGGGTACAACAACAAACATCTACTGACTGGCATAGAGTTGTCAATGTAGCATGGGTACAGCAACAAGCACATACTGACCGACATAGAGTTGTCAATGTAGCATGGGTACAGCAACAAACATCTACTGACTGACATAGAGTTGTCAATGTAGCATGGGTACAACAACAAACACATACTGACTGGCAATAATAGTTCTCTTGTGCAAGAATAAAGGAAACAAAAATAACCTGACCGTGGCATGTCACTGTTGAGTCACGAAGGTAAAAATGTATGCCGAGATTATAGAAACAAGATTAAAGTCTATGTTGGAAACATAGTTGATGGAAAAACAGATGAGGTTTAGAGAAAATAGAAGCTGTATAGATGCTTCACTCAGACAGCTGGTAGAGAACAGATGAGGTTTAGAAAAAATAGAAACTGTATAGATGCTTCACTCAGACAACTAGTAGAGAGGAACAGATGAGGTTTAGACAAAATAGAAGCTGTATAGATGCTTCACTCAGACAACTAGTAGAGAGGAACAGATGAGGTTTAGACAAAATAGAAGCTGTATAGATGCTTCACTCAGACAACTAGTAGAGAGGAACAGATGAGGTTTAGACAAAATAGAAGCTGTATAGATGCTTCACTCAGACAACTAGTAGAGAACAGATGAGGTTTAGACAAAATAGAAGCTGTATAGATGCTTCACTCAGACAACTAGTAGAGAGGAACAGATGAGTTTAGACAAAATAGAAGCTGTATAGATGCTTCACTCAGACAGAAGTTTCTGAGGGAATGATTTCTCAATGGACATTATTGCCAAACCAGATAAGCGCTCTTGTGTCTGAGTTGAGCGACAATAAGATTTGATTCTCTTGAGAGCAGAAAAAGTATTCTATAAATGCTGATGCGCATAACGTAGGTATAAATAGCTAAGGAAGTTCCGGTAATCAGACAGTTTCATTTTCACTTTGTGATGATTCTGATTGGCTAGAGCTAAAATAACCCATGAAGCCGCATACATCTAGCGGCAACAACTGGTACATTATTTTGATAGGAATTTTTGAATGTCAAGATCGTTAAACTAGATTCAGATAGAGGAAAAATGTACCGCTGGCTCCTAGGGGTTTCAATGTAGAATAGTTTCGTTTCATTCACAAACGTTATAGTGATCAGAGGAAAACCTTGCTTTAATAAATGCAAATGAAAGCAAATAAATCATATTGGTCTACGAAATGTGTAATAGAATATTCGAAAATTTGAAATATAATTACTTCTAAAAAATAAATATAATAAATTATCACTTCCTTTTGTATTTCATTAATATGTTCAGGCTACTGGCGATAGCTGCGGTAGCATAGAGAATACGCCACTGATGCATAGCATTTGTGTAGCAAGAGAAAGCTTTCGATAGGGTGGATACAAATATATGATGGCAAACATTGGCTCATTACGGAATGACCACCTTATTAGATGTTACAAGAGCTTATATAGTAACTGTAGAAAGTGTGATTAGACCAAGTAAATGATCACCTTATTAGATGTTACAAGAGCTTATATAGTAACTGTAGAAGTGTGATTAGAGCAAGTAAATGATTACTTTATTAGATGTTACAAGAGCTTATATCGTAACTGTAGAAGTGTGATTAGAGCAAGTAAATGATCACCTTATTAGATGTTACAAGAGCTTATATAGTAACTGTAGAAGAGTGATTAAAAAGTAAAAAGTAAAGTGCCCCGTCACGCCAAGTGACATATAGGGAATATGGTGTTAGTGACCATCATTTTACAGACCTTCGGTACCTGATTTTTGGGGTAATGTGGTCGGTATTACCCCCGTGCCGCTTTACTTTCCCAGAAAAAAATCAGGTACCCATTAAAGGCTGGGTGACCCCGGAAGTAGTCTGTTGGGATAGAACCCTACCTCTTGTCCTTTGTAATCGTAGAAGTGTGATTAGAGCAAGTGAATGATCACCTTATTAGATGCTACAAAGGCTTATATAATAACTGTAGAAGTATGATTAGAGCAAGTAAATCTTATTAGATATTACAAGAGCTTATATAATAACTGTAGAAGTGTTATTAGAGCAAGTAAATGATCACCTTATTAGATGTTACAAGAGCTTATATAGTAACTGTAGAAAGTGTGATTAGAGCAGGTAAATGACCACCTTATTAGATGTTACAAGAGCTTATATAGTAACTGTAGAAGTGTGATTAGAGCAAGTAAATGATCACCTTATTAGATGTTACAAGAGCTTATATAGTAAATGTAGAAATGTGATTAGAGCAAGTAAATGATCACCTTATTAGATGTTACAAGAGCTTATATAGTAACTGTAGAAGTGTGTTTAGAGCAAGTAAATGACCACCTTATTAGATGTTACAAGAGCTTATATAGTAACTGTAGAAGTGTGATTAGAGCAAGTAAATGACCACCTTATTAGATGTTACAAGAGCTTATATAGTAACTGTAGAAGTGTGATTAGAGCAAGGAAATGATCACCTTATTAGATGTTACAAGTGCTTATATAGTAACTGTAGAAGTGTGATTAGAGCAAGTAAATGACCACCTTATTAGATGTTACAAGATCTTATATAGTAACTGTAGAAGTGTGATTAGAGCAAGGAAATGATCACCTTATTAGATGTTACAAGTGCTTATATAGTAACTGTAGAAGTGTGATTAGAGCAAGTAAATGATCACCTTATTAGATGAGTCAAGAGCTTATATAGTAACTAGAAGTGTGATTGCAGCAAGTAAAGGAACATCAAAACCATTGGCAGTAACATCTAGAGTAAGACATGGCTGCGTGTTGTCACCACTCTTGTTTATCACTTATATTGACAAAATATGCAGGTTTCTACCGTTGTACGTTGCATGCAACGGATGATACTGAACGGTTAGGCTAAGTCTGCACCGCTAGCTTAGAGGTCATTCAGTACACATCTGGGAAGTGTAGAGCTGTCCACAAGGAAACAAACATGTGCGGCAACAACTAAACTCAAAGAAAACAGTCTACATTCTTCATAGCACTACTACTACATTCTCCATAGCACTACTACTACATTCTTCATAGCACTACTACTACATTCTCCATAGCACTACTACTACATTCTTCATAGCACTACTACTACATTCTCCATAGCACTACTACTACATTCTCCATAGCACTACTACTACATTCTTCATAGCACTACTACTACATTCTCCATAGCACTACTACTACATTCTTCATAGCACTACTACTACATTCTCCATAGCACTACTACTACATTCTTCATAGCACTACTACTACATTCTTCATAGCACTACTACTACATTCTCCATAGCACTGCAACTACATTCTTCATAGCACTACTACTACATTCTTCATAGCACTACTACTACATTCTTCACAGCACTACTACTACATTCTTCATAGCATTCCTACTACATTCTTCATAGCACTACAACTACATTCTTCATAGCACCATTACTACATTCTTCATAGCACTACTACTTCATTCTTCATAGTACTTCTACTACTACATTCTTCATGGCACTATTACTACTTTCTTCATAGCACTACTACTACATTTTTCATAGCACTACTACAACATTTTTCACAGCAGTACTACTACATTCTTCATAGTACTGCTACTACATTCTACATTTAGCTACTACTACATTCTTCATATTACTACTACTACATTCTTCATATTACTACTACTTCATTCTTCATATTACTACTACTTCATTCTTCATATTACTACTACTACATTCTTCATATTACTACTACTTCATTCTTCACATTATTACTACTACATTCTTCATATTACTACTACTTCATTTTTCATATTACTACTACTTCATTCTTCATATTACTGTTACTACACTCTTCATTTATATACTACTACATTCTACATATCACTACTGCGACATCGGTCACATTACTACTATCACATTCTACATATCACTACTGCGACATCGGTCACATTACTACTACTACATTCTTTATATTACTACTGCGACTTCAGTCACATTGCTACTACTACATTCTTCATATTACATTTACTGCAATTGTCCTATATAAACTACTCCCACTGCTGCATTATTCATATTACTATTACTGTGTTGACGCACCAAGATGGACGCTTGTTTGCGGTTGAACAAAGCCCAACGGCCAAGATCAGAATTTGCAGAATTCGTTTTCGGCCAGGCGTGGTATTTAGCTTTCTGTCCGTGTGGTACGTTGTGTGCATAACAGTGGAGAATTACATCACTATATGTCATCCAACAAGCTTTGTGGTTATGTGCACAAGGCGACGCGCCAGTATCGTGGTCATGTGCATTCTAGTCTTGTCGTTGTTGCTGTATATGGCCACTACTGTTGCTGTTGAGATAACGCCAAACGAGATAGGTCTTGAGAAATGCTTGCCAAGTCCAAGGCTGTTGTTCTTGCACATAATAACCTACATTGGCTCGGTAGTAACGTTGCTACTACCGCTGATCGCCATTACTGTCATGCTCTTCACGATCGTTCTGTCCATCATACACAAGTCTCGGTAGAAGAAGCTCAGTGCCTGTCGATGCTGGAAGTTTCCGAGCTGAAACCGATCAACGATCCTAGGTGGAGCTCAGTGCGAGCTAGCGCCCAGGTTCGTGTGGCTAGGATGCTCTTTGCCTTGTCTCTGTCTCACATCATCATGCACGCACCCAGCCACGTGGCCAGACTGTACTATCTGATGCGGACTCAAAACCTAGGGGACATGAAATTGATATTCTCTGAAGGTCTTATCCGGCTGATCTTCCAGCACGACAGCCACGCCCACCATGCCTGCAAGTTTTGAATCTTCGTAGTCATCAGTTGAAACTTTACCAAGAACCTCAGACAAACTTAAGTGGACGTTACCAAGTGTATATGTTAGTCGTGGCTTATATCTTGGTGGTTGTCTGTGCTAACCATGGCTCATATCTTTGTGTGTGTATGTGATAGCCATGGCTCAATTTTCGGTCTATATCCGTGCTAGTCGTAACTCATATCTTAGTGGGAGTCTGCGATAGCCATGGCTGAAATCTTGGTGAGAGTATGTGCTGGCCATGGCTCATCGCTTGGTGTGTGTCTTGGCTGGCCATGATTCATATCTTAGTGTGTGTCTGTGCTGGCCATGGTTCATATCTTGGTGTATTTCCGTGCTAGCCATGGCTCATATCTTAATGTGTTTCAGTGCTAGTCATGATTCATATCTTGGTGTGTTTCCGTGAAGCCATGGCTCATATCTTAATGTGTTTCTGTGCTTCCATGTGTTTCCATGACTCATATCTTAGCCTGTGTGTTAAGGTGACCATATTTTTGAAATCCCATTCCGGGACGGAATAATTTTCCACCAATAAAATTACATTTCTTCTTGCTGTCATTTTCAAGTGAATAATACATACATTTTAAAACATCTAATAATATAGACCTACAATACGCTATCAGGATAATCAGGAGATTAAAAAAAAAACAGTGATACTCACTTAAATTGAAGGTGAAACAGAGATGCTGTACTTTTCAGATGAGTGAATTTTCTGTCAAATGTCCTTCTTTGTATGCAGCATCTTATAAAATTCGACACATGCTCCCTCATAGTTCACTTTGGTGATCAACTTGGCTTTTAAAGTTTCAACATCTAGTTGTGTTTTATCATTTGTCCACAAACTGTTCATCAGAGAAAACACTCGTTCTGTTGCAGCATTTGTTCCAGGTAGACACAAAAAGAACTCTGCCAACTTCAGAATATGTGAAACGGGCACATGATTGTTTCTGAAGTGGGAAGCTAGTTCAACCCAACGCTGCCCTGGTATGTTTTATTAAGACTCCACTCGCTAATTTTTGTGAAGTAACGAACTGTTTCATGTAGACATATTCGTCATACATTTCATTTTCTGGAAAGTCGACTGAAGGCACTGCTTGACTCACTAATGATGAAGACTTCTCAATATCTTCCCAATTTGGTGTTCTGTTCAGCATTACCCAGCTGTAAGACTCTAGGTTTTGAAAATTATTTGCAGCCCATTTCTTCAAATAACTTAAAGCTGTTTCATAAAATGAAGAAACACTGGCGTTAAACTTGTTCACATCATCACGTGGAAATCCTTCCATTTCCAGCTTTTTAAGGATTATCTGAACTCTTGATGGCAAGAAGCCGTCTTCCAGCTTGGACTCCAAGATAGCTTTCAACCTATTGATGTTGTCAATGACTTCAAATACAGTGACCACCTGTCCCTCTACTTTCTGCACTGCTTCGTGGAAAGAGGATGCCTGACTGTGAACCAAAATAAGCCATGCCTCAGACAGTGGGTTTTCAAAGAATTCCTGTATAAAAACTGGGCATCTGTCTTGAGATTGAAAATATGATTTTAGAGGCAGGAACATGTAAAGAACCCTTTCAACAGCAGGCAAGAGCGCAAGCCACCTAGTTTGTGCATAACCTAAAATCATCTGGAAGTCTGTGTCGACAAACTGACAAAACTCCTTGAGACTTTCAACTCTAACTGTGTATGATTTGAAGTACAGATACATTTTTGCAATAGTCATTTCAACATCAACAGGCAATACGTCTGCAGCTGCTCGAACAGTGTTGGTGAAAATATGGCAAGCACACCCAACACCTATCAAACTATGTCCAAGGTTTTCTTTCAGTTTTGTGAAAACATTGTTCTGTCCTTTTCTTTCAGCGCCCCAAAATTAGAATTTGTGTTGTCTGCACATAATCCAACTACTTTAAGTTCTAAACCATTTTAAGTTAGACAGTCAATAAGAAAACTACTTACTATATCAGATGTTTCACCCGGCAATGACTTCAACTCTAATATTTTAACTTTCAGTCCCTTATTGCGATCAAAGTATCTGACAAGCAAAGGAAAAATCTTGATTTCTTTGTGGTTGGAGGCATCTGTCAGTATGGAGATAAATGTTACGTTTTCTAGGTCACATCTCAACTCGTTTAGAGCATGGGGTGTGAACACATTCCGAATAATAGCTTCTGTTTTCGTACGTGCACAAGCAAATTTTGGTTCTAAAGTTACCTGAAGCAATTTTGATGTGCAGTCCATAGATCTAAACGTGTGATTGTGCATCACTGTATGATATGCAAAGGCACCTTCTGTAGCAGCTAACTGTTCTTCTTTGTCACCAACCTGTTCAGCTCGAAAAAAATTTGTCAACGACGAGCTTGATGCAGCAGTAGCGACGGCTCTCTTATGTTTATCACTATTTATGTGGCTCTTAATATCACCACGTCCACTATGGTTAATAGTAAACCCGGATGAACATATATTACATCTTACATCTTACAGTGAAGTCTGATGACGATGTAGACTTTTTTTTATAAAAGGGTATTCCTTTTGTAAATCTTGATTAAAACTACAATTACGCTTCGGTGCCATTTTTTGCGAAAGTGAAAGTTAGTAACACAACGAATATATACGAGATTTAAAACTAGGAGCGCATTCTACTGTTTTGATATTAAACAAAATTGTCTACACAGCAACAGAATAATATTTTTTTAATTGAAGAAATGTACGCCGTATACCAAAATGGCAAAATTGGTAAACGTTTGTGTCCCAAATTATTTTTTATCAAATCCGGGACAAAAGCTAAAAAATATGCCAAAATCGGGACAAACCCGGTACGGCAGCTAATCAAAGGACAAGGTAAAAAAATGTCAAATTCCGGAACTGTCCCGGACAATCCGGGACGAATGGTCACCTTACTGTGTGTGTGTGCTAGCCATGGCTCATATCTTAGTGTGTGTCATGTTAGTCATATCTCATATCTTGGTGTGTCCGCGTTAATAATGTCTCATATCTTTGTGTGTGTCTGTATTTAGTCATATCTCATATCTTAGTGTCTATCTGTGTTAGTCATGTGTCATATCTTTGTGCGTGCATGTCTGTGTTAGTCATATCTCATATCTTTGTGTGCATGTCTATGTTAGTCATATCTCATATCTCTGTGTACATGTCTATGTTAGTCACATCTCATATCCTTGTGTGCATGTTTATGTTAGTCACATCTCATACCTTTGTGTGTGCATGTCTATGTTAGTCATGTCTCATATATTTGTGTGTATAAACATGCTAGTCACATCTCATATCTTAATGTGTGTCTGTCTATGTTAGTCATGTCTCATATATTTGTGTGTATGTGTCTAGTCATATCTCATATCTTTGTGTGGGCATGTCTATGTTAGTCATGTCTCATATCTTTGTGTGTGTATGGCTGTGTTTAGTCATATCTCATATCTTAGTGTGTGTATCTGTGTTAGTCATATCTCATATTTTAGAGTGTGTCTGTGTTAGTCATATCTCATATCTTGGTGTTTGTGTGTGTGTGTGTGTGTGTGTTAGTCATATCTCATATCTTGATGTGTGTGTGTGTTAGTCATGCCTCATATCGTTGTGTGCATGTCAGTGTTAGTCACATCTCATATCTTTGTGTGTGCATGTCTGTGTTAGTCACCTCTAGTGACTCGGGCAGATGGTGCTCGTAAACCTGGGAGGGCCGACCATCTAAGGGCAGAATCCCCCTACAGAAAAGACAATCTGCTGCCTTGCAGGAAGATTGGGGACAATCAAAGGCTAAGGAAAGCAAACCTGAATAAAATGCTGGCTGAAATCGGATGCACTGGGCCACTGGCGCAGAACACAGTGCAACGTTTTAACAGGTATCCAGGCAGAGTGGATCTAACAGACTCTAATTGTGATGTTCTGTCTGTGGGGTCGATCAATTCACTTAAACAGACAGTTGTCTTCATGTGAGAGTCTGGAATCCTACTCTGATTGAGTCTTGATCGCAGACAGAGATAGAGAGAGATATATTACTATTACTCTATTGTTCATAATATTACCACTGCATTGTCCACATGACTACTATTAACAATATTACTACTACTACTACTACTACTACTACTACTACTACTACTGCTACTACTACTACGGCTACTACTACTACTGCTACATTCCTCATATTACCACTACAAAATTATCCAAATTACTACTACTACATTGTACATATTACCACTGCTACACTGCCCAAGTTACTGCTGCTACATTGTACATGTTCACTAGTACATTATCCAAATTACTATTACTACATAATCCATATTACTACTACTACATTCTCCATATTACCACTGCTACATTCTCCATATTACCACTGCTACATTCTCCATATTACCACTACTACATTCTCCATATTACCACTACTACATTCTCCATATTACCACTGCTACATTGCCCATATTACCACTACTACATTCTCCATATTACCACTACTACATTCTCCATATTACCACTACTACATTGCCCATATTACCACTACTACATTCTCCATATTACCACTGCTACATTGCCCATATTACCACTACTACATTATCCATATTACCACTACTACATTCTCCATATTACCACTGCTACATTCTCCATATTACCACTACTACATTCTCCATATTACCACTACTACATTCTCCATATTACCACTGCTACATTGCCCATATTACCACTACTCATCATCATCATCACCATCAAGTACCGGGCCTACTGGCGTAGGTGATCATGTCTCTTCGCAACTTTCGATCTCGACAGTTATTTATCATTTCTGTTGTTGACCTTCTGCCAAGCCATTCTCTTAAGCTGTCTGGTATTTTGTCTATTTGCTTCCCTCTATCCCTTCGCTCCTCAATTTTTCCAGTTGTTACAATATATTCTTGTTGTTCTCTTCTCATTACATGGCCAAACAATGATGATTGCTCCTTCCTAATATTGGAAATTAGCTCTCTTTTTGCTTTGACCTCTTTCAGAACATTTTCATTACTCTTCTTAGCTGTCCATGGTATTCTCAACATTCTTCTGTAAAACCACATTTCTATAGACTCCAGTGATTTTCTTGTCTGTTGTCCATTTGTCCATGATTCACATCCATATGTTAACACTGGTTCTGCATAACATTTAAGAACTCTTTTGCTTGTTTCTATTGTCAAAAATGGATTACATGGTATCTTCTTCATTTTTTGGAAAGCTGCTGTTGCCTGAGCCATTCTGCATCTCACCTCTTTTGTACATCTACCGTCTGAAGTTAACATTGTTACCAGATTTTTAAATTCATTTACCTGTTTTAATATTGTTCCACTTGTCTTTATTGTGTATTGCGATGATGTCTTTTTCTTTGTTGTTACTTCTGTCTTTTTCCTATTAAGGCTGAGTCTTTAATTTTTTGCTTTCTTTCACTATAATGTCTAACATTCTTGTAACTCATTTTCACTCTTAGCGATTAAGACTGTATCATCAGCATACCTTAGATTATTTATATTATGACCTCCAATTGTTATTCGAAGCATGTCCCTTATGGATCTGAAAATAATTTCACTATACATATTAAATAAATCTGGTGACATCACAGAGCCTTGTCTGTTTATTTGTTGTAACATTCTCAATTGGTTTCCAGTTCTTATGGCCGCTGTTTGTTGCCAGTACATGTTCTTTATTATTCTTATATCTTTGCTGTCTATGTTTATGCTTTCTAAAATGTTGATTATTTCTTGATGCTTTACTTTGTCAAATGCCTTGGTGTAATCTATGAAACATAGGTATAGATCTGTTTTCACCTCTATGGCTCTTTCTACTAAATATCTTATGATATAAATGGCATTGCTTGTTCCTTTATCTCTAACAAAACCACACTGTTCATCGCTAATTTGTGGAATGATCTTGTTCCGCAATCTTCGCATGATGATTCTTAGCAATATCTTAGTTAGTAAGTGACCACACACCGTCACTACTACATTATTACCCCACTAATATAGTGGCGTACCACATGTCATCACTACTACATTATTACCCCACTAATATAGTGACGTACCACATGTCATCACTACTACATTATTACCCCACTAATATAGTGGCGTACCACATGTCATCACTACTACATTATTACCCCACTAATATAGTGGCGTACCACATGTCATCACTACTACATTATTACCCCACTAATATAGTGGCGTACCACATGTCATCACTACTACATTATTACCCCACTAATATAGTGACGTACCACACACCATCACTACCACATTATTACCCCACTAATATAGTGACGTACCACACACCATCACTACCACATTATTACCCTACTAATATAGTGACGTACCACACACCATCACTACCACATTATTACCCCACTAATATAGTGACGTACCACACACCATCACTACCACATTATTACCCCACTAATATAGTGACATACCACACACCATCACTACCACATTATTACCCCACTAACATAGTGACGTACCACACACCATCACTACCACATTATTACCCCACTAATATAGTGACATACCACACACCATCACTACCACATTATTACCCCACTAACATAGTGACGTACCACACACCATCACTACCACATTATTACCCTACTAACATAGTGACGTACCACACACCATCACTACCACATTATTACCCTACTAACATAGTGACGTACCACACACCATCACTACCACATTATTACCCCACTAATATAGTGACGTACCACACACCATCACTACCACATTATTACCCTACTAACATAGTGACGTACCACACACCATCACTACCACATTATTACCCCACTAATATAGTGACGTACCACACACCATCACTACCACATTATTACCCCACTAATATAGTGACGTACCACACACCATCACTACCACATTATTACCCTACTAATATAGTGACGTACCACACACCATCACTACCACATTATTACCCCACTAATATAGTGACGTACCACACACCATCACTACCACATTATTACCCCACTAATATAGTGACATACCACACACCATCACTACTACATTATTACCCACTAACATAGAGACGTACCACACACCATCACTACTACATTATTACCCCACTAACATAGAGACGTACCACACACCATCACTACCACATTATTACCCCACAAAATAGTGACGTACCACACACCATCACTACCACATTATTACCCTACTAACATAGTGACGTACCACACACCATCACTACCACATTATTACCCCACTAACATAGTGACGTACCACACACCATCACTACCACATTATTACCCCACTAATATAGTGACGTACCACACACCATCACTACCACATTATTACCCTACTAACATAGTGACGTACCACACACCATCACTACCACATATTACCCCACTAATATAGTGACGTACCACACCACCATCACTACCACATTATTACCCCACTAATATAGTGACGTACCACACACCATCACTACCACATTATTACCCTACTAATATAGTGACGTACCACACACCATCACTACCACATTATTACCCCACTAATATAGTGACGTACCACACACCATCACTACCACATTATTACCCCACTAATATAGTGACGTACCACACACCATCACTACTACATTATTACCCCACTAACATAGAGACGTACCACACACCATCACTACTACATTATTACCCCACTAACATAGAGACGTACCACACACCATCACTACCACATTATTACCCCACAAATAGTGACGTACCACACACCATCACTACCACATTATTACCCTACTAATATAGTGACGTACCACACACCATCACTACCACATTATTACCCCACTAACATAGTGACGTCCCACAACGTCAAACCAAAAGCCACACTGATGCTAGTAGGTTGCTACCTCCATCACAGACACGTTTGCTAGCAAGTTGGCAGCGATCAATGAGCGCTACGCAGACTCCGCCATTGGTAACGTGACCGGAAGCAACGCTGTCAACGTGTTTCTGGGACTGGGCATCGGCTGGACCATAGCGGCCGTGTACTGGGCCTTCAAGGGAGAGACGTTTATCGTACATCCAGGTGATCTCAGCTCCTCTGTGGTCGTGTTTAGCGTCTTGTCGTTGGTGGCGATCGTGGTTCTGGTTGCTCGACGTCACGACTCAGTTGGAGGTGAACTTGGCGGGCCCTTTTATTTGAGAATCGTGACGACACTTATTTTAGTTCTGTGTTGGATCATATATTTAATTTTGTCTTCTCTTGTTATATATTGTTATATTTAATTATTTTTCTCTTATTATATATTATTAGTTGGTATAGCGTGGAACGAATTAAAAACAAACGAGGAAATTAGATAAATCGCCAATCAACCACCAATATCTTCAGTAATAAAGAAAAGACGATGGTCATATGTTGGACATGTAATGAGAAGAGATAATAACCGAATAGCAAAGCAGGCCCTCATATGGGAAACAACAGGTAAGAGGAAAAGAGGAAGACCCAGGGAGACACTGAGAAGAACATTGATGAGAGAGGCAAGAGCAGCAGGAGTCGGCTCCCTCAATGAGATAGAGCTGCTTGCACAGAACAGACAGATGGCGAGATTTGATAAAATATCTTTAAAAGAAAACTGCTAGAACAAAAATTCAGATATGAGAAGGTGTATCTTGGTCTACGCCCTATGGGCCGGCAACGGCTCGAAAGGTCAATAGATAGATAGATATATTATTATATTTAATCATGTCTTCTCTTATTATATATTGTTATATTTAATTATTTTTTCTCTTATTATATATTGTTATATTTAATTATTTTTTCTCTTATTATATATTGTTATATTTAATTATTTTTTCTCTTATTATATATATTGTTATATTTAATTATTTTTTCTCTTATTATATATTGTTATATTTAATTATGTCAAAGTTTGAAACTTTGTGAGCATTGATTCAGAATAAAATGTATATCTTGTGTTTTGTTTGTCGACGTGTGTGTGCGTGTACCTGTGTGTGCGTGTACCTGTGTGTGTGCGTGCATGTGGATCTTACTTTATGCCTGTTGTTGCTGAACTCATGTCACAGTCGCAGCTTCTGTCAACAACAAACATATCAAAGACAATTAGCAAGAAGTAGTCTCTTCCCATGAACGTTCACATCTGCTACAAATCCACCCTATTCATGTGGGCTAATTTGTTTTCTCATTTCATTTCTCACTCACCGATTGATGATTGTTATGAATTGTTTATTCCCGAGACCCACACGGTTCATTGAACGCTGATTCTCACATTCCACGGTTCTAGCGTTATACCTCTAGCCAAGTCACGAGACCTACACGGTTCATTGAACGCTGATTCTCACATTCCACGGTTCTAGCGTTATACCTCTAGCCAAGTCACGAGACCTACACGGTTCATTGAACGCTGATTCTCACATTCCACGGTTCCAGCTTTCAATGTTCTTTTACATCCACTTTACACCTCTAGCCAGTCCCGAGGAACTGAATTTGGCGTGACTATCACGTTTTCTATTTTTCACATAGGCAGCCGTGTGCTCAGGTGTTCCTCGCCATACAGGCAGATATTCTCCGGCTTTAGAGGTACCCTCAAATTTTTAATGTCGAGAGTTGTGGGCAGATTTTCTCCTATGAATTTGGCCCGGGAAGCCACCACTTTTAGCCTACTCATTTCGATTTCCAATTGCGAAGGGTTCTTTAACGTGCGCATAATGCACACGAGACCTCCTGTTTTTCAAGAGAGGGCTAGACATGGGATCTGACTACCCAGAGAGGGCTAGACATGGGATCTGACTACCCAGAGAGGGCTAGACATGGGATCTGACTACCAGAGAGGGCTAGATATCGGATGTGACTACCCAGAGAGGGCTAGATATCGGATGTGACTACCCAGAGAGGGCTAGATATCGGATGTGACTACCCAGAGAGGGCTAGACATGGGATCTGACTACCCAGAGAGGGCTAGACATGGGATCTGACTACCCAGAGAGGGCTAGACATGGGATCTGACTACCCAGAGAGGGCTAGATATCGGATCTGACTACCCAGAGAGGGCTAGATATCGGATCTGACTACACAGAGAGGGCTAGATATCGGATCTGACTACCCAAAGAGCAGGTTTCATTGGTATAGCTGTGGAGGTAGACTATCGTGCGGTAAACGGGATGCCCTGTTGTCATCGAATGGTTTTCTTATTGTTACAGTGTACTTATATTTTTAAAAGTAGGAAGCAAGGAGCGCGGAAAAGCCGAATCTATAACTCGTCTGGCTCCAAACAAGAGATCACGTGTTCGAATCGACGAATCGAATCTCGATAGAATCAACATGTTTCTTCTATCGGTGGACGGGGGGGGGGGGGGGGGGGGGAAATCAAGATTCATCACACCCGAACTCCTCGTAATGACTGCACACGACCTTCATTCTCCGACCCAATATGCCCCCGCCATACCCCACTAGGGGTTCCCTTGAGCTAAATCACAAGCGTCATACTCCACTACGGGCTCCCCTGAGCTAAATCACAAGCGTCATACTCTACTACGGGCTCCCTTGAGCTAAATCACAAGCGTCATACCCCACTACGGGCTCCCCTGAGCTAAATCACAAGCGTCATACTCCACTACGGGCTCCCTTGAGCTAAATCACAAACGTCATACCCACTACGGGCTCCCTGAGCTAAATCACAAGCGTCATACCACTCTACGGGCTCCCCTGAGCTAAATCACAAACGTCATACCCCTCTACAGGCTCTCCTGAGCTAAATCACAAACGTCATACCCCTCTACAAGCTCCCCTGAGCTAAATCACAAACGTCATACACACTACGGGCTCTCCTGAGCTAAATCACAAACGTCATACCCCACTACGGGCTCCCCTGAGTTAAATCACAAACGTCATACCCCACTACGGGCTCCCCTGAGCTAAATCACAAACGTCATACCACTCTACGGGCTCCCCTGAGCTAAATCACAAACGTTATACCACTCTACGGGCTCCCCTGAGTTAAATCACAAACGTCATACCCCACTACGGGCTCCCCTGAGCTAAATCACAAACGTCATACCCCACTACGGGCTCCCCTGAGCTAAATCACAAACGTCATACCCCACTACGGGCTCCCCTGAGCTAAATCACAAACGTCATACCCCACTACGGGCTCCCCTGAGCTAAATCACAAACGTCATACCCCACTACGGCTCCCCTGAGCTAAATCAGATGGCGAGAAACAGATTTGGTCACTTCTGATGGTCTGAAAGGACAAGTTTCTACATTTCCGTTTTAAATTTGTATTTGTTCCTCTGATGTTTACTTTCATATCTTCTGCCGCTGCTGTGTTGTAGTGTCACCTTTGATATCATCAAGTTTTTGTTTGTCGACCCACCTGAGACTGGCTGTAGCGTCCACTCGTCTTGAGTAACCTGTGGTCAATCATCATCGTGCGCTTTTTTTTTCTCTTGCCTCCCTTGAACATGTCGAGCGCGGCCATGCGCCGTTCCCACAGCAATCATCGACCAGAATGAAGATAAACAAAGAAAAGAAAATAGTATAGTTACAGCTTCTCGTAAGATGGAACAAAACAAAAGTAGAACGACGTTTTGACTCAGCAGGCCTTCAGCTGGAACAATAACATAACACAAAAATGGAAATGGTTTTCACATATAAATCTCTCTACATGACGATAGTACGCTAGATTTATAGGCGAAACAAAATTGTACCCTAGCGCTGTTACTTAATGTTTGTATATCGCCCTACGTGTTTGCACTAGAAGAATGGTTTGTAGACTATAAGCTTGATATTGTTTTTAGACTATATACCCCATTGCTAGGGTGTTTAATTTTATATATAATTTAACTTATTAATGTTATATATAATTTAACTTACTAATTTTATATATAATTTAACTTACTAATTTTTATATATAATTTAACTTATTAATTTTATATATAATTTAATTTATTAATTTTATATATAATTTAACTTATTAATTTATATATAATTTAATTTATTAATTTTATATATAATATAACTTATTAATTTTATATATAATTTAACTTACTAATTTTATATATAATTTAACTTATAAATTGTATATATAATTTAACTTACTTAAAGAATAGTGACACTGTGACCTTCCAGGCATGTCGTAAGAGGCGACTAAGGAGGTTGATCGATGGCTTGACAAGCTGTCATTGTAAAAAGTATTGTTATGGAAACAGCGCCATATATTTTAGAGCAGTGATCTCTGCAATATGTGCCACTTTGGCACGCAAGGTTTCTGTTTTTGAGATTGTGGTTCTGCCCTATGTGCCGTCTTCGGCTCGAAAGGACAATAGATAGATAGATATATAAAATATTGGTTTTACTCTTGGTTTTACTCTGTGTTTACTTTGGGTTAACTCTGGATTTTACCCTTGGTTTTACTCTTGGTTTTCCTCGTGGTTTAACTCTGGGTTTTACTCTTGGTTTTACTCTGGTTTTACTCTTGGTTTTACTCTGGGTTTTACTCTTGGTTTAACTCTTAGTTTTACTCTTGGTTTTACTCTGGTTTTACTCTTGGTTTTCCTCTGGGTTTTCCTCTTGGTTTAACTCTGGGTTTTACTCTTGGTTTTCCTCTTGGTTTAACTCTGGGTTTTCCTCTTGGTTTTACTCTTGGTTTAACTCTGGGTTTTCCTCTGGTTTAACTCTGGGTTTTACTCTTGGTTTAACTCTGGGTTTTACTCTTGGTTTAACTCTGGGTTTTACTCTTGGTTTAACTCTGGGTTTAACTCTGTGTTTTACTCTTGGTTTTACTCTGCTCTTCTTTCCAATCTTGCCATAATTGGCTAAGGTTTTATTGTCTCCGAGGTGAAGTAAAGAACACAGTGCGCATGAGCAGACAGGAGATCTCCAGAACTCATTCACTGCCTTCTATTTTCTAATGAGCAGACAGGAGATCTCCAGAACTCATTCACTGCCTTCTATTTTCTAATGAGCAGACAGGAGATCTCCAGAACTCATTCACTGCCTTCTATTTCTAATGAGCAGACAGGAGATCTCCAGAACTCATTCACTGCCTTCTATTTTCTAATCACGGACATAAATCTAATCAAACTTAACACATCAGGAAATATACATAAGGGACATAACTGTCAGTTATATTTTCAGAATGTTTTAATCAGGTTATTTCCCATTTTCAATCAAAGAACACGTATCAGAAGCTGCTAGAAGAAGGGACTGAGCAATACACAAGAGAGAATCCTCATGAAAATGTTACAACCAAATGGTAATGCATAAAGAAAAGTATACAAGAAACCTATGACACCTTACCCAAATAGGAAAAGAACAAAAAAAAAAAATGGATAACTGACGCCATCATAGAAAAAATGAAAGAAAGAAGACAAGCGAAGAACGCTGCCAAATACAAGGAAATAGATAATGAAATAGATAATGAAATAGATAATGAAATAGATAATGAAATAGATAATGAAATACGCAAAATGTGCAAAAAAGGCAAAAGAAGACTGGCACTGCTCTCCTTCACTCCACAAAGTGGATGCTATAATTCACTACACAAAGTGGATGCTATAATTCACTACACAAAGTGGATGCTCTCCTTCACTACACAAAGTGGATGCTATAATTCACTACACAAAGTGGATGCTCTCCTTCACTACACAAAGTGGATGCTCTCCTTCACTACACAAAGTGGATGCTCTCCTTCACTACACAAAGTGGATGCTATAATTCACTACACAAAGTGGATGCTATCCTTCACTACACAAAGTGGATGCTCTCCTTCACTACACAAAGTGGATGCTATAATTCACTACACAAAGTGGATGCTCTCCTTCACTACACAAAGTGGATGCTATAATTCACTACACAAAGTGGATGCTATAATTCACTACACAAAGTGGATGCTATAATTCACTACACAAAGTGGATGCTCTCCTTCACTACACAAAGTGGATGCTATAATTCACTACACAAAGTGGATGCTCTCCTTCACTACACAAAGTGGATGCTATAATTCACTACACAAAGTGGATGCTCTCCTTCACTACACAAAGTGGATGCTCTCCTTCACTACACAAAGTGGATGCTCTCCTTCACTCCACAAAGTGGATGCTATAATTCACTACACAAAGTGGATGCTATAATTCACTACACAAAGTGGATGCTCTCCTTCACTACACAAAGTGGATGCTATAATTCACTACACAAAGTGGATGCTCTCCTTCACTACACAAAGTGGATGCTCTCCTTCACTACACAAAGTGGATGCTCTCCTTCACTACACAAAGTGGATGCTATAATTCACTACACAAAGTGGATGCTATCCTTCACTACACAAAGTGGATGCTCTCCTTCACTACACAAAGTGGATGCTATAATTCACTACACAAAGTGGATGCTCTCCTTCACTACACAAAGTGGATGCTATAATTCACTACACAAAGTGGATGCTATAATTCACTACACAAAGTGGATGCTATAATTCACTACACAAAGTGGATGCTCTCCTTCACTACACAAAGTGGATGCTATAATTCACTACACAAAGTGGATGCTCTCCTTCACTACACAAAGTGGATGCTCTCCTTCACTACACAAAGTGGATGCTCTCCTTCACTACACAAAGTGGATGCTATAATTCACTACACAAAGTGGATGCTATAATTCACTACACAAAGTGGATGCTATAATTCACTACACAAAGTGGATGCTCTCCTTCACTACACAAAGTGGATGCTATAATTCACTACACAAAGTGGATGCTATAATTCACTACACAAAGTGGATGCTCTCCTTCACTACACAAAGTGGATGCTCTCCTTCACTACACAAAGTGGATGCTATAATTCACTACACAAAGTGGATGCTCTCCTTCACTACACAAAGTGGATGCTCTCCTTCACTACACAAAGTGGATGCTATAATTCACTACACAAAAGTGGATGCTATAATTCACTACACAAAGTGGATGCTCTCCTTCACTACACAAAGTGGATGCTATAATTCACTACACAAAGTGGATGCTCTCCTTCACTCCACAAAGTGGATGCTCTCCTTCACTACACAAAGTGGATGCTCTCCTTCACTCCACAAAGTGGATGCTCTCCTTCACTACACAAAGTGGATGCTCTCCTTCACTACACAAAGTGGATGCTCTCCTTCACTAGACAAAGTGGATGCTCTCCTTCACTACACAAAGTGGATGCTCTCCTTCACTAGACAAAGTGGATGCTCTCCTTCACTAGACAAAGTGGATGCTCTCCTTCACTACACAAAGTGGATGCTCTCCTTCACTAGACAAAGTGGATGCTCTCCTTCACTAGACAAAGTGGATGCTCTCCTTCACTAGACAAAGTGGATGCTATAATTCACTACACAAAGTGGATGCTATAATTCACTAGACAAAGTGGATGCTCTCCTTCACTACACAAAGTGGATGCTCTCCTTCACTAGACAAAGTGGATGCTCTCCTTCACTACACAAAGTGGATGCTCTCCTTCACTAGACAAAGTGGATGCTCTCCTTCACTACACAAAGTGGATGCTCTCCTTCACTAGACAAAGTGGATGCTCTCCTTCACTAGACAAAGTGGATGCTCTCCTTCACTACACAAAGTGGATGCTCTCCTTCACTACACAAAGTGGATGCTCTCCTTCACTAGACAAAGTGGATGCTATCCTTCACTACACAAAGTGGATGCTCTCCTTCACTAGACAAAGTGGATGCTATCCTTCACTACACAAAGTGGATGCTCTCCTTCACTACACAAGTGGATGCTCTCCTTCACTAGACAAAGTGGATGCTCTCCTTCACTACACAAAGTGGATGCTCTCCTTCACTAGACAAAGTGGATGCTCTCCTTCACTACACAAAGTGGATGCTCTCCTTCACTAGACAAAGTGGATGCTCTCCTTCACTACACAAAGTGGATGCTCTCCTTCACTACACAAAGTGGATGCTCTCCTTCACTACACAAAGTGGATGCTCTCCTTCACTAGACAAAGTGGATGCTATCCTTCACTAGACAAAGTGGATGCTCTCCTTCACTACACAAAGTGGATGCTCTCCTTCACTAGACAAAGTGGATGCTCTCCTTCACTAGACAAAGTGGATGCTATAATTCACTAGACAAAGTGGATGCTATAATTCACTAGACAAAATGGATGCTATAATTCACTACACAAAGTGGATGCTCTCCTTCACTAGACAAAGTGGATGCTCTCCTTCACTACACAAAGTGGATGCTATAATTCACTAGACAAAGTGGATGCTATAATTCACTAGACAAAGTGGATGCTATAATTCACTAGACAAAGTGGATGCTATAATTCACTAGACAAAGTGGATGCTATAATTCACTAGACAAAGTGGATGCTATAATTCACTAGACAAAGTGGATGCTATAATTCACTAGACAAAGTGGATGCTATAATTCACTAGACAAAGTGGATGCTATAATTCACTAGACAAAGTGGATGCTATAATTCACTAGACAAAGTGGATGCTATATTCACTACACAAAGTGGATGCTCTCCTTCACTAGACAAAGTGGATGCTATAATTCACTAGACAAAGTGGATGCTATAATTCACTAGACAAAGTGGATGCTATAATTCACTAGACAAAGTGGATGCTATAATTCACTAGACAAAGTGGATGCTATAATTCACTAGACAAAGTGGATGCTATAATTCACTACACAAAGTGGATGCTCTCCTTCACTAGACAAAGTGGATGCTATAATTCACTAGACAAAGTGGATGCTCTCCTTCACTACACAAAGTGGATGCTATCCTTCACTACACAAAGTGGATGCTATAATTCACTAGACAAAGTGGATGCTCTCCTTCACTACACAAAGTGGATGCTATAATTCACTACACAAAGTGGATGCTCTCCTTCACTACACAAAGTGGATGCTATAATTCACTACACAAAGTGGATGCTCTCCTTCACTACACAAAGTGGATGCTATAATTCACTACACAAAGTGGATGCTATAATTCACTAGACAAAGTGGATGCTCTCCTTCACTACACAAAGTGGATGCTATAATTCACTAGACAAAGTGGATGCTCTCCTTCACTACACAAAGTGGATGCTATAATTCACTACACAAAGTGGATGCTCTCCTTCACTACACAAAGTGGATGCTATAATTCACTAGACAAAGTGGATGCTCTCCTTCACTACACAAGTGGATGCTATAATTCACTACACAAAGTGGATGCTCTCCTTCACTACACAAAGTGGATGCTATAATTCACTACACAAAGTGGATGCTTTCCTTCACTACACAAAGTGGATGCTTTCCTTCACTACACAAAGTGGATGCTCTCCTTCACTACACAAAGTGGATGCTCTCCTTCACTACACAAAGTGGATGCTCTACTTCACTACACAAAGTGATTAACGACGGATGACTGAGGCATGTATCCATACATTGGGAAGGGGGTGGGGGGGTTGTCTCTGTGTGGCGTTCACCCTTAACTTGACATGACGAGGCCTGCAAGGAGTCTTTAGATAACTACTAGAGAATGAGACATTTGTAGAGAATACTTGGAGTTGAGAGAATGAGACATTTGTAGAGAATACTTGGAGTTGTTGAGAGAATGAGACATTTGTAGAGAATACTTGGAGTTGTTGAGAGAATGAGACACTTGTAGAGAATACTTGGAGTTGTTGAGAGAAAGAGACATTTGTAGAGAATACTTGGAGTTGTTGAGAGAATGAGACACTTGTAGAGAATACTTGGAGTTGTTGAGAGAATGAGACACTTGTAGAGAATACTTGGAGTTGAGAGAATGAGACATTTGTAGAGAATACTTGGAGTTGTTGAGAGAATGAGACATTTGTAGAGAATACTTGGAGTTGAGAGAATGAGACATTTGTAGAGAATACTTGGAGTTGAGAGAATGAGACACTTGTAGAGAATACTTGGAGTTGAGAGAATGAGACATTTGTAGAGAATACTTGGAGTTGTTGAGAGAATGAGACATTTGTAGAGAATACTTGGAGTTGTTGAGAGAAAGAGACATTTGTAGAGAATACTTGGAGTTGTTGAGAGAAAGAGACACTTGTAGAGAATACTTGGAGTTGTTGAGAGAATGAGACATTTGTAGAGAATACTTGGAGTTGTTGAGAGAATGAGACATTTGTAGAGAATACTTGGAGTTGTTGAGAGAATGAGACACTTGTAGAGAATACTTGGAGTTGTTGAGAGAATGAGACATTGTAGAGAATACTTGGAGTTGTTGAGAGAATGAGACACTTGTAGAGAATACTTGGAGTTGTTGAGAGAATGAGACACTTGTAGAGAATACTTGGAGTTGTTGAGAGAATGAGACACTTGTAGAGAATACTTGGAGTTGTTGAGAGAATGAGACACTTGTAGAGAATACTTGGAGTTGTTGAGAGAATGAGACACTTGTAGAGAATACTTGGAGTTGTTGAGAGAAAGAGACACTTGTAGAGAATACTTGGAGTTGTTGAGAGAATGAGACACTTGTAGAGAATACTTGGAGTTGTTGAGAGAAAGAGACACTTGTAGAGAATACTTGGAGTTGTTGAGAGAATGAGACACTTGTAGAGAATACTTGGAGTTGTTGAGAGAAAGAGACACTTGTAGAGAATACTTGGAGTTGTTGAGAGAATGAGACACTTGTAGAGAATACATGGAGTTGTGAGAGAAAGAGACACTTGTAGAGAATACTTGGAGTTGTTGAGAGAAAGAGACACTTGTAGAGAATACTTGGAGTTGTTGAGAGAATGAGACACTTGTAGAGAATACTTGGAGTTGTTGAGAGAATGAGACACTTGTAGAGAATACTTGGAGTTGTTGAGAGAAAGAGACACTTGTAGAGAATACTTGGAGTTGTTGAGAGAATGAGACACTTGTAGAGAATACTTGGAGTTGTTGAGAGAATGAGACACTTGTAGAGAATACTTGGAGTTGTTGAGAGAATGAGACACTTGTAGAGAATACTTGGAGTTGTTGAGAGAATGAGACACTTGTAGAGAATACTTGGAGTTGTTGAGAGAATGAGACACTTGTAGAGAATACTTGGAGTTGTTGAGAGAATGAGACACTTGTAGAGAATACTTGGAGTTGTTGAGAGAATGAGACATTTGTAGAGAATACTTGGAGTTGTTGAGAGAATGAGACACTTGTAGAGAATACTTGGAGTTGTTGAGAGAATGAGACACTGTAGAGAATACTTGGAGTTGTTGAGAGAATGAGACACTTGTAGAGAATACTTGGAGTTGTTGAGAGAATGAGACACTTGTAGAGAATACTTGGAGTTGTTGAGAGAATGAGACATTTGTAGAGAATACTTCGAGTTGTTGAGAGAAAGAGACACTTGTAGAGAATACTTGGAGTTGTTGAGAGAATGAGACACTTGTAGAGAATACTTGGAGTTGTTGAGAGAAAGAGACACTTGTAGAGAATACTTGGAGTTGTTGAGAGAATGAGACACTTGTAGAGAATACTTGGAGTTGTTGAGAGAAAGAGACACTTGTAGAGAATACTTGGAGTTGTTGAGAGAATGAGACACTTGTAGAGAATACTTGGAGTTGTTGAGAGAAAGAGACACTTGTAGAGAATACTTGGAGTTGTTGAGAGAAAGAGACACTTGTAGAGAATACTTGGAGTTGTTGAGAGAATGAGACACTTGTAGAGAATACTTGGAGTTGTTGAGAGAATGAGACACTTGTAGAGAATACTTGGAGTTGTTGAGAGAAAGAGACACTTGTAGAGAATACTTGGAGTTGTTGAGAGAATGAGACACTTGTAGAGAATACTTGGAGTTGTTGAGAGAATGAGACACTTGTAGAGAATACTTGGAGTTGTTGAGAGAATGAGACACTTGTAGAGAATACTTGGAGTTGTTGAGAGAATGAGACATTTGTAGAGAATACTTGGAGTTGTTGAGAGAATGAGACACTTGTAGAGAATACTTGGAGTTGTTGAGAGAATGAGACATTTGTAGAGAATACTTGGAGTTGTTGAGAGAATGAGACACTTGTAGAGAATACTTGGAGTTGTTGAGAGAATGAGACATTTGTAGAGAATACTTGGAGTTGTTGAGAGAATGAGACACTTGTAGAGAATACTTGGAGTTGTTGAGAGAATGAGACACTTGTAGAGAATACTTGGAGTTGTTGAGAGAATGAGACACTTGTAGAGAATACTTGGAGTTGTTGAGAGAATGAGACACTTGTAGAGAATACTTGGAGTTGTTGACAGAATGAGACACTTGTAGAGAATACTTGGAGTTGTTGAGAGAAAGAGACATTTGTCGAAAATACTTGGAGTTGTTGAGAGAAAGAGACACTTGTAGAGAATACTTGGAGTTGTTGAGAGAATGAGACACTTGTAGAGAATACTTGGAGTTGTTGAGAGAATGAGACACTTGTAGAGAATACTTGGAGTTGTTGAGAGAATGAGACACTTGTAGAGAATACTTGGAGTTGTTGAGAGAAAGAGACACTTGTAGAGAATACTTGGAGTTGTTGAGAGAATGAGACACTTGTAGAGAATACTTGGAGTTGTTGAGAGAATGAGACACTTGTAGAGAATACTTGGAGTTGTTGAGAGAATGAGACACTTGTAGAGAATACTTGGAGTTGTTGACAGAATGAGACACTTGTAGAGAATACTTGGAGTTGTTGAGAGAATGAGACACTTGTAGAGAATACTTGGAGTTGTTGAGAGAATGAGACACTTGTAGAGAATACTTGGAGTTGTTGAGAGAATGAGAAACTTGTAGAGAATCATTGGAGTTGTTGAGAGAAAGAGACACTTGTGGAGAATACTTGGAGTTGTTGAGAGAAAGAGACACTTGTAGAGAATACTTGGAGTTGTTGAGAGAAAGAGACACTTGTAGAGAATACTTGGAGTTGTTGAGAGAATGAGACACTTGTAGAGAATACTTGGAGTTGTTGAGAGAATGAGACACTTGTAGAGAATACTTGGAGTTGTTGAGAGAATGAGACACTTGTAGAGAATACTTGGAGTTGTTGAGAGAAAGAGACACTTGTAGAGAATACTTGGAGTTGTTGAGAGAATGAGACACTTGTAGAGAATACTTGGAGTTGTTGAGAGAATGAGACACTTGTAGAGAATACTTGGAGTTGTTGAGAGAATGAGACACTTGTAGAGAATACTTGGAGTTGTTGAGAGAATGAGACACTTGTAGAGAATACTTGGAGTTGTTGAGAGAAAGAGACATTTGTCGAAAATACTTGGAGTTGTTGAGAGAAAGAGACACTTGTAGAGAATACTTGGAGTTGTTGAGAGAATGAGACACTTGTAGAGAATACTTGGAGTTGTTGAGAGAAAGAGACACTTGTAGAGAATACTTGGAGTTGTTGAGAGAATGAGACACTTGTAGAGAATACTTGGAGTTGTTGAGAGAAAGAGACATTTGTCGAAAATACTTGGAGTTGTCGAGAGAAAGAGACACTTGTAGAGAATACTTGGAGTTGTTGAGAGAATGAGACACTTGTAGAGAATACTTGGAGTTGTTGAGAGAATGAGACACTTGTAGAGAATACTTGGAGTTGTTGAGAGAATGAGACACTTGTAGAGAATACTTGGAGTTGTTGAGAGAAAGAGACACTTGTAGAGAATACTTGGAGTTGTTGAGAGAAAGAGACACTTGTAGAGAATACTTGGAGTTGTTGAGAGAAAGAGACACTTGTAGAGAATACTTGGAGTTGTTGAGAGAATGAGACACTTGTAGAGAATACTTGGAGTTGTTGAGAGAATGAAACACTTGTAGAGAATACTTGGAGTTGTTGAGAGAATGAGACACTTGTAGAGAATACTTGGAGTTGTTGAGAGAATGAGACACTTGTAGAGAATACTTGGAGTTGTTGAGAGAATGAGACACTTGTAGAGAATACTTGGAGTTGTTGAGAGAATGAGACACTTGTAGAGAATACTTGGAGTTGTTGAGAGAATGAGACACTTGTAGAGAATACTTGGAGTTGTTGAGAGAATGAGACACTTGTAGAGAATACTTGGAGTTGTTGAGAGAAAGAGACACTTGTAGAGAATACTTGGAGTTGTTGAGAGAAAGAGACACTTGTAGAGAATACTTGGAGTTGTTGAGAGAAAGAGACACTTGTAGAGAATACTTGGAGTTGTTGAGAGAATGAGACACTTGTAGAGAATACTTGGAGTTGTTGAGAGAATGAGACACTTGTAGAGAATACTTGGAGTTGTTGAGAGAATGAGACACTTGTAGAGAATACTTGGAGTTGTTGAGAGAAAGAGACACTTGTAGAGAATACTTGGAGTTGTTGAGAGAATGAGACACTTGTAGAGAATACTTGGAGTTGTTGAGAGAATGAGACACTTGTAGAGAATACTTGGAGTTGTTGAGAGAATGAGACACTTGTAGAGAATACTTGGAGTTGTTGAGAGAATGAGACACTTGTAGAGAATACTTGGAGTTGTTGAGAGAATGAGACACTTGTAGAGAATACTTGGAGTTGTTGAGAGAAAGAGACACTTGTAGAGAATACTTGGAGTTGTTGAGAGAATGAGACACTTGTAGAGAATACTTGGAGTTGTTGAGAGAATGAGACACTTGTAGAGAATACTTGGAGTTGTTGAGAGAATGAGACACTTGTAGAGAATACTTGGAGTTGTTGAGAGAATGAGACACTTGTAGAGAATACTTGGAGTTGTTGAGAGAAAGAGACACTTGTAGAGAATACTTGGAGTTGTTGAGAGAAAGAGACACTTGTAGAGAATACTTGGAGTTGTTGAGAGAATGAGACACTTGTAGAGAATACTTGGAGTTGTTGAGAGAATGAGACACTTGTAGAGAATACTTGGAGTTGTTGAGAGAATGAGACACTTGTAGAGAATACTTGGAGTTGTTGAGAGAAGAGACATTTGTAGAGAATACTTGGAGTTGTTGAGAGAAAGAGACACTTGTAGAGAATACTTGGAGTTGTTGAGAGAAAGAGACACTTGTAGAGAATACTTGGAGTTGTTGAGAGAATGAGACACTTGTAGAGAATACTTGGAGTTGTTGAGAGAAAGAGACACTTGTAGAGAATACTTGGAGTTGTTGAGAGAATGAGACACTTGTAGAGAATACTTGGAGTTGTTGAGAGAATGAGACACTTGTAGAGAATACTTGGAGTTGTTGAGAGAATGAGACACTTGTAGAGAATACTTGGAGTTGTTGAGAGAATGAGACACTTGTAGAGAATACTTGGAGTTGTTGAGAGAATGAGACACTTGTAGAGAATACTTGGAGTTGTTGAGAGAAAGAGACACTTGTAGAGAATACTTGGAGTTGTTGAGAGAAAGAGACACTTGTAGAGAATACTTGGAGTTGTTGAGAGAAAGAGACACTTGTAGAGAATACTTGGAGTTGTTGAGAGAATGAGACACTTGTAGAGAATACTTGGAGTTGTTGAGAGAATGAGACACTTGTAGAGAATACTTGGAGTTGTTGAGAGAATGAGACACTTGTAGAGAATACTTGGAGTTGTTGAGAGAAAGAGACACTTGTAGAGAATACTTGGAGTTGTTGAGAGAAAGAGACACTTGTAGAGAATACTTGGAGTTGTTGAGAGAATGAGACACTTGTAGAGAATACTTGGAGTTGTTGAGAGAATGAGACACTTGTAGAGAATACTTGGAGTTGTTGAGAGAATGAGACACTTGTAGAGAATACTTGGAGTTGTTGAGAGAATGAGACACTTGTAGAGAATACTTGGAGTTGTTGAGAGAATGAGACACTTGTAGAGAATACTTGGAGTTGTTGAGAGAATGAGACACTTGTAGAGAATACTTGGAGTTGTTGAGAGAATGAGACACTTGTAGAGAATACTTGGAGTTGTTGAGAGAATGAGACACTTGTAGAGAATACTTGGAGTTGTTGAGAGAATGAGACACTTGTAGAGAATACTTGGAGTTGTTGAGAGAAAGAGACACTTGTAGAGAATACTTGGAGTTGTTGAGAGAATGAGACACTTGTAGAGAATACTTGGAGTTGTTGAGAGAATGAGACACTTGTAGAGAATACTTGGAGTTGTTGAGAGAATGAGACACTTGTAGAGAATACTTGGAGTTGTTGAGAGAATGAGACACTTGTAGAGAATACTTGGAGTTGTTGAGAGAAAGAGACACTTGTAGAGAATACTTGGAGTTGTTGAGAGAAAGAGACACTTGTAGAGAATACTTGGAGTTGTTGAGAGAATGAGACACTTGTAGAGAATACTTGGAGTTGTTGAGAGAATGAGACACTTGTAGAGAATACTTGGAGTTGTTGAGAGAATGAGACACTTGTAGAGAATACTTGGAGTTGTTGAGAGAAAGAGACACTTGTAGAGAATACTTGGAGTTGTTGAGAGAAGAGACACTTGTAGAGAATACTTGGAGTTGTTGAGAGAAAGAGACACTTGTAGAGAATACTTGGAGTTGTTGAGAGAATGAGACACTTGTAGAGAATACTTGGAGTTGTTGAGAGAATGAGACACTTGTAGAGAATACTTGGAGTTGTTGAGAGAATGAGACACTTGTAGAGAATACTTGGAGTTGTTGAGAGAATGAGACACTTGTAGAGAATACTTGGAGTTGTTGAGAGAAAGAGACACTTGTAGAGAATACTTGGAGTTGTTGAGAGAATGAGACACTTGTAGAGAATACTTGGAGTTGTTGAGAGAATGAGACACTTGTAGAGAATACTTGGAGTTGTTGAGAGAATGAGACACTTGTAGAGAATACTTGGAGTTGTTGAGAGAATGAGACACTTGTAGAGAATACTTGGAGTTGTTGAGAGAATGAGACACTTGTAGAGAATACTTGGAGTTGTTGAGAGAATGAGACACTTGTAGAGAATACTTGGAGTTGTTGAGAGAATGAGACACTTGTAGAGAATACTTGGAGTTGTTGAGAGAATGAGACACTTGTAGAGAATACTTGGAGTTGTTGAGAGAATGAGACACTTGTAGAGAATACTTGGAGTTGTTGAGAGAATGAGACACTTGTAGAGAATACTTGGAGTTGTTGAGAGAATGAGACACTTGTAGAGAATACTTGGAGTTGTTGAGAGAAAGAGACACTTGTAGAGAATACTTGGAGTTGTTGAGAGAATGAGACACTTGTAGAGAATACTTGGAGTTGTTGAGAGAATGAGACACTTGTAGAGAATACTTGGAGTTGTTGAGAGAATGAGACACTTGTAGAGAATACTTGGAGTTGTTGAGAGAATGAGACACTTGTAGAGAATACTTGGAGTTGTTGAGAGAATGAGACACTTGTAGAGAATACTTGGAGTTGTTGAGAGAATGAGACACTTGTAGAGAATACTTGGAGTTGTTGAGAGAATGAGACACTTGTAGAGAATACTTGGAGTTGTTGAGAGAATGAGACACTTGTAGAGAATACTTGGAGTTGTTGAGAGAAGAGACACTTGTAGAGAATACTTGGAGTTGTTGAGAGAATGAGACACTTGTAGAGAATACTTGGAGTTGTTGAGAGAATGAGACACTTGTAGAGAATACTTGGAGTTGTTGAGAGAATGAGACACTTGTAGAGAATACTTGGAGTTGTTGAGAGAATGAGACACTTGTAGAGAATACTTGGAGTTGTTGAGAGAAAGAGACACTTGTAGAGAATACTTGGAGTTGTTGAGAGAAAGAGACACTTGTAGAGAATACTTGGAGTTGTTGAGAGAATGAGACACTTGTAGAGAATACTTGGAGTTGTTGAGAGAATGAGACACTTGTAGAGAATACTTGGAGTTGTTGAGAGAATGAGACACTTGTAGAGAATACTTGGAGTTGTTGAGAGAATGAGACACTTGTAGAGAATACTTGGAGTTGTTGAGAGAATGAGACACTTGTAGAGAATACTTGGAGTTGTTGAGAGAAAGAGACACTTGTAGAGAATACTTGGAGTTGTTGAGAGAATGAGACACTTGTAGAGAATACTTGGAGTTGTTGAGAGAAAGAGACACTTGTAGAGAATACTTGGAGTTGTTGAGAGAATGAGACACTTGTAGAGAATACTTGGAGTTGTTGAGAGAAAGAGACACTTGTAGAGAATACTTGGAGTTGTTGAGAGAAAGAGACACTTGTAGAGAATACTTGGAGTTGTTGAGAGAAAGAGACACTTGTAGAGAATACTTGGAGTTGTTGAGAGAAAGAGACACTTGTAGAGAATACTTGGAGTTGTTGAGAGAATGAGACACTTGTAGAGAATACTTGGAGTTGTTGAGAGAAAGAGACACTTGTAGAGAATACTTGGAGTTGTTGAGAGAATGAGACACTTGTAGAGAATACTTGGAGTTGTTGAGAGAAAGAGACACTTGTAGAGAATACTTGGAGTTGTTGAGAGAAAGAGACACTTGTAGAGAATACTTGGAGTTGTTGAGAGAATGAGACACTTGTAGAGAATACTTGGAGTTGTTGAGAGAAAGAGACACTTGTAGAGAATACTTGGAGTTGTTGAGAGAATGAGACACTTGTAGAGAATACTTGGAGTTGTTGAGAGAATGAGACACTTGTAGAGAATACTTGGAGTTGTTGAGAGAATGAGACACTTGTAGAGAATACTTGGAGTTGTTGAGAGAATGAGACACTTGTAGAGAATACTTGGAGTTGTTGAGAGAATGAGACACTTGTAGAGAATACTTGGAGTTGTTGAGAGAATGAGACACTTGTAGAGAATACTTGGAGTTGTTGAGAGAAAGAGACACTTGTAGAGAATACTTGGAGTTGTTGAGAGAAAGAGACACTTGTAGAGAATACTTGGAGTTGTTGAGAGAAAGAGACACTTGTAGAGAATACTTGGAGTTGTTGAGAGAATGAGACACTTGTAGAGAATACTTGGAGTTGTTGAGAGAATGAGACACTTGTAGAGAATACTTGGAGTTGTTGAGAGAATGAGACACTTGTAGAGAATACTTGGAGTTGTTGAGAGAAAGAGACACTTGTAGAGAATACTTGGAGTTGTTGAGAGAATGAGACACTTGTAGAGAATACTTGGAGTTGTTGAGAGAATGAGACACTTGTAGAGAATACTTGGAGTTGTTGAGAGAATGAGACACTTGTAGAGAATACTTGGAGTTGTTGAGAGAAAGAGACACTTGTAGAGAATACTTGGAGTTGTTGAGAGAATGAGACACTTGTAGAGAATACTTGGAGTTGTTGAGAGAATGAGACACTTGTAGAGAATACTTGGAGTTGTTGAGAGAATGAGACACTTGTAGAGAATACTTGGAGTTGTTGAGAGAATGAGACACTTGTAGAGAATACTTGGAGTTGTTGAGAGAAAGAGACACTTGTAGAGAATACTTGGAGTTGTTGAGAGAAAGAGACACTTGTAGAGAATACTTGGAGTTGTTGAGAGAAAGAGACACTTGTAGAGAATACTTGGAGTTGTTGAGAGAATGAGACACTTGTAGAGAATACTTGGAGTTGTTGAGAGAAAGAGACACTTGTAGAGAATACTTGGAGTTGTTGAGAGAATGAGACACTTGTAGAGAATACTTGGAGTTGTTGAGAGAATGAGACACTTGTAGAGAATACTTGGAGTTGTTGAGAGAATGAGACACTTGTAGAGAATACTTGGAGTTGTTGAGAGAATGAGACACTTGTAGAGAATACTTGGAGTTGTTGAGAGAATGAGACACTTGTAGAGAATACTTGGAGTTGTTGAGAGAATGAGACACTTGTAGAGAATACTTGGAGTTGTTGAGAGAATGAGACACTTGTAGAGAATACTTGGAGTTGTTGAGAGAATGAGACACTTGTAGAGAATACTTGGAGTTGTTGAGAGAATGAGACACTTGTAGAGAATACTTGGAGTTGTTGAGAGAATGAGACACTTGTAGAGAATACTTGGAGTTGTTGAGAGAATGAGACACTTGTAGAGAATACTTGGAGTTGTTGAGAGAATGAGACACTTGTAGAGAATACTTGGAGTTGTTGAGAGAATGAGACACTTGTAGAGAATACTTGGAGTTGTTGAGAGAATGAGACACTTGTAGAGAATACTTGGAGTTGTTGAGAGAAAGAGACACTTGTAGAGAATACTTGGAGTTGTTGAGAGAATGAGACACTTGTAGAGAATACTTGGAGTTGTTGAGAGAATGAGACACTTGTAGAGAATACTTGGAGTTGTTGAGAGAATGAGACACTTGTAGAGAATACTTGGAGTTGTTGAGAGAAAGAGACACTTGTAGAGAATACTTGGAGTTGTTGAGAGAATGAGACACTTGTAGAGAATACTTGGAGTTGTTGAGAGAAAGAGACACTTGTAGAGAATACTTGGAGTTGTTGAGAGAATGAGACACTTGTAGAGAATACTTGGAGTTGTTGAGAGAATGAGACACTTGTAGAGAATACTTGGAGTTGTTGAGAGAATGAGACACTTGTAGAGAATACTTGGAGTTGTTGAGAGAATGAGACACTTGTAGAGAATACTTGGAGTTGTTGAGAGAATGAGACACTTGTAGAGAATACTTGGAGTTGTTGAGAGAATGAGACACTTGTAGAGAATACTTGGAGTTGTTGAGAGAATGAGACACTTGTAGAGAATACTTGGAGTTGTTGAGAGAATGAGACACTTGTAGAGAATACTTGGAGTTGTTGAGAGAAAGAGACACTTGTAGAGAATACTTGGAGTTGTTGAGAGAAAGAGACACTTGTAGAGAATACTTGGAGTTGTTGAGAGAAAGAGACACTTGTAGAGAATACTTGGAGTTGTTGAGAGAAAGAGACACTTGTAGAGAATACTTGGAGTTGTTGAGAGAATGAGACACTTGTAGAGAATACTTGGAGTTGTTGAGAGAATGAGACACTTGTAGAGAATACTTGGAGTTGTTGAGAGAAAGAGACACTTGTAGAGAATACTTGGAGTTGTTGAGAGAGAATGAGACACTTGTAGAGAATACTTGGAGTTGTTGAGAGAATGAGACACTTGTAGAGAATACTTGGAGTTGTTGAGAGAATGAGACACTTGTAGAGAATACTTGGAGTTGTTGAGAGAATGAGACACTTGTAGAGAATACTTGGAGTTGTTGAGAGAATGAGACACTTGTAGAGAATACTTGGAGTTGTTGAGAGAATGAGACACTTGTAGAGAATACTTGGAGTTGTTGAGAGAATGAGACACTTGTAGAGAATACTTGGAGTTGTTGAGAGAATGAGACACTTGTAGAGAATACTTGGAGTTGTTGAGAGAATGAGACACTTGTAGAGAATACTTGGAGTTGTTGAGAGAATGAGACACTTGTAGAGAATACTTGGAGTTGTTGAGAGAAAGAGACACTTGTAGAGAATACTTGGAGTTGTTGAGAGAAAGAGACACTTGTAGAGAATACTTGGAGTTGTTGAGAGAATGAGACACTTGTAGAGAATACTTGGAGTTGTTGAGAGAATGAGACACTTGTAGAGAATACTTGGAGTTGTTGAGAGAATGAGACACTTGTAGAGAATACTTGGAGTTGTTGAGAGAATGAGACACTTGTAGAGAATACTTGGAGTTGTTGAGAGAAAGAGACACTTGTAGAGAATACTTGGAGTTGTTGAGAGAATGAGACACTTGTAGAGAATACTTGGAGTTGTTGAGAGAATGAGACACTTGTAGAGAATACTTGGAGTTGTTGAGAGAATGAGACACTTGTAGAGAATACTTGGAGTTGTTGAGAGAAAGAGACACTTGTAGAGAATACTTGGAGTTGTTGAGAGAAAGAGACACTTGTAGAGAATACTTGGAGTTGTTGAGAGAAAGAGACACTTGTAGAGAATACTTGGAGTTGTTGAGAGAATGAGACACTTGTAGAGAATACTTGGAGTTGTTGAGAGAATGAGACACTTGTAGAGAATACTTGGAGTTGTTGAGAGAATGAGACACTTGTAGAGAATACTTGGAGTTGTTGAGAGAATGAGACACTTGTAGAGAATACTTGGAGTTGTTGAGAGAATGAGACACTTGTAGAGAATACTTGGAGTTGTTGAGAGAATGAGACACTTGTAGAGAATACTTGGAGTTGTTGAGAGAATGAGACACTTGTAGAGAATACTTGGAGTTGTTGAGAGAATGAGACACTTGTAGAGAATACTTGGAGTTGTTGAGAGAATGAGACACTTGTAGAGAATACTTGGAGTTGTTGAGAGAAAGAGACACTTGTAGAGAATACTTGGAGTTGTTGAGAGAAAGAGACACTTGTAGAGAATACTTGGAGTTGTTGAGAGAATGAGACACTTGTAGAGAATACTTGGAGTTGTTGAGAGAATGAGACACTTGTAGAGAATACTTGGAGTTGTTGAGAGAATGAGACACTTGTAGAGAATACTTGGAGTTGTTGAGAGAAAGAGACACTTGTAGAGAATACTTGGAGTTGTTGAGAGAATGAGACACTTGTAGAGAATACTTGGAGTTGTTGAGAGAATGAGACACTTGTAGAGAATACTTGGAGTTGTTGAGAGAATGAGACACTTGTAGAGAATACTTGGAGTTGTTGAGAGAATGAGACACTTGTAGAGAATACTTGGAGTTGTTGAGAGAAAGAGACATTTGTCGAAAATACTTGGAGTTGTTGAGAGAAAGAGACACTTGTAGAGAATACTTGGAGTTGTTGAGAGAATGAGACACTTGTAGAGAATACTTGGAGTTGTTGAGAGAATGAGACACTTGTAGAGAATACTTGGAGTTGTTGAGAGAATGAGACACTTGTAGAGAATACTTGGAGTTGTTGAGAGAATGAGACACTTGTAGAGAATACTTGGAGTTGTTGAGAGAAAGAGACACTTGTAGAGAATACTTGGAGTTGTTGAGAGAATGAGACACTTGTAGAGAATACTTGGAGTTGTTGAGAGAATGAGACACTTGTAGAGAATACTTGGAGTTGTTGAGAGAATGAGACACTTGTAGAGAATACTTGGAGTTGTTGAGAGAATGAGACACTTGTAGAGAATACTTGGAGTTGTTGAGAGAATGAGACACTTGTAGAGAATACTTGGAGTTGTTGAGAGAATGAGACACTTGTAGAGAATACTTGGAGTTGTTGAGAGAATGAGACACTTGTAGAGAATACTTGGAGTTGTTGAGAGAATGAGACACTTGTAGAGAATACTTGGAGTTGTTGAGAGAATGAGACACTTGTAGAGAATACTTGGAGTTGTTGAGAGAATGAGACACTTGTAGAGAATACTTGGAGTTGTTGAGAGAAAGAGACACTTGTAGAGAATACTTGGAGTTGTTGAGAGAATGAGACACTTGTAGAGAATACTTGGAGTTGTTGAGAGAAAGAGACACTTGTAGAGAATACTTGGAGTTGTTGAGAGAATGAGACACTTGTAGAGAATACTTGGAGTTGTTGAGAGAATGAGACACTTGTAGAGAATACTTGGAGTTGTTGAGAGAATGAGACACTTGTAGAGAATACTTGGAGTTGTTGAGAGAAAGAGACACTTGTAGAGAATACTTGGAGTTGTTGAGAGAAAGAGACACTTGTAGAGAATACTTGGAGTTGTTGAGAGAATGAGACACTTGTAGAGAATACTTGGAGTTGTTGAGAGAATGAGACACTTGTAGAGAATACTTGGAGTTGTTGAGAGAATGAGACACTTGTAGAGAATACTTGGAGTTGTTGAGAGAAAGAGACACTTGTAGAGAATACTTGGAGTTGTTGAGAGAAAGAGACACTTGTAGAGAATACTTGGAGTTGTTGAGAGAATGAGACACTTGTAGAGAATACTTGGAGTTGTTGAGAGAATGAGACACTTGTAGAGAATACTTGGAGTTGTTGAGAGAATGAGACACTTGTAGAGAATACTTGGAGTTGTTGAGAGAATGAGACACTTGTAGAGAATACTTGGAGTTGTTGAGAGAAAGAGACACTTGTAGAGAATACTTGGAGTTGTTGAGAGAAAGAGACACTTGTAGAGAATACTTGGAGTTGTTGAGAGAATGAGACACTTGTAGAGAATACTTGGAGTTGTTGAGAGAATGAGACACTTGTAGAGAATACTTGGAGTTGTTGAGAGAATGAGACACTTGTAGAGAATACTTGGAGTTGTTGAGAGAAAGAGACATTTGTAGAAAATACTTGGAGTTGTTGAGAGAAAGAGACACTTGTAGAGAATACTTGGAGTTGTTGAGAGAATGAGACACTTGTAGAGAATACTTGGAGTTGTTGAGAGAATGAGACACTTGTAGAGAATACTTGGAGTTGTTGAGAGAATGAGACACTTGTAGAGAATACTTGGAGTTGTTGAGAGAAAGAGACACTTGTAGAGAATACTTGGAGTTGTTGAGAGAATGAGACACTTGTAGAGAATACTTGGAGTTGTTGAGAGAATGAGACACTTGTAGAGAATACTTGGAGTTGTTGAGAGAATGAGACACTTGTAGAGAATACTTGGAGTTGTTGAGAGAATGAGACACTTGTAGAGAATACTTGGAGTTGTTGAGAGAATGAGACATTTGTAGAGAATACTTGGAGTTGTTGAGAGAAAGAGACACTTGTAGAGAATACTTGGAGTTGTTGAGAGAATGAGACACTTGTAGAGAATACTTGGAGTTGTTGAGAGAATGAGACACTTGTAGAGAATACTTGGAGTTGTTGAGAGAATGAGACACTTGTAGAGAATACTTGGAGTTGTTGAGAGAAAGAGACACTTGTAGAGAATACTTGGAGTTGTTGAGAGAAAGAGACACTTGTAGAGAATACTTGGAGTTGTTGAGAGAATGAGACACTTGTAGAGAATACTTGGAGTTGTTGAGAGAAAGAGACACTTGTAGAGAATACTTGGAGTTGTTGAGAGAATGAGACACTTGTAGAGAATACTTGGAGTTGTTGAGAGAATGAGACACTTGTAGAGAATACTTGGAGTTGTTGAGAGAAAGAGACACTTGTAGAGAATACTTGGAGTTGTTGAGAGAAAGAGACACTTGTAGAGAATACTTGGAGTTGTTGAGAGAAAGAGACACTTGTAGAGAATACTTGGAGTTGTTGAGAGAATGAGACACTTGTAGAGAATACTTGGAGTTGTTGAGAGAATGAGACACTTGTAGAGAATACTTGGAGTTGTTGAGAGAATGAGACACTTGTAGAGAATACTTGGAGTTGTTGAGAGAATGAGACACTTGTAGAGAATACTTGGAGTTGTTGAGAGAAAGAGACACTTGTAGAGAATACTTGGAGTTGTTGAGAGAAAGAGACACTTGTAGAGAATACTTGGAGTTGTTGAGAGAAAGAGACACTTGTAGAGAATACTTGGAGTTGTTGAGAGAATGAGACACTTGTAGAGAATACTTGGAGTTGTTGAGAGAATGAAACACTTGTAGAGAATACTTGGAGTTGTTGAGAGAATGAGACACTTGTAGAGAATACTTGGAGTTGTTGAGAGAATGAGACACTTGTAGAGAATACTTGGAGTTGTTGAGAGAATGAGACACTTGTAGAGAATACTTGGAGTTGTTGAGAGAATGAGACACTTGTAGAGAATACTTGGAGTTGTTGAGAGAATGAGACACTTGTAGAGAATACTTGGAGTTGTTGAGAGAATGAGACACTTGTAGAGAATACTTGGAGTTGTTGAGAGAAAGAGACACTTGTAGAGAATACTTGGAGTTGTTGAGAGAAAGAGACACTTGTAGAGAATACTTGGAGTTGTTGAGAGAATGAGACACTTGTAGAGAATACTTGGAGTTGTTGAGAGAATGAGACACTTGTAGAGAATACTTGGAGTTGTTGAGAGAATGAGACACTTGTAGAGAATACTTGGAGTTGTTGAGAGAATGAGACACTTGTAGAGAATACTTGGAGTTGTTGAGAGAAAGAGACACTTGTAGAGAATACTTGGAGTTGTTGAGAGAATGAGACACTTGTAGAGAATACTTGGAGTTGTTGAGAGAATGAGACACTTGTAGAGAATACTTGGAGTTGTTGAGAGAATGAGACACTTGTAGAGAATACTTGGAGTTGTTGAGAGAATGAGACACTTGTAGAGAATACTTGGAGTTGTTGAGAGAATGAGACACTTGTAGAGAATACTTGGAGTTGTTGAGAGAAAGAGACACTTGTAGAGAATACTTGGAGTTGTTGAGAGAATGAGACACTTGTAGAGAATACTTGGAGTTGTTGAGAGAATGAGACACTTGTAGAGAATACTTGGAGTTGTTGAGAGAATGAGACACTTGTAGAGAATACTTGGAGTTGTTGAGAGAATGAGACACTTGTAGAGAATACTTGGAGTTGTTGAGAGAATGAGACACTTGTAGAGAATACTTGGAGTTGTTGAGAGAATGAGACACTTGTAGAGAATACTTGGAGTTGTTGAGAGAATGAGACACTTGTAGAGAATACTTGGAGTTGTTGAGAGAATGAGACACTTGTAGAGAATACTTGGAGTTGTTGAGAGAATGAGACACTTGTAGAGAATACTTGGAGTTGTTGAGAGAATGAGACACTTGTAGAGAATACTTGGAGTTGTTGAGAGAATGAGACACTTGTAGAGAATACTTGGAGTTGTTGAGAGAATGAGACACTTGTAGAGAATACTTGGAGTTGTTGAGAGAATGAGACACTTGTAGAGAATACTTGGAGTGTTGAGAGAATGAGACACTTGTAGAGAATACTTGGAGTTGTTGAGAGAATGAGACACTTGTAGAGAATACTTGGAGTTGTTGAGAGAAGAGACACTTGTAGAGAATACTTGGAGTTGTTGAGAGAATGAGACACTTGTAGAGAATACTTGGAGTTGTTGAGAGAAAGAGACACTTGTAGAAAATACTTGGAGTTGTTGAGAGAAAGAGACACTTGTAGAGAATACTTGGAGTTGTTGAGAGAATGAGACACTTGTAGAGAATACTTGGAGTTGTTGAGAGAATGAGACACTTGTAGAGAATACTTGGAGTTGTTGAGAGAAAGAGACACTTGTAGAGAATACTTGGAGTTGTTGAGAGAAAGAGACACTTGTAGAGAATACTTGGAGTTGTTGAGAGAATGAGACACTTGTAGAGAATACTTGGAGTTGTTGAGAGAATGAGACACTTGTAGAGAATACTTGGAGTTGTTGAGAGAATGAGACACTTGTAGAGAATACTTGGAGTTGTTGAGAGAATGAGACACTTGTAGAGAATACTTGGAGTTGTTGAGAGAATGAGACATTTGTAGAGAATACTTGGAGTTGTTGAGAGAAAGAGACACTTGTAGAGAATACTTGGAGTTGTTGAGAGAATGAGACACTTGTAGAGAATACTTGGAGTTGTTGAGAGAATGAGACACTTGTAGAGAATACTTGGAGTTGTTGAGAGAATGAGACACTTGTAGAGAATACTTGGAGTTGTTGAGAGAAAGAGACACTTGTAGAGAATACTTGGAGTTGTTGAGAGAAAGAGACACTTGTAGAGAATACTTGGAGTTGTTGAGAGAATGAAACACTTGTAGAGAATACTTGGAGTTGTTGAGAGAATGAGACACTTGTAGAGAATACTTGGAGTTGTTGAGAGAATGAGACACTTGTAGAGAATACTTGGAGTTGTTGAGAGAATGAGACACTTGTAGAGAATACTTGGAGTTGTTGAGAGAAAGAGACATTTGTCGAAAATACTTGGAGTTGTTGAGAGAATGAGACACTTGTAGAGAATACTTGGAGTTGTTGAGAGAATGAGACACTTGTAGAGAATACTTGGAGTTGTTGAGAGAATGAGACACTTGTAGAGAATACTTGGAGTTGTTGAGAGAAAGAGACACTTGTAGAGAATACTTGGAGTTGTTGAGAGAATGAGACACTTGTAGAGAATACTTGGAGTTGTTGAGAGAATGAGACACTTGTAGAGAATACTTGGAGTTGTTGAGAGAATGAGACACTTGTAGAGAATACTTGGAGTTGTTGAGAGAATGAGACACTTGTAGAGAATACTTGGAGTTGTTGAGAGAAAGAGACACTTGTCGAAAATACTTGGAGTTGTTGAGAGAAAGAGACACTTGTAGAGAATACTTGGAGTTGTTGAGAGAATGAGACACTTGTAGAGAATACTTGGAGTTGTTGAGAGAAAGAGACACTTGTAGAGAATACTTGGAGTTGTTGAGAGAATGAGACACTTGTAGAGAATACTTGGAGTTGTTGAGAGAAAGAGACACTTGTAGAAAATACTTGGAGTTGTTGAGAGAAAGAGACACTTGTAGAGAATACTTGGAGTTGTTGAGAGAATGAGACACTTGTAGAGAATACTTGGAGTTGTTGAGAGAATGAGACACTTGTAGAGAATACTTGGAGTTGTTGAGAGAATGAGACACTTGTAGAGAATACTTGGAGTTGTTGAGAGAATGAGACACTTGTAGAGAATACTTGGAGTTGTTGAGAGAAAGAGACACTTGTAGAGAATACTTGGAGTTGTTGAGAGAATGAGACACTTGTAGAGAATACTTGGAGTTGTTGAGAGAATGAGACACTTGTAGAGAATACTTGGAGTTGTTGAGAGAATGAAACACTTGTAGAGAATACTTGGAGTTGTTGAGAGAATGAGACACTTGTAGAGAATACTTGGAGTTGTTGAGAGAATGAGACACTTGTAGAGAATACTTGGAGTTGTTGAGAGAATGAGACACTTGTAGAGAATACTTGGAGTTGTTGAGAGAATGAGACACTTGTAGAGAATACTTGGAGTTGTTGAGAGAATGAGACACTTGTAGAGAATACTTGGAGTTGTTGAGAGAAAGAGACACTTGTAGAGAATACTTGGAGTTGTTGAGAGAATGAGACACTTGTAGAGAATACTTGGAGTTGTTGAGAGAATGAGACACTTGTAGAGAATACTTGGAGTTGTTGAGAGAATGAGACACTTGTAGAGAATACTTGGAGTTGTTGAGAGAATGAGACACTTGTAGAGAATACTTGGAGTTGTTGAGAGAAAGAGACATTTGTAGAGAATACTTGGAGTTGTTGAGAGAATGAGACACTTGTAGAGAATACTTGGAGTTGTTGAGAGAATGAGACACTTGTAGAGAATACTTGGAGTTGTTGAGAGAAAGAGACACTTGTAGAGAATACTTGGAGTTGTTGAGAGAATGAGACACTTGTAGAGAATACTTGGAGTTGTTGAGAGAAAGAGACACTTGTAGAAAATACTTGGAGTTGTTGAGAGAATGAGACACTTGTAGAGAATACTTGGAGTTGTTGAGAGAATGAGACACTTGTAGAGAATACTTGGAGTTGTTGAGAGAATGAGACACTTGTAGAGAATACTTGGAGTTGTTGAGAGAATGAGACACTTGTAGAGAATACTTGGAGTTGTTGAGAGAAAGAGACACTTGTAGAGAATACTTGGAGTTGTTGAGAGAAAGAGACACTTGTAGAGAATACTTGGAGTTGTTGAGAGAATGAGACACTTGTAGAGAATACTTGGAGTTGTTGAGAGAAAGAGACACTTGTAGAAAATACTTGGAGTTGTTGAGAGAAAGAGACACTTGTAGAGAATACTTGGAGTTGTTGAGAGAATGAGACACTTGTAGAGAATACTTGGAGTTGTTGAGAGAATGAGACACTTGTAGAGAATACTTGGAGTTGTTGAGAGAATGAGACACTTGTAGAGAATACTTGGAGTTGTTGAGAGAAAGAGACACTTGTAGAGAATACTTGGAGTTGTTGAGAGAAAGAGACACTTGTAGAGAATACTTGGAGTTGTTGAGAGAATGAGACACTTGTAGAGAATACTTGGAGTTGTTGAGAGAATGAGACACTTGTAGAGAATACTTGGAGTTGTTGAGAGAATGAGACACTTGTAGAGAATACTTGGAGTTGTTGAGAGAAAGAGACATTTGTCGAAAATACTTGGAGTTGTTGAGAGAAAGAGACACTTGTAGAGAATACTTGGAGTTGTTGAGAGAATGAGACACTTGTAGAGAATACTTGGAGTTGTTGAGAGAATGAGACACTTGTAGAGAATACTTGGAGTTGTTGAGAGAATGAGACACTTGTAGAGAATACTTGGAGTTGTTGAGAGAAAGAGACACTTGTAGAGAATACTTGGAGTTGTTGAGAGAATGAGACACTTGTAGAGAATACTTGGAGTTGTTGAGAGAATGAGACACTTGTAGAGAATACTTGGAGTTGTTGAGAGAATGAGACACTTGTAGAGAATACTTGGAGTTGTTGAGAGAATGAGACACTTGTAGAGAATACTTGGAGTTGTTGAGAGAAAGAGACATTTGTCGAAAATACTTGGAGTTGTTGAGAGAAAGAGACACTTGTAGAGAATACTTGGAGTTGTTGAGAGAATGAGACACTTGTAGAGAATACTTGGAGTTGTTGAGAGAATGAGACACTTGTAGAGAATACTTGGAGTTGTTGAGAGAATGAGACACTTGTAGAGAATACTTGGAGTTGTTGAGAGAAAGAGACATTTGTAGAAAATACTTGGAGTTGTTGAGAGAATGAGACACTTGTAGAGAATACTTGGAGTTGTTGAGAGAATGAGACACTTGTAGAGAATACTTGGAGTTGTTGAGAGAATGAGACACTTGTAGAGAATACTTGGAGTTGTTGAGAGAATGAGACACTTGTAGAGAATACTTGGAGTTGTTGAGAGAATGAGACACTTGTAGAGAATACTTGGAGTTGTTGAGAGAAAGAGACACTTGTAGAGAATACTTGGAGTTGTTGAGAGAAAGAGACACTTGTAGAGAATACTTGGAGTTGTTGAGAGAATGAGACACTTGTAGAGAATACTTGGAGTTGTTGAGAGAATGAGACACTTGTAGAGAATACTTGGAGTTGTTGAGAGAATGAGACACTTGTAGAGAATACTTGGAGTTGTTGAGAGAATGAGACACTTGTAGAGAATACTTGGAGTTGTTGAGAGAATGAGACACTTGTAGAGAATACTTGGAGTTGTTGAGAGAATGAGACACTTGTAGAGAATACTTGGAGTTGTTGAGAGAATGAGACACTTGTAGAGAATACTTGGAGTTGTTGAGAGAAAGAGACACTTGTAGAGAATACTTGGAGTTGTTGAGAGAATGAGACACTTGTAGAGAATACTTGGAGTTGTTGAGAGAATGAGACACTTGTAGAGAATACTTGGAGTTGTTGAGAGAATGAGACACTTGTAGAGAATACTTGGAGTTGTTGAGAGAATGAGACACTTGTAGAGAATACTTGGAGTTGTTGAGAGAAAGAGACACTTGTAGAAAATACTTGGAGTTGTTGAGAGAAAGAGACACTTGTAGAGAATACTTGGAGTTGTTGAGAGAATGAGACACTTGTAGAGAATACTTGGAGTTGTTGAGAGAAAGAGACACTTGTAGAGAATACTTGGAGTTGTTGAGAGAATGAGACACTTGTAGAGAATACTTGGAGTTGTTGAGAGAAAGAGACACTTGTAGAAAATACTTGGAGTTGTTGAGAGAAAGAGACACTTGTAGAGAATACTTGGAGTTGTTGAGAGAATGAGACACTTGTAGAGAATACTTGGAGTTGTTGAGAGAATGAGACACTTGTAGAGAATACTTGGAGTTGTTGAGAGAATGAGACACTTGTAGAGAATACTTGGAGTTGTTGAGAGAAAGAGACACTTGTAGAGAATACTTGGAGTTGTTGAGAGAAAGAGACACTTGTAGAGAATACTTGGAGTTGTTGAGAGAAAGAGACACTTGTAGAGAATACTTGGAGTTGTTGAGAGAATGAGACACTTGTAGAGAATACTTGGAGTTGTTGAGAGAATGAGACACTTGTAGAGAATACTTGGAGTTGTTGAGAGAATGAGACACTTGTAGAGAATACTTGGAGTTGTTGAGAGAAAGAGACACTTGTAGAGAATACTTGGAGTTGTTGAGAGAAAGAGACACTTGTAGAGAATACTTGGAGTTGTTGAGAGAAAGAGACACTTGTAGAGAATACTTGGAGTTGTTGAGAGAATGAGACACTTGTAGAGAATACTTGGAGTTGTTGAGAGAATGAGACACTTGTAGAGAATACTTGGAGTTGTTGAGAGAATGAGACACTTGTAGAGAATACTTGGAGTTGTTGAGAGAATGAGACACTTGTAGAGAATACTTGGAGTTGTTGAGAGAATGAGACACTTGTAGAGAATACTTGGAGTTGTTGAGAGAATGAGACACTTGTAGAGAATACTTGGAGTTGTTGAGAGAATGAGACACTTGTAGAGAATACTTGGAGTTGTTGAGAGAATGAGACACTTGTAGAGAATACTTGGAGTTGTTGAGAGAAAGAGACACTTGTAGAGAATACTTGGAGTTGTTGAGAGAATGAGACACTTGTAGAGAATACTTGGAGTTGTTGAGAGAAAGAGACACTTGTAGAGAATACTTGGAGTTGTTGAGAGAATGAGACACTTGTAGAGAATACTTGGAGTTGTTGAGAGAATGAGACACTTGTAGAGAATACTTGGAGTTGTTGAGAGAATGAGACACTTGTAGAGAATACTTGGAGTTGTTGAGAGAAAGAGACACTTGTAGAGAATACTTGGAGTTGTTGAGAGAATGAGACACTTGTAGAGAATACTTGGAGTTGTTGAGAGAATGAGACACTTGTAGAGAATACTTGGAGTTGTTGAGAGAATGAGACACTTGTAGAGAATACTTGGAGTTGTTGAGAGAATGAGACACTTGTAGAGAATACTTGGAGTTGTTGAGAGAATGAGACACTTGTAGAGAATACTTGGAGTTGTTGAGAGAAAGAGACACTTGTAGAGAATACTTGGAGTTGTTGAGAGAATGAGACACTTGTAGAGAATACTTGGAGTTGTTGAGAGAATGAGACACTTGTAGAGAATACTTGGAGTTGTTGAGAGAATGAGACACTTGTAGAGAATACTTGGAGTTGTTGAGAGAATGAGACACTTGTAGAGAATACTTGGAGTTGTTGAGAGAAAGAGACACTTGTAGAAAATACTTGGAGTTGTTGAGAGAAAGAGACACTTGTAGAGAATACTTGGAGTTGTTGAGAGAATGAGACACTTGTAGAGAATACTTGGAGTTGTTGAGAGAAAGAGACACTTGTAGAGAATACTTGGAGTTGTTGAGAGAATGAGACACTTGTAGAGAATACTTGGAGTTGTTGAGAGAAAGAGACACTTGTAGAAAATACTTGGAGTTGTTGAGAGAATGAGACACTTGTAGAGAATACTTGGAGTTGTTGAGAGAATGAGACACTTGTAGAGAATACTTGGAGTTGTTGAGAGAATGAGACACTTGTAGAGAATACTTGGAGTTGTTGAGAGAATGAGACACTTGTAGAGAATACTTGGAGTTGTTGAGAGAATGAGACACTTGTAGAGAATACTTGGAGTTGTTCAGAGAAAGAGACACTTGTAGAGAATACTTGGAGTTGTTGAGAGAAAGAGACACTTGTAGAGAATACTTGGAGTTGTTGAGAGAATGAGACACTTGTAGAGAATACTTGGAGTTGTTGAGAGAATGAGACACTTGTAGAGAATACTTGGAGTTGTTGAGAGAATGAGACACTTGTAGAGAATACTTGGAGTTGTTGAGAGAAAGAGACACTTGTAGAGAATACTTGGAGTTGTTGAGAGAAAGAGACACTTGTAGAGAATACTTGGAGTTGTTGAGAGAAAGAGACACTTGTAGAGAATACTTGGAGTTGTTGAGAGAATGAGACACTTGTAGAGAATACTTGGAGTTGTTGAGAGAATGAGACACTTGTAGAGAATACTTGGAGTTGTTGAGAGAATGAGACACTTGTAGAGAATACTTGGAGTTGTTGAGAGAATGAGACACTTGTAGAGAATACTTGGAGTTGTTGAGAGAATGAGACACTTGTAGAGAATACTTGGAGTTGTTGAGAGAATGAGACACTTGTAGAGAATACTTGGAGTTGTTGAGAGAATGAGACACTTGTAGAGAATACTTGGAGTTGTTGAGAGAATGAGACACTTGTAGAGAATACTTGGAGTTGTTGAGAGAAAGAGACACTTGTGGAGAATACTTGGAGTTGTTGAGAGAAAGAGACACTTGTAGAGAATACTTGGAGTTGTTGAGAGAAAGAGACACTTGTAGAGAATACTTGGAGTTGTTGAGAGAATGAGACACTTGTAGAGAATACTTGGAGTTGTTGAGAGAATGAGACACTTGTAGAGAATACTTGGAGTTGTTGAGAGAATGAGACACTTGTAGAGAATACTTGGAGTTGTTGAGAGAAAGAGACACTTGTAGAGAATACTTGGAGTTGTTGAGAGAATGAGACACTTGTAGAGAATACTTGGAGTTGTTGAGAGAATGAGACACTTGTAGAGAATACTTGGAGTTGTTGAGAGAATGAGACACTTGTAGAGAATACTTGGAGTTGTTGAGAGAATGAGACACTTGTAGAGAATACTTGGAGTTGTTGAGAGAATGAGACACTTGTAGAGAATACTTGGAGTTGTTGAGAGAAAGAGACACTTGTAGAGAATACTTGGAGTTGTTGAGAGAATGAGACACTTGTAGAGAATACTTGGAGTTGTTGAGAGAATGAGACACTTGTAGAGAATACTTGGAGTTGTTGAGAGAATGAGACACTTGTAGAGAATACTTGGAGTTGTTGAGAGAATGAGACACTTGTAGAGAATACTTGGAGTTGTTGAGAGAAAGAGACATTTGTCGAAAATACTTGGAGTTGTTGAGAGAAAGAGACACTTGTAGAGAATACTTGGAGTTGTTGAGAGAATGAGACACTTGTAGAGAATACTTGGAGTTGTTGAGAGAAAGAGACACTTGTAGAGAATACTTGGAGTTGTTGAGAGAATGAGACACTTGTAGAGAATACTTGGAGTTGTTGAGAGAAAGAGACATTTGTCGAAAATACTTGGAGTTGTCGAGAGAAAGAGACACTTGTAGAGAATACTTGGAGTTGTTGAGAGAATGAGACACTTGTAGAGAATACTTGGAGTTGTTGAGAGAATGAGACACTTGTAGAGAATACTTGGAGTTGTTGAGAGAATGAGACACTTGTAGAGAATACTTGGAGTTGTTGAGAGAAAGAGACACTTGTAGAGAATACTTGGAGTTGTTGAGAGAAAGAGACACTTGTAGAGAATACTTGGAGTTGTTGAGAGAAAGAGACACTTGTAGAGAATACTTGGAGTTGTTGAGAGAATGAGACACTTGTAGAGAATACTTGGAGTTGTTGAGAGAATGAAACACTTGTAGAGAATACTTGGAGTTGTTGAGAGAATGAGACACTTGTAGAGAATACTTGGAGTTGTTGAGAGAATGAGACACTTGTAGAGAATACTTGGAGTTGTTGAGAGAATGAGACACTTGTAGAGAATACTTGGAGTTGTTGAGAGAATGAGACACTTGTAGAGAATACTTGGAGTTGTTGAGAGAATGAGACACTTGTAGAGAATACTTGGAGTTGTTGAGAGAATGAGAAACTTGTAGAGAATACTTGGAGTTGTTGAGAGAAAGAGACACTTGTAGAGAATACTTGGAGTTGTTGAGAGAAAGAGACACTTGTAGAGAATACTTGGAGTTGTTGAGAGAAAGAGACACTTGTAGAGAATACTTGGAGTTGTTGAGAGAATGAGACACTTGTAGAGAATACTTGGAGTTGTTGAGAGAATGAGACACTTGTAGAGAATACTTGGAGTTGTTGAGAGAATGAGACACTTGTAGAGAATACTTGGAGTTGTTGAGAGAAAGAGACACTTGTAGAGAATACTTGGAGTTGTTGAGAGAATGAGACACTTGTAGAGAATACTTGGAGTTGTTGAGAGAATGAGACACTTGTAGAGAATACTTGGAGTTGTTGAGAGAATGAGACACTTGTAGAGAATACTTGGAGTTGTTGAGAGAATGAGACACTTGTAGAGAATACTTGGAGTTGTTGAGAGAAAGAGACATTTGTCGAAAATACTTGGAGTTGTTGAGAGAAAGAGACACTTGTAGAGAATACTTGGAGTTGTTGAGAGAATGAGACACTTGTAGAGAATACTTGGAGTTGTTGAGAGAATGAGACACTTGTAGAGAATACTTGGAGTTGTTGAGAGAATGAGACACTTGTAGAGAATACTTGGAGTTGTTGAGAGAATGAGACACTTGTAGAGAATACTTGGAGTTGTTGAGAGAAAGAGACACTTGTAGAGAATACTTGGAGTTGTTGAGAGAATGAGACACTTGTAGAGAATACTTGGAGTTGTTGAGAGAATGAGACACTTGTAGAGAATACTTGGAGTTGTTGAGAGAATGAGACACTTGTAGAGAATACTTGGAGTTGTTGAGAGAATGAGACACTTGTAGAGAATACTTGGAGTTGTTGAGAGAATGAGACACTTGTAGAGAATACTTGGAGTTGTTGAGAGAAAGAGACACTTGTAGAGAATACTTGGAGTTGTTGAGAGAATGAGACACTTGTAGAGAATACTTGGAGTTGTTGAGAGAATGAGACACTTGTAGAGAATACTTGGAGTTGTTGAGAGAAAGAGACACTTGTAGAGAATACTTGGAGTTGTTGAGAGAAAGAGACACTTGTAGAGAATACTTGGAGTTTTTTGAGAGAATGAGACACTTGTAGAGAATACTTGGAGTTGTTGAGAGAAAGAGACACTTGTAGAGAATACTTGGAGTTGTTGAGAGAATGAGACACTTGTAGAGAATACTTGGAGTTGTTGAGAGAAAGAGACATTTGTCGAAAATACTTGGAGTTGTTGAGAGAAAGAGACACTTGTAGAGAATACTTGGAGTTGTTGAGAGAATGAGACACTTGTAGAGAATACTTGGAGTTGTTGAGAGAATGAAACACTTGTAGAGAATACTTGGAGTTGTTGAGAGAAAGAGACACTTGTAGAGAATACTTGGAGTTGTTGAGAGAATGAGACATTTGTAGAGAATACTTGGAGTTGTTGAGAGAAAGAGACATTTGTAGAGAATACTTGGAGTTTGTTGAGAGAACGAGACATTTGTAGAGAATACTTGGAGTTTGTTGAGAGAATGAGACATTTGTAGAGAATACTTGGAGTTTGTTCAGACTGGTATGTAACAGCGGGTGATATTCAGAGGAAACAACGAAGGTCACAAATGCCTTAAATGTCAATCAGAAAACATAACACACTCACACTCCAGCTCAATGAGTTCAATGTCTGTGTACAACCGTTTCTAGTTTGTTGTGATATCACTCAAGTTATTTTAGTCGCTACTAATACACAAGTTTCTAAGTTTCAATGTTCATGTGGAACAAATAAACACAGCAGTACATATACATCTATCGACTTTGTTTTGTTTTTAAGAATAAGGGATGCTATTTCAGAAATAGCTTCGCGGTTACTTTGGTAACGTCCTGTTAGCCAATCAGATGACGTTCTCTTACTATCGTAACGTACACTAATTTGATGACATAACGGAGAAAAATCAAATAGCACGCTACTCTATTTCACTGCGCTGAGTGTTTGTATATAAAACTTGAACAATACTTTGAGAAATGTTAATTAACAGGAAATTATGTTCTTCAAAACAATGTTGTTTCTCGAAGTTGCAATCATAAGATATTACTATAATAATCATGTTAATTTAGAGCAATAATCGAAGCAACTATTTGAAATAGCAGCATAGCGTAAATTGTAATAGCTTGATAAGCAAACGGTGAAGTCTTAAAACAATTAAAAATCAAAGAGAACTACTAAACACAATTCAAACACGACAAATGCGATTTTTGGGACATGTTAAAAGACACAACAGCCTACTAAAAGTAATATTGGAAGGGGAAATACAAGGTAATAGAGGCAGAGGCAAACCAAGACTAACATGGACGAGTAATATCAAGAGATGGAAAAGTCAGTCTATGACAACCCGCACTATCAAAGCAAGAGACAGAACGGAATGGCGCTCCATGGTAGCTAATCTTCGTTGCGGAGAAGGCACTCGATGATGATGATGCTGATGATGATGATAAGCAAATTATCAGGTTAAAGGCCAACCTATAGGTTTCACTGCAAACACTGAGAGATAAATCCAGAAGTTTCAACTATTATTTCATTTCTTGGGTATTCCCAACGACCACATGAACTTGGGAGAGTTGCAGCAAGAAAGACATATTCCAACTTGTCCATACTTCTAAGGTAAAAGGTAGGAGCATAATATGGAATGAAACTTCCGTTGTGGATCAGGTCAAATGGCTACCTAGCGGTCCACTGAAGTAACCGACAGTAACATCTCTTAGAACATCAATCGGCTGGGTTTGCTTTCAAGCACAAACGAAGGTGTTCATCTCAAGGCTATAGCGACATAATACACGTGACTAGGGAGGTAGTAGGAATTTTTTTTCTGGAAACAACTCGACGAGTGCATTCACTGTGCGAGTGTCATGTCAGTATTAGGCCTATACTTAATGCCAGTACGCCAGTAGTCTGTGTAGTGTATTTGTTGTTTATACATCTCTCACGCTGTTTCCTGCCATTCGTCTAACACATTTAATCTCAGTAGAGGTTATTTTTCTTATTGTTCTTGCATCTAGGGTCCAGGTCTGGCATTGGTAACACAACGTTGGGACGAAGATTGGATTGTAGAGTGACCGTTTTACCCCTAGAGTTATTTCCTTGTTGGATAATAGTGGTGATAACTGTCCGTTGATTTGACAAGCTTTGATGCGTCTTCAGTCTATTTCTGCTGTTTGTGAATTATCGTTTGTCACTAGACTTCCTAGGTATTTAAATTCCTCTACTTGTTTTAGTTGTCTGCCTTCTATAGTTATGTTGATGCTCTGTTGCTCCTTCTTGGATACTCATGACTTCTGTTTTGTTGATGTTCGTGCTGTAGTTTGTGTCTGTGCTGAACATGTGACAGGAGAAAACTTGAAAAGACGGGGTTCTTTTTGGTGATCAAATATTATCTCGCCCGTCGTCGAGACAATAAAGATGATAACACGTCACCAGAGGAAAAACAATAACAACTTCCGTCATATGACGTAGAGGTCTCTGCACAGTTGCAGTAACACACTAGCTCGGGGACACACTGACCTTCTTACCACGAGCTACACGCCAGTGCTGGAGACCTCTGTTTCTCGTTCCCTTTTCTAAATGTGTGTTTTTCTCTTCGTGTGCTCAAGTGTGAACTTGTAAAAAACACGAGAGAACAAACAACTTCCAGCTCAAGGCAACATGCTGACATTTAACGATGTTTGTCCAACCTTTGAACAATCGTGCCCTGGCCGTGCACACGATTCTCGTCGGCCTCTTCATGACTTCAAGGGGCTTCATGCAGTTTGATTGTTCAGCTCACTAGACCTGTGACTACACGCTTCGTCTACATCTCTATTCTCACAATCTTCGTTGGGCTAGCCAGGACCAGCTTGAGATGTGCACGTAGAGAAGATTTGAGAGCAAAGATGACCAGAAAAAGTGGTTAACATCGATATAAAAGATGAACTGTGCGAAGAGATCACGAAATAAATGTTGGCGTTACCAAGTATATATGATTATCGTCAACTTTATTGTATAACCGTCAGATCAGACAGCCTTTAAGCAGAAATTTGTTTCTTTCTTTCGCTCCTTCTTTTTCCCCCTTTCTTTCTTTCTTTCTTTCTTTCTTTCTTTCTTTCTTTCTTTCTTTCTTTCTTTCTTTCTTTCTTTCTTTCTTATGTTTAAAGGATACAGTGTCGGTTTATCACAATCTGTGTGCTAACAATGTTTTTAGTAACCACAATTGCTCTATCATTTTGTTATTTTCTTTCTTACAAAATAATGACAGCAGTAAAGTTGTGAGAAGTGAATTAACGAGAAATAATGACAGCAGTAAAGTTATGAGAAGTGAATTAACGAGAAATAATGACAGCAGTAGAGATGTGAGAAGTGAATTAACGAGAAATAATGACAGCAATAGAGATGTGAGAAGTAAAGGAACGAGAAATAATGGCAGCAATAGAGATGTGAGAAGTAAAGGATCGAGAAATAATGGCAGCAGTAGAGATGTGAGAAGTGAATTAACGAGAAATAATGACAGCAGTAGAGATGTGAGAAGTGAATTAACGAGAAATAATGACAGCAATAGAGATGTGAGAAGTAAAGGAACGAAAAATAATGGCAGCAGTAGAGATGTGAGAAGTAAAGGATCGAGAAATAATGGCAGCAGTAGAGATGTGAGAAGTGAAGGAACGAGAAATAATGACAGCAGTAGAGATGTGAGAAGTAAAGGAACGAGAAATAATGGCAGCAATAGAGATGTGAGAAGTAAAGGAACGAGAAATAATGGCACAAAAGAGATGTGAGAAGTAAAGGATCGAGAAATAATGGCAGCAATAGAGATGTGAGAAGTAAAGGAACGAGAAATAATGGCAGCAATAGAGATGTGAGAAGTAAAGGATCGAGAAATAATGGCAGCAATAGAGATGTGAGAAGTAAAGGATCGAGAAATAATGGCAGCAATAGAGATGTGAGAAGTCAAAGGAACGAGAAATAATGGCAGCAATAGAGTTGTGAGAAGTAAAGGATCGAGAAATAATGTCAGCAGTAGAGATGTGAGAATATGACAGCAGTAGAGATGCGAGAAATAATGACAGCAGTAGAGATGTGAGAAATAATGACAGCAGTAGAGAAGTGAGAAATAATGACAGCAGTAGAGATGTGAGAAATAATGACAGCAGTAGAGATATGAGAAATAATGACAGCAGTAGAGATGTGAGAAATAATGACAGCAGTAAAGATGGGAGAAGTAAAGGAACGAGAAATAATGGCAGCAATAGAGATGTGAGAAGTAAAGGATCGAGAAATAATGGCAGCAGTAGAGATGTGAGAAATAATGACAGCAGTAGAGATGTGAGAAATAATGACAGCAGTAGAGATGCGAGAAATAATGAAAACAGTAGAGATGTGAGAAATAATGACAGCAGTAGAGAAGTGAGAAATAATGACAGCAGTAGAGATGTGAGAAATAATGACAGCAGTAGAGATGCGAGAAATAATGAAAACAGTAGAGATGTGAGAAATAATGACAGCAGTAGAGATGTGAGAAATAATGACAGCATTAGAGATGCGAGAAATAATGAAAACAGTAGAGATGTGAGAAATAATGACAGCAGTAGAGATGTGAGAAATAATGACAGCAGTAGAGATGTGAGAAATAATGACAGCAGTAGAGATGCGAGAAATAATGAAAACAGTAGAGATGTGAGAAATAATGACAGCAGTAGAGAAGTGAGAAATAATGACAGCAGTAGAGAAGTGAGAAATAATGACAGCAGTAGAGATGTGAGAAATAATGACAGCAGTAGAGATGTGAGAAATAATGACAGCAGTAGAGATGTGAGAAATAATGACAGCAGTAGAGATGTGAGAAATAATGACAGCAGTAGAGATGTGAGAAATAATGACAGCAGTAGAGATGTGAGAAATAATGACAGCAGTAGAGATGTGAGAAATAATGACAGTAGTAGAGATGTGAGAAATAATGACAGCAGTAGAGATGTGAGAAGTGTGTTCACCTGACTAGTCTGTTTCATCAGCCGCTGATGAGAAGTTGTTCCTGGCAACAACAAATAGTTTGGAGTCGCTATGTGAAGTCTTGCTGCTACAACAGTGGAGAACAAGCAAAATAGCAACTGGCAAGAGGAGAATTGCGACAACTGACGTGATTGAAAGGTTGTCACAACTGGAACTTGAATGGTATAGTCAGCTAACCTATAGCGGATCGAGATCTTACTTTTTCCAAAACAATCAACAGCTTCTGGGATGAATTATTTCTTTAACTGATAGCTGACTGCTGTAATGATAGCTGACTGCTGAAACTGATAGCTGACTGCTGTAACTGATAGCTGGCTGCTGTAACTGATAGCTGACTGCTGTAATTGTTAGCTGACTGCTGTAACTGATAGCTGACTGCTGAAACTGATAGCTGACTGCTGTAACTGATAGCTGACTGCTGTAATTGTTAGCTGACTGCTGTAACTGATAGCTGACTGCTGTAACTGATAGATGACTGCTGTAACTGATAGCTGACTGCTGAAACTGATAGCCGACTGCTATAACTGATAGCTGACTGCTGTAACTGATAGATGACTGCTGTAACTGATAGCTGACTGCTGTAATTGTTAGCTGACTGCTGTAATTGTTAGATGACTGCTGTAACTGATAGCTGACTGCTGTAATTGTTAGCTGACTGCTGTAATTGTTAGCTGACTGCTGTAACTGATAGCTGACTGCTGTAACTGATAGCTGACTGCTGTAACTGATAGCTGACTGCTGAAACTGATAGCTGACTGCTGTAACTGATAGCTGACTGCTGAAACTGATAGCTGACTGCTGCAACTGATAGTTTACTGCTGTAACTGATAGCTGACTGCTGTAACTGATAGCTGACATCTGTAACTGATAGCTGACTGCTGTAATTGTTAGCTGAATGCTGTAACTGATAGCTGACTGCTGTAATTGATAGCTGATTGCTGTAACTGATAGCTGATTGCTGTAACTGATAGCTGACTGCTGTAATTGTTATCTGACTGCTGTAAATGATAGCTGACTGCTGTAACCGATAGCTGACTGCTGTAACTGATAGCTGACTGCTGTAATTGATGGCTGACTGCTGTAACTGATAGCTGACTGCTTTAACTGATAGTTGACTGCTGTAACTGATAGCTGACTGCTGTAATTGTTAGCTGAATGCTGTAATTGTTAGCTGACTGCTGTAACTGATAGCTGACTGCTGTAACTGATAGCTGACTGCTGTAACTTATAGCTGACTGCTGTAACTGATAGCTGACTGCTATCACTGATCTTTGGCACACAAACACACACACACAAACAAGGCATAGCAACTACTTCAAAGTGACTGTCCTTAAAGGGAGGACGCAGAAGAAGGCCTCAGGTTCAACTCTCGGCAGAAAGTATCGACGTCACAACTTGCTAGCGAGAGGTCTCCCCCTCTGTGTGGTTCCTTCCCGTTAGAAGTTCTCGTTTGGCATTTCCCGCACCGATTGATACATTCTACATGAGATGACGTCAAGAGAGCACGCTACGTTTAAAACTGCAGAAAACAGATTTGTGATCAAGAGATTGTGTTTGAGGTTAAGATATCAGAAAGTAGGGATGTAATAAAATAAAGAGAGGTATATAAAGTTAAGATATCAGAAAGTAGGGATGTGATAAAATAAAGAGAGGTGTATAAAGTTAAGATATCAGAAAGTAGGGATGTGATAAAATAAAGAGAGGTATATAAAGTTAAGATATCAGAAAGTAGGGATGTGATAAAACAAAACAAAGAAGGTATATGGCGATGAATTGTACAAAATGAGACATATGAAGGTGTAAAATCTAGAAGGTGACGCTAATACCCAAGGGAGACAAGAAAGTTCATTACGAAAACGAGTGGGTTGCGTGTCACGAACAATGGTCTCCCCTGATAATGAAAATAAATTGGGGTCCATATTCCCTCAGTTTGAACCATACCCCTTTCTCTCTCTCTCTCTCTCTCTCTATATATATATATATATATATATATATATATATATATATATCTTTCTGACCCTCTCTTCTAGCACCTTCCCTGATTTTGTAGACACCCAGCCTCGACCCCAAGCCCCAGCACTTGTCCTGGCAACGAGCGCCCTCCTACGTCAAACTGCCCGGTAACACACGACATGCAACGTTTCTGGATATTTGAACAAACAAAATATATTTTTCCCCGGAACCTCATTGTCTTCGTGACTTCCTGGAATTGAGAGCTCCGAGCTGTTTTTATCTCGTAAATATACTTCGTGCATGTCCTAGGGTCTATAGTCTGACGTCAGAGTGCGGCAACACTCTCAAACAAATTTCTGAGGTAGAGAGTGTTGTCGGAAGAGAGTGTAGATACACCAACGTAGAAAGATGAGTCAATGACGTTATATGCAGACATAAGAAGAGCTGGAAAGATGAGCCAATGACGTTATATGCAGACATAAGAAGAGCTGGAAAGATGAGCCAATGACGTTATATGCAGACATAAGTAGAGCTGGAAAGACGAGTCAATGACGTTATAGGCAGACACAAGTAGAGCTGGAAAGACGAGTCAATGACGTTATAGGCAGACACAAGTAGAGCTGGAAAGATGAGCCAATGACGTTATATGCAGACATAAGTAGAGCTGGAAAGACGAGTCAATGACGTTATAGGCAGACACAAGTAGAGCTGGAAAGATGAGCCAATGACGTTATATGCAGACACAAGTAGAGCTGGAAAGACGAGTCAATGACGTTATATGCAGACATAAGTAGAGCTGGAAAGACGAGTCAATGACGTTATAGGCAGACACAAGTAGAGCTGGAAAGAGTTACCCCGACATTGATTGATGATAATTTCTGAACAAAGTGAGACAGCTTAATGGCAGGAAAAACAGCTAGACAACAACAAACACTCAGACAGACGGTGGAAACGACGATAGGCGTGACTATAGACGGGCAACTTGATAATGTGAATGAAAAACACACTTTTCTCTGTGCCTCCCCCTCCCCCCTCTCTATCTTTTTATCATTGAACATCTCCAAGGCTAGTTCACCGTTGAATAACATCGACATCAGTGGATCTCGTATATCACTCGGCCCACATTCACAACTTTACTAAAGTCCACATTCACAACTCTACTAAAGTCCACATTCACAACTCTACCAAAGTCCACATTCACAACTCTACCAAAGTCCACATTCACAACTTTACCAAAGTCCACATTCACAACTTTACTAAAGTCCACATTCACAACTTTATAAAGTCCACATTCACAACTTTACTAAAGTCCACATTCACAACTCTACTAAAGTCCACATTCACAACTCTACTAAAGTCCACATTCACAACTTTACTAAAGTCCACATTCACAACTCTACAAAGTCCACATTCACAACTCTACTAAAGTCCACATTCACAACTCTACTAAAGTCCACAATCACAACTTTACTAAAGTCGACATTCACACCTTTACTAAAGTCCACATTCACAACTCTACCAAAGTCCACATTCACAACTCTACCAAAGTCCACATTCACAACTCTACTAAAGTCCACATTCACAACTCTACCAAAGTCCACATTCACAACTCTACTAAAGTCACTCTACTAAAGTCCACATTCACAACTCCACTAAAGTCCACATTCACAACTTTACTAAAGTCTACATTCATAGCTCTGCTAAAGTCCACATTCATAACTCTTCCAAAGTCCACATTCATAGTTCTATACCAAAGTCCACATTCATAACTCTATACCAAAGTCCACATTCATAACTCTATACCAAAGTCCACATTCATAACTCTGTACCAAAGTCCACATTTATAGCTCTGTACCAAAGTCCACATTCATAACTCTATACCAAAGTCCACATTCATAGCTCTATACCAAAGTCCACATTTATAGCTCTGTACCAAAGTCCACATTTATAGCTCTGTACTAAAGTCCACATTCATTACTCTATACCAAAGTCCACATTTATAGCTCTATACCAAAGTCCACATTTATAGCTCTGTACCAAAGTCCACATTTATAGCTCTGTACTAAAGTCCACATTCATTACTCTATACCAAAGTCCACATTTATAGCTCTATACCAAAGTCCACATTTATAGCTCTACCAAAGTCCACACTCATAGCTCTACCAAAGTTTACACTCATAGCTCTACCAAAGTCCACACTCATAGCTCTGCCAAAGTCCACACTCATAGCTCTACCAAAGTCCACACTCATAGCTCTACCAAAGTTCACACTCATAGCTCTACCAAAGTCCACACTCATAGCTCTACCAAAGTCCACACTCATAGCTCTACCAAAGTCCACACTCATAGCTCTACCAAAGTCCACACTCATAGCTCTACCAAAGTCCACACTCATAGCTCTACCAAAGTCCACACTCATAGCTCTACTAAAGTCCACACTCATAGCTCTACCAAAGTTCACACTCATAGCTTTACCAAAGTCCACACTCATAGCTCTACCAAAGTCCACACTCATAGCTCTACCAAAGTCCACACTCACAGCTCTACCAAAGCAACCAAGCTCAATGGAATGTGAGGATTTAATTTATTTTTGTTTACATTGATTATCCTTTTGGATAAAGAAACGTGTGAGATCTTACCCGAAAAGTTAAAAAGAAACCAAAAAAAAAAAAAAAAGGATAACTGACGCCATCTTGGAAAAAATGTAAGAAAGAAGGCAAGCGAAGAACACTACCCAATAAAGCATAATAGACAATGAAATACACAAAATGTACAAAAAAGGCAAAAGAAGACTTATCAGCCAAAGATGTCTAGAAATCGAAACTATGGAAAATAAACAAGATTTAAGAGGGATGCACAGAAATAAAGAGAATGACGTAAAAAAAAAAAGCCACTGAAAGTGCGTATATTACAAACAAAAAAGAGGGAAAATGCTAACTGACAAGAAAGATATAATCAATAGATGACAGGAATATCTAAAAGAATTATCTTAAGATGAAAGGGACAAGAAACCAATTATAAAATGTACGTCAGGCTATAAAATCTTAAAATCGAAAGTAGAAAAAGCTCTCTATCTATCTATTGAACTTTCGAGCCGTAGCCGGCCCATAGGGCGTAGACCAAGATACTCCCTCTCTTATCTGAATTTTTGTTCTAGCAGTTTTCTTTTAAAGATATTTTATCAAATCTCGCCATTTGTCTCTGTTCTGTGCAAGCAGCTCTATCTCATTGAGGGAGCCGATTTCTGCTGCTCTTGCCTCTCTCATCAATGTTCTTCTCAGTGTCTCTCTGGGTCTTCCTCTTTTCCTCTTACCTGTTGTTTCCCACATGAGGGCTTGCTTTGCTATTCAGTTATTATCTCTTCTCATCACATGTCCAACATATGACCATCGTCTTTGAAAAAGCTATACAAACAAAGGGAAAAACAGCAGGACCTGACAGTATACAAATAGAGATGATACAGGCACTAGAAGCTTTTGGCATTACAATGATCATTGAAATGTAATAAAAATCTTGATAAAAGTTATATAAGGAATCATCATCATGCGCCATACCTGTTGGTGTAGGTGATCACGTCCTTCCACAATCTTCCATCCACAGTGCATCGTATCAGTTCTGTTGGTGACTGTTTTACATGTCATGACACAAGCTAGTATTTTCTCTTTTTGTCGTCCACGATCTCTCTTTCCCTGTATTTTGCCAGTTGTATCCAAGTATTCCAACTTTACTTTTCTCATAATGTGCCCGAAAAATGTTGACTGTTTCTCTCTGACGTTTCTTAGGAATTCCCTTTTTGTGTTGGCCTCTTTGAGAACTTCCTCGTTGATCTTTTTAGCTGTCCAGGGAACTCTCAACATTTTTCTGAGAAATCCATCTCTGTGGCCTCTAATCGTCTTGTCATTTGTGTTTGTCTACTGTGCATGATTCGCTTCCATAGGTCAAAATTGGCTCTATATAGCACTGATGAACAGCACCGATAGCTACAGCAATAATAAAATATAACAAAGAGAACTCTACACCCATTGATATAAAAATAGGATTAAGACAGGGATACATCCTATCACCAAGCTTGTTCAATCTATACACTGAGCAAATCTTTAAAAACATCACAGAGATGCCAGGCCTAAAAATTAATGGAAAGATAATCAATAACCTAAGATATGCTGATGATACTGTACTACTAGCAGAAAATCATAAAGATCTACAACAATTATTTGATGTAATAAACATGAAATGCTTGGAATACGCAAATGTGCAAAAAGGCAAAAGAAGACTGGCTCAGCCAAAAATGTATAGAAATAGAAACTATGGAAAGCAAACAAGACTTAAGAGGAATGCACACAGAAATAAAGTGAATGTCTAATAAAAATAAAAAAAAGCCACAGAAGGTGGATGCATTGCAGACAAAAAATGAAAAATGCTAACAGACAATTAAGATATTACAGATAGATGGCAGGAATATATAACAGAACTATTTCGTGATCAAAGGGACAAGAACCAGTTATAAAATGTACATCAGGCTATACAATCTTAAAATCTGAGGTGGAAAAGCTATAAAAACAATGAAAAGGGAAAAGCAGCAGGACCTGACAGCATACAGATAGAGATGATACAGGCACTAGAAGATTTTGGTATTGAAGTGATTACAGACATATGCAACGACATATACCACGCAGGATACATACCAAATGAACTAAAAACATCAACTTTCATTGCATTGCCTAAAAAGAATGGTGCAGTTGAATACAGTGACTTTAAGAACAATAAGCCTAATGAGCCATGTTACAAAAATCTTGCTAAAAGTTATACAAGGAAGGATTCAGAATAAAATCAATACTGAATTAGATGAGCAGCAATTTGGATTTAGGAAAAATAGCGGGACAAAAGAAGCCATATTCTGCATGAGAACATGAATCGAAAAGTACACAGAAGTAAACAAACCAATATATGTCTGCTTCATAGACTACACCAAAGCTTTTGATAGAGTACACCACAAACAACTTATAGAATGCCTAAAAGAGATACATCTAGATGACATGATCATACGACTAATATGCAATCTATACTTGGAGCAAACAGCAATAATAAAATATAACAAAGAGAACTCTACACCCATTGATATAAAAAGAGGAGTAAGACAGGGATGCATCCTATCACCAAGCTTGTTCAATCTATACACTGAGCAAATCTTTAAAAACATCTCAGAGATGCCAGGCCTACAAATTAATGGAAAGATAATCAATAACCTAAGATATGCTGATGATACTGTACTACTAGCAGAAAAATCCTAAAGATCTACAACAATTACTTAATGAAATAAACACGACAAGCAAAAAATATGGACTAGATATGAATATCAAAAAGACTAAAACTATGATCATAAACAAAGAAATACTCAAAAAAACCACAAGTGGATATCAAAATTGAAGGAGTAGACATTGAGACAGTTCAGAACTACAACTACCTTGGACATACTATAACCAGTGATGGAAAATGTACAACTGAAATAAACAAAAGAATAGGAATGGCAAAAAGTAATTTTAATGCCATTAAGAACATACTAACATCAAAACAAATAACACCAGGGCTAAAACTAAGAATAGCAAAATGTTACATCTTCTCAATATTCCTATATGGTGCAGAAACATGGACATTAGACAAGAAAACAGAACCGAGAATTGAAGCCTTTGAAATGTGGATATATAGAAGAATATGTAGAATTGGATGGAAGGAAAAGAAAACAAACGAAGTTTTAAAACAACTAAAAATGAAAAGAGAACTACTAAACACAATTCAAACAAGACAAATGCGATTTTTTGGGCATGTTAAAAGACACAACAGCCTACTAAAAGTAATCCTGGAGTGGAAAATACAAGGTAAAAGAGGCAGAGGCAGACCAAGACTAACATGGACGAGTAACATCCAAAGATGGAAAAGTCAGGGTATAACAACCTGCACCATCAAAGCAAGAGACAGAGCGGAAAGGGCGCTCTTTGGTAGCCAACCTTCGGTGTGGTGTAGGCACTCAATGACTGAATCCTTTTGGGCCGAATGCTGTGCACAGGGCAGAAGTTATAGTTTCCCATGTCTGAGGGTCAGCCACGACCATTTATAGTTCTTGCTTGTTTCTGAGACCCATATCTGTGTTCTCTTTGATGATGAATCTGTGCTCTCTTTGATGATGAATCTATGTTCTCTTTGATGATTAATCTATGTTCTCTTTGATGATTAATCTATGTTCTCTTTGATGATTAATCTATGTTCTCTTTGATGATTAATCTATGTTCTCTTTGATGATTAATCTATGTTCTCTTGATGATGAATCTATGCTCTCTTTGATGATGAATCTATGTTCTCTTTGATGATTAATCTATGTTCTCTTTGATGATTAATCTATGTTCTCTTTGATGATTAATCTATGTTCTCTTTGATGATGAATCTATGCTCTCTTTGATGATTAATCTATGCTCTCTTTGATGATTAATCTATGTTTTCTTTGATGATTAATCTATGTTCTCTTGATGATTAATCTATGTTCTCTTTGATGATGAATCTATGTTCTCTTTGATGATTAATCTATGTTCTCTTTGATGATGAATCTGTGCTCTCTTTGATGATGAATCTGTGTTCTCTTTGATGATGAATCTGTGCTCTCTTTGATGATGAATCTGTGCTCTCTTTGATGATGAATCTGTGCTCTCTTGATGATGAATCTATGTTCTCTTTGATGATGAATCTATGTTCTCTTTGATGATGAATCTATGTTCTCTTTGATGATTAATCTATGTTCTCTTTGATGATGAATCTATGTTCTCTTTGATGATTAATCTATGTCTCTTTGATGATGAATCTATGTTCTCTTTGATGATTATCTATGTTCTCTTTGATGATGAATCTGTGCTCTCTTTGATGATGAATCTGTGTTCTCTTTGATGATGAATCTGTGCTCTCTTTGATGATGAATCTGTGCTCTCTTTGATGATGAATCTGTGCTCTCTTTGATGATGAATCTATGCAGGGTTTCTGTCTCCTTTTCTTGTACCTTCTGTTCTCCATCTAACCTGGCCAGGTATCCTAAAAGGTGAGGATCTAGAATTAAAAAAAAAACTCACCTGCGACATCTCTGCCATGTGTTCGTCTGAAGGTGTATGGGGGTTTGGGAGGATGGGGGCGGGGGGGCGGGGGGGGGGCGGGGGCGGGGGGAGGCTCTCGTCGGGACCAGAGGGATAAAGGCCGCTTGGTCAAGTAGTCACCACGACGTGTGAGACTCAGGATTTTTATTTCACCCCCGATAGAAAAAATCCTTTCTGTCTACCGTGGGCTTCGAACACCGGACGCCGGCATTTCAGCCAGCGAAACAGTCGCCGCCCGGCCACGCGCTTCTTCTGAGAACGTAGTTAGAATGTAGTTAGAATGTAGTTAGAATGTAGTTAGAATGTAGTTAGAATGTAGTTAGATCTGTTTACATATTTTAGTCCATTCAGTAGCTGACCACGCTCTGGAACATAGGAAAGTGACCCTTTTTTATTTCCTTTCTTGAGTATCTAGCATATTATCGCCATGTAGTTAGATTTGTGTATATATCCTTATATATATTTATATATTTTTGTGTTGTTGTTTGTTGTTCCAGCTGAAGGCCTCCTTGGCCGAAACGTCGACTTTTGTTTTGTCCATTACCACGTAAAGCTGTCACCATATCACTTTTTTTTTTTTTTTTTTTTTTTTTTTTATAATTGCTGTTCTTGTGAGAAGCAACGTTCAGGATGTCTGAGAGCTACACGACTCAACAAATACTGGCAACCTTCAAGCGAAGAAATAAAATTAAAACAATAAATGAATTATGAACAGAGTCAATGTGTAGAATATCGAACATAAAGTGAAAACAGATCTATACATATATTGTAGTCTCATCATCATTGAGTGCCGTCTCCGCAACGAAGGTTGGCTACCATGGAGCGCCATTCTGCTCTATCTCTTGCTTTGATGGTGCAGGTTGTCATCGGTTGATTTGTCCATCTTTTGATGTTACTCGTCCATGTTAATCTTGGTCTGCCTCTGCCTCTTTTACCTTGTATTTTCCCTTCCAGGATTACTTTCAGTAGGCTGTTGTGTCTTTTAACATGGCCTAAGAATCGTATTTGTCTTGTTCTAATTGTGTTGAGAAGTTCTCTTTTCATTTTGTAGTTGTTTTAAGACTTCATCGTTTGTTTTCTTTTCCTTCCATCCAATTCTACATATTCTTCTATATATCCACATTTCAAAGGCTTCAATTCTCTGTTCTGTTTTTCTTGTCTAATGTCCATGTTTCAGCACCATATAGGAATATTGAGAAGATGTAACATTTGCTATTCTTAGTTTTAGCCCTGGTGTTATTTGTTTTGATGTTAGTATGTCCTTCATGACATTAAAATTACTTTTTGCCATTCCTATTCTTTTGTTTATTTCAGTTGTACATTTTCCATCACTGGTTATAGTATGTCCAAGGTAGTTGTAGTTCTGAACTGTCTCCAGGTCTATTCCTTCTATTTTGATATCCACTTGTGGATTTTGAGTATTTTCTTTGTTTATGATCATAGTTTTAGTCTTTTTGATATTCATATCTAGTCCATATTTTTTGCTTGTCGTGTTTATTTCATTAAGTAATTGTTGTAGATCTTTAGGATTTTCTGCTAGTAGTACAGTATCGTCAGCATATCTTAGGTTATTGATTATCTTTCCATTAATTTGTAGGCCTGGCATCTCTATGATGTTTTAAAGATTTGCTCAGTGTGTAGATTGAACAAGCTTGGTGATAGGATGCATCCCTGTCTTACTCCTCTTTTTATATCATTGGGTGTAGAGAACTCTTTGTTATATTTTATTGTAGTCTACACCAAAGCAATTGACAAAGTAAAACATCAAGAAATAAAAGAAGCTGTTAGATAGGTCGCGAACTATCACTAGAATGATTGGGTCTATTTGTGAGACTGTGTAGTGATCCATGCCAGCGATCCACCAGTCTTTGGTCAAACTACAGACATCCTGAGGTGTTAAGCTCGTTCTTAATCGCAAACAGTAAAAGTGGGTTGCAGAAAATGGTTGCCGTTACAATGTTGGAGAACAAACAGGGATAGTGGGTTGCAGAAAATGGTTGTCGTTACTGTGTTAGAGAGCAAACAGTAAAAGTGGGATGCAGAAAATGGTTGTCGTTACTGTGTTAGAGAGCAAACAGTAAAAGTGGGTTGCAGAAAATGGTTGCCGTTACAGTGTTGGAGAGCAAACAGTAAAAGTGGGTTGCAGAAAATGGTTGTCGTTACAATGCTGGAGAACAAACACAGAGATCTTAGCGTGAACAGCTCAAGTAAGGGTCGAACTTTGAGTGATACATCTCAGCTTATCATCATCCAGTTTGATTGATTCTTCACGCCGATTGGACAGAAGCTGTCACTTGGTGCCACACCCGGCATCACATCTAAACGAAGGTCAAGGTTACAACAAACTCTTACGACAGAAAGTTTATATTGCCGATGAACGAATGTCAAGGTTACCGGAAGTTGTGCCCAAACATAATCCTCTAAATCTAGGGATAATGAAGACACGGGAAGTTCCCCGGAGTTAAATAAAACCATCTACTTGTCCGATTGCCTGTTGATCAGCTTGGGGTTGCTTGTCTGTAGTCTAGCACGTCTAAGTGTCACCAGCGGGGCCCCATCTTGTGGCTTAACACGTTTACGTGTGACAGTTTCTGTATCAGAACTCAGCAACACTGCTGCTGCACGTACACTAAGCTACTTCATCCCAAACAAGCTTCCAATGTGCGGACACACGTTGCTATTTATTGTGTCAGACATTTCTTCATTCTATCTTTCTTCTTCCTATTCTTTTCTTTTCCACCTGCTCTTTCTTTTGAGAATTTTTTTTTAATATGTTGCTGATTGGTTGCATCAGAACTGGAGTATCTGCACCTTCTAGTCAGACACATCTGATTTCGGCATGCAGTTTAGAAAACACCGGCCCCACTAGAAGTCTCCAGTTGCATTTACTTTAAGAACACGCAAAATGATGTGCCAATTCATGCAAGAGATATCTGGTGTGTCATCAAATAAATCAGCAGTTCTAGTGAATCATCAAATAAATCAACAGTTCTAGTGAATCATCAAATAAATCAGCAATTATAGTGGTTATCAAATATCAATAAATTAGAAGTTTTGGTGAGTGATCAAATATCAAATAATTCAGCAGTTGAGCTACCCCACACGCACAAAAACAGTGGAATCTTCCATCGAAAATTATTTGTTGAGCATGAAAGTGTTTCTGCTGTGTTTTGTCTCTTTAGCTCTTTTTCTAAAGCCAAGAGATTTCTTTACATTTGACGTTCAAGCTTTACATGGAGGCAATCTAAAGTAATCAGTCTCCTTTAAAGTAGCGTATTTACACAGTTAATTTACACAAAGTTTAGACTTTGTGTATCTCTAAAGTAACACATTTACACGGTCACTTTGTGTATCTCTAAAGTAACACATTTACACGGTCACTTTGTGTATCTCTAAAGTAACACATTTACACGGTCACTTTGTGTATCTCTAAAGTAACACATTTACACGGTTACTTTGTGTATCTCTAAAGTAACACATTTACACGGTCACTTTGTGTATCTCTAAAGTAACACATTTACATGGTTACTTTGTGTATCTCTAAAGTAACACATTTACACGGTCACTTTGTGTATCTCTAAAGTAACACATTTACACGGTCACTTTGTGTATCTCTAAAGTAACACATTTACACGGTTACTTTGTGTATCTCTAAAGTAACACATTTACACGGTCACTTTGTGTATCTCTAAAGTAACACATTTACACGGTTACTTTGTGTATCTCTAAAGTAACACATTTACACGGCCACTTGTGTATCTCTAAAGTAACACATTTACGCGCTCACTTTGTGTATCTCTAAAGTAACACATTTACACGCTCACTTTGTGTATCTCTAAAGTAACATTGTCATGACAGCTGTGTGTAGATAGTTTTTTTTTCTGACTCGGCTATTGCTGAGTGCAACAGTCTCATTGTGAAATAATGTGCTGCTATTCTCTATTGTAGTTATGTTTACTTCTGACGAGGACGGACTGTGAACTTGATCGATATTTCAGTGGAATATCATTTATTCTTCTTGTGTCGATGTGTTTAACCTATCATCGATAAGCCACTGTGTCTTCAAAGTTCCACAAACAAACATCTATTTGGACAACAATGTCGCCTACCAGGAATGTCCAAGCTTGGTGATAGGATGCATCCTTGTCTTAATATTTTTTATAGCAATGGTGTAGAGTTCTCCTTGTTATATTTTATTATTGCTGTAGCTATCGGTGCTGTTCATCGATCCTATATAGACCCAATTTCTTGAATGTACAAAGTCTGTGACGGTAGATAGGGTGGAAGAATCAGAAATGGCCAACGGCTCAGAAAGTGAAAACAGCAAAGTGTGTGGTACACAGAGGCATATTCAGGGTATGGAAGACGAATATGGCTGACCACCGTGAAAGAGATTGAAGCCCCATCAGGTACTGTCCCAAAGAAAGCCATGGAGAGAAAGTCTAACTGATGTCGGAAGAGAGATCTACTAATGTATACATGGAGAGAAATTCTAACTGATGTCAGAAGAGAGATCTACTAATGTATACATGGAGAGAAATTCTAACTGATGTCAGAAGAGAGATCTACTAATGTATACATGGAGAGAAATTCTAACTGATGTCAGAAGAGAGATCTACTAATGTATACATGGAGAGAAATTCTAACTGATGTCAGAAGAGAGATCTACTAATGTATACATGGAGAGAAATTCTAACTGATGTCAGAAGAGAGATCTACTAATGTATACATGGAGAGAAACTCTAACTGATGTCAGAAGAGAGATCTACTAATGAATACATGGAGAGAAATTCTAAGTGATGTCAGAAGAGAGATCTACTAATGTATACATGGAGAGACATTCTAACTGATGTCAGAAGAGAGATCTACTAATGTATACATGGAGAGAAATTCTAACTGATGTCAGAAGAGAGATCTACTAATGTATACATGGAATGTTAGGACATCTTTACAAGACGGAAAACTGGAATAACACCAGGGCTAAAACAAAGAATAACAAAATGTTGCATCTTCTCAACTTCTTGTATGGTGTAGAAACATGGACATTAGACAAGAAAACAGAACAGAAAATTGAAATCTTTGAAACGTGGATTTATAGAAGAATAGAAAGAATTGCATGGGAAGAAAAGGAAACAAACGATGAAGTCTTAAAACAACTGAAAGTGAAAGAAAACTACAAAACACAATTCAAACAAGACAAATGAGATTTTTGGCCCTGCATAGGTAGTCCACGTTTCTGATCCATATAGAAGTATACTAAGCACACAACTTTGGTCAATTTGAATCTTAGCCCTGGGTATTAAATTGGTGTTGGCCCATGCTCTATATTTACGTTTACCAAATGTGGAAGCTCCCTTTCGATTCTGGAATTTATTTCTTCTTCAAGTGAGACGGTGGTTGTGACCATAGAACCGAGATAGGTGAACTTTCTCACAGGTTCAAGGGGTGTGTTATTTAATGATATAACTGCGGGACTGGCTAGACCTTGTTGAAGCACCACAGTCTTCTGTATACTTATTGACAGGGAGAATAAATCACATGATCTAGCTAGATTGTCAATCACTGACTGCAGGACGGATTCATCATGAGCAACCAGTGCTGCATCATCAGCGAATAGAAACTCCTTGAAGAGGGTCTCAGTTGTTTTAAATGTTGATCTCAGACGTGCAAGATTGAATAAAAGGAGCCGTCAGATCTTGTACGGATGTTGATGTCTCCAGAGACGGTTTCAAACGCATTGTGTAGAAGGGCAGTGTTAAAGATTCCGAATATGACAGAGGCAATCACTGCTCGACTTCACATTTCATCTCTAAGGGCCAGGATGATTTGCCGTCGAAGTTGATGGTGGCAGACATACTGTTGTTGAAAGACATGATCATCTTGAGGCGTGTAATGCTGACACCTGATACTTTCCAACATCCTGTATAGTTCCGCTCTGCTCAGGGTTTAGCCCCTGTCTCAAAAGGTATGATTATTGCTCCCTGTCTCAAAAAGGTATGATTATTGCTCCCTGTCTCAAAAAGGTATGATTATTGCTCCCTGTTTCAAAAAGGTATGATTATTGCTCCCTGTCTCAAAAAGGTATTATTATTGCTCCCTGTCTCAAAAAGGTATGATTATTGCTCCCTGTCTCAAAAAGGTATGATTATTGCTCCCTGTCTCAAAAAGGTATGATTATTGCTCCCTGTCTCAAAAAGGTATGATTATTGCTCCCTGTCTCAAAAAGGTATGATTATTGCTCCCTGTCTCAAAAAGGTATGATTATTGCTCCCTGTCTCATAAAGGTATGATTATTGCTCCCTGTCCGCAGCCTTGCTTCCTGAAGGGCTACAACACTAACATGTAGTCTCCACAGCTCCATGACGGCTGCTCTCTTTTATATTCTACATTTGTGAGGTGGGTATTATTTAATCCAAGATACGTGGTTCAACGTTTCATGTGCCGAGAATGAGAATGATGTTTTTGCCTTCTGTTGTGTCCTAGCTAAGATAGAATTGACATTGTTCTTTGCTTGCTATTCCTGTAAGAATAATATGAAGATAATGCATTGCCCAAAGCGACCCCCCTCCCGCCCACAATGCATCGGCTCCTATTTTAAACGTTCTGAAGTAGTTGAGTAGATCATTACGTTCAGTTCTGAATTTGAGTCTAGGCTATGCCAGAAAATGGATACTAAATTATCGGCTATATTCGGGTATAGACCACACACCAGTGACTGTATTAGGGTATAGACCACACACCAGTGACTGTATTAGGGTATAGACCACACACCAGTGATTGTATTAGGGTATAGACAACACACTAGTGACTGTGTAGGGTATAGACAACACACTTGTGATTGTATTAGGGTATAGACAACACACTAGTGACTGTATTAGGGTATAGACAACACACCAGTGACTGTATTAGGGTATAGACCACACAACAGTGATTTTATTAGGGTATAGACCACACACCAGTGATTGTATTAGGGTATAGACCACACACTAATGAATGCCTTAGGGTATAGACCACACACCAGTGATTGTGTTAGGGTATAGACCACACACTAGTAAATGCCTTAGGGTATATAGACCACACACCAGTGACTGTGTTAGGGTATAGACCACACAATAGTGATTGTATTAGAGTATAGACCACACACTAATGACTGCCCTAGGGTATAGACCACACACTAGTGACTGTATTAGGGTATAGATCACACACTGGTGACTGCCTTAGGTATAAATCACACACTAGTGACTGCCTTAGGGTAAAGACAACACACTGGTGACTGCCTTAAGGTATAAATCACACACTAGTGACTGCCTTAGGGTATAGACCACACACTAGTGACTGCCTTAGGGTATAGACCACACACTAGTGACTGCCTTAGGGTATAGACCACACACCAGTGATTGCCTTAGGGTAAAGACAACACACCAGTGATTGCCTTAGGGTATAGACCACACACTAGTGACTGACTTAGGGTATAGACACACACTAGTGACTTCATTAGGGCATAGACCACACACTAGTGACTGACTTAGGGTATAGGACCACACACTAGTGACTGAATTGGGGTATAGACAACACACCAGTGATTGCCTTAGGGTAAGGACCACACACCAGTGACTGCCTTAGGGTATAGACAACACACCAGTGACTGTCTTGGGATATAGACAACGCACCAGTGACCAGTGAATGTCTTAGGTTATAGACAACGCACCAGTGACTGCCTTAGAGTATAGACAACACAATAGTAACTGCCTTAGAGTATAGACAACACACGAGTGATCGCCTTAGAGTATAGGCAACACACCAGTGTCTATATTGGGGTATAGACAACACACTAGTGATTGTATTAGGGTATAGACAACACACCAGTGATTGTATTAGGGTATAGACAACACACCAGTGATTGTATTAGCTTATAGACAACACACCAGTGACTGTATTAGTGTATAGACAACATACCAGTGAATGTATTAGGGCATAGACAACACATCATTGACTGTGTTAGGGTATAGACCACACACTAGTAACTGTGTTAGGGTATAGACCACACACCAGTGATTGTATTAGGGTATAGACTACACACTAGTGACTGAATTAGGGTATAGACCACACACCAGTGATTGTATTAGGGTATAGACTACACACTAGTGACTGTGTTAGGGTATAGACCACACAACAGTGACTGTGTTAGGGTATAGACCACACACCAGTTACTGTGTTATGGTATAGACCACACACTAGTGACTGTATTAGGGTATAGACAACACACCAGTGACTGTATTAATGTATAGACCACACACCAGTGATTGTATTAGGGTATAGACAACACACTAGTGACTGCATTAGGGTATAGACAACACACTAGTGATTGTATTAGGGTATAGACAACACACTAGTGACTGTATTAGGATATAGACAACACACCAGTGATTGTATTAGGGTATAGACCACACACCAGTGATTTTATTAGGGTATAGACCACACACTAGTGAATGCCTTAGGGTATAGACCACACACTAGTGATTGTGCTAGGGTATAGACCACACACTAGTAAATGCCTTAGGGTATAGACCACACACTTCAGTGACTGTGTTAAGGTATAGACCACACAATAGTGACTGTATTAGGGTATAGACCACACACTAATGACTGCCTAGGGTATAGACCACACACTAGTGACTGCCTTATGATATAGACCACACACTAGTGACTGCCTTAGGGTAAAGACAACACACTGGTGACTGCCTTAAGGTATAAATCACACACTAGTGACTGCCTTAGGGTATAGACCACACACTAGTGACTGCCTTAGGGTATAGACCACACACTAGTGACTGCCTGAGGGTATAGACCACACACCAGTGATTGCCTTAGGGTATAGACAACACACCAGAGATTGCCTTAGACCATACACTAGTGACTGACTTAGGGTATAGACAACATACCAGTGATTGCCTTAGGGTATATACCACACACTAGTAACTTCATTAGGGTATAGACAACACACAAGTGACTGACTTAGGGTATAGACCACACACTAGTGACTGAATTGGGGTATAGACAACACACCAGTGATTGCCTTAGGGTAAGGACCACACACCAGTGACTGCCTTAGGGTATAGACAACACACCAGTGACTGTCTTGGGATATAGACAACGCACCAGTGACCAGTGAATGTCTTAGGTTATAGACAACGCACCAGTGACTGCCTTAGAGTATAGACAACACACTAGTAACTGCCTTAGAGTATAGACAACACACGAGTGATCGCCTTAGAGTATAGGCAACACACCAGTGTCTATATTGGGGTATAGACAACACACTAGTGATTGTATTAGGGTATAGACAACACACCAGTGATTGTATTAGGTATAGACAACACACCAGTGATTGTATTAGCTTATAGACACACACACCAGTGACTGTATTAGTGTATAGACAACATACCAGTGAATGTATTAGGGCATAGACAACACATCATTGACTGTGTTAGGGTATAGACCACACACTAGTAACTGTGTTAGGGTATAGACCACACACCAGTGATTGTATTAGGGTATAGACTACACACTAGTGACTGAATTAGGGTATAGACCACACACCAGTGATTGTATTAGGGTATAGACTACACACTAGTGACTGTGTTAGGGTATAGACCACACAACAGTGACTGTGTTAGGGTATAGACCACACACCAGTTACTGTGTTATGGTATAGACCACACACTAGTGACTGTATTAGGGTATAGACAACACACCAGTGACTGTATTAATGTATAGACCACACACCAGTGATTGTATTAGGGTATAGACAACACACTAGTGACTGCATTAGGGTATAGACAACACACTAGTGATTGTATTAGGGTATAGACAAACACCTAGTGACTGTATTAGGATATAGACAACACACCAGTGATTGTATTAGGGTATAGACCACACACCAGTGATTTTATTAGGGTATAGACCACACACTAGTGAATGCCTTAGGGTATAGACCACACACTAGTGATTGTGTTAGGGTATAGACCACACACTAGTAAATGCCTTAGGGTATAGACCACACACTTCAGTGACTGTGTTAAGGTATAGACCACACAATAGTGACTGTATTAGGGTATAGACCACACACTAATGACTGCCCTAGGGTATAGACCACACACTAGTGACTGCCTTATGATATAGACCACACACTAGTGACTGCCTTAGGGTAAAGACAACACACTGGTGACTGCCTTAAGGTATAAATCACACACTAGTGACTGCCTTAGGGTATAGACCACACACTAGTGACTGCCTTAGGGTATAGACCACACACTAGTGACTGCCTGAGGGTATAGACCACACACCAGTGATTGCCTTAGGGTAAAGACAACACACCAGAGATTGCCTTAGACCATACACTAGTGACTGACTTAGGGTATAGACAACATACCAGTGATTGCCTTAGGGTATATACCACACACTAGTAACTCATTAGGGTATAGACAACAAACAAGTGACTGACTTAGGGTATAGACAACATACCAGTGATTGCCTTAGGGTATAGACCACACACTAGTGACTGATTGGGTATAGACAACACACCAGTGATTGCCTTAGGGTAGGACCACACACCAGTGACTGCCTTAGGGTATAGACAACACACCAGTGACTGTCTTGGGATATAGACAACGCACCAGTGAATGTTTTAGGGTATAGACAACACACCAGTGACTGCCTTAGAGTATAGACAACACACTAGTAACTGCCTTAGAGTATAGACAACATACGAGTGATCGCCTTAGAGTATAGGCAACACACCAGTGACTATATTGGGGTATAGACAACACACTAGTGATTGTATTAGGGTATAGACAACATACCAGTGATTCATTAGGGTATAGACAACACACCAGTGATTGTATAGCTTATAGACAACAGACCAGTGACTTTATTAGTGTATAGACAACATACCAGTGAATGTATTAGGATATAGACAACACATCATTGACTGTGTTAGGGTATAGACCACACACTAGTAACTGTGTTAGGGTATAGACTACACACTAGTGACTAAATTAGGGTATAGACCACACACCAGTGATTGTATTAGGGTATAGACAAACACACCAGTGATTGTATTAGCTTATAGACATCACACCAGTGACTGTATTAGTGTATAGACAACATACCAGTGAATGTATTAGGGTATAGGCAACACATCATTGACTGTGTTAGGGTACAGACCACACACTAGTAACTGTGTTAGGGTATAGACTACACACTAGTGACTGAATTAGGGTATAGACCACACACCAGTGATTGTATTAGGGTATAGACTACACACTAGTTACTGTGTTAGGGTATAGACCACACAACAGTGACTGTGTTAGGGTATAGACCACACACCAGTGATTGTATTAGGTTTAGACCACAAACTAGAGACTGTATTAGGGTATAGACCACACACCAGTGATTGTATTAGGGTATAGACCACACACTAGTGAATATGTTAGGGTAGAGACCACACACCAGTGATTGTATTAGGGTATAGACCACACACTAGTGAATGCCTTAGGGTATAGACCACACACTAGTGACTGTATTAGGGTATAGATCACACACTAGTGACTGCCTTAGGGTATAGACCACACACCAGTGACTGTATAAGGGTATAGACCACACACTAGTGACTGCCTTAGGGTATAGACCACACACTAATGACTGCCTTAGGGTATAGACCACACACTAGTGACTGTATTGGGGTATAGACCACACACCAGTGACTGCCTTAGGGTATAGACCACACACCAGTGATTGCCTTAGGGTATAGACAACACACCAGTGATGCCTTAGAGTATAGACAACACACCAGTGATTGCCTTACAGTATAGACAACACACCAGTGATTGTCTTAGAGTATAGACAGCACACCAGTGATTGCCTTAGAGTATAGACAACACACCAGTGACTGCCTTAGAGTATAGACAACACACCAGTGATTGTCTTAGAGTATAGACAACACACCAGTGATTGCCTTAGAGTAAAGACAACACAACAGTGACTGTCTTAGAGTATAGACAACACACCAGTGATTGCCTTACGGTATAGACAACACACCAATGACTGCCTTAGAATATAGACAACACACCAGTGACTGCCTTAGAATATAGACAACACACCAGTGACTGCCTTAGAGTATAGACAACACACCAGTGACTGCCTTAGAGTATAGACAACATACCAGTGACTGCCTTAGAGTATAGACAACACACCAGTGATTGCCTTAGAGTATAGACAACACACCAGTGATTGCCTTACAGTATAGACAACACACCAGTGATTGCCTTACAGTATAGACAACACACCAGTGACTGCCTTAGAGTATAAACAACACACCAGTGATTGTCTTAGAGTATAGACAGCACACCAGTGATTGCCTTAGAGTAAAGACAACGCACCAGTGACTGTCTTAGAGTATAGACAACACACCAGTGATTGCCTTAGAGTATAGACAACACACCAGTGACTGCCTTAGAGTATAGACAACACACCAGTGATTGTCTTAGTGTATAGACAACACACCAGTGATTGCCTTAGAGTAAAGACAACACACCAGTGACTGTCTTAGAGTATAGACAACACACCAGTGATTGCCTTACGGTATAGACAACACACCAGTGACTGCCTTAGAATATAGACAACACACCAGTGACTGCCTTAGAATATAGACAACACACCAGTGACTGCCTTAGAGTATAGACAACACACCAGTGACTGCCTCAGAGTATAGACAACATACCAGTGACTGCCTTAGAGTATAGACAACACACCAGTGACTGCCTTAGAGTATTGACAACACACCAGTGATTGTCTTAGAGTATAGACAACACACCAGTGATTGCCTTAGAGTAAAGACAACGCACCAGTGACTGTCTTAGAGTATAGACAACACACCAGTGATTGCCTTAGAGTATAGACAACACACCAGTGACTGCCTTAGAGTATAGACAACACACCAGTGATTGTCTTAGAGTATAGACAACACACCAGTGATTGCCTTAGAGTAAAGACAACACACCAGTGACTGTCTTAGAGTATAGACAACACACCAGTGATTGCCTTACAGTATAGACAACACACCAGTGACTGCCTTAGAATATAGACAACACACCAGTGACTGCCTTAGAATATAGACAACACACCAGTGACTGCCTTAGAGTATAGACAACACACCCAGTGACTGCCTTAGAGTATAGACAACATACCAGTTACTGCCTTAGAGTATAGACAACACACAAATACAAATAAATGCAGCAGCAGAAGCAGGAGTGACATGGCATGTTCAGCACGTTAGCTACAGAAAGCTCTAGTGGTCTGGAACAGGCCATCATCGCATAAATGTTGACAAAGAGGGACAGTAAGAGAGGGAGTGGAATAATTACAGAGTTATCTTTCTACCCGGCCATGTAGGAAAGTTATACTGGAAACAATAGGGAAAGATCAACACCGGTTATAGAACTACAGGTCAGCGACATCCAAGTGTGTTTTAGGAAAAACATCATAGTATCTATAGATAGTCCAGCTTGAAACAGTCGGCAGAGACGACGACAGAGGACAATCAAAACATTGGACATGGCTGTCACAGACCAAGAGGGAGGATTTGTCAGAGCAAACAGAGAACAGCTATGGAAGATACCAACAACATACGGACTAAGCCAACTTCTAACCAATCTAATGAAAAGTCTATACATCAACAGTAGCTGCACAGTGAGAACAACAGCAGTCTACACAGTGAGAACAACAGCAGTCTACACAGTGAGAACAACAACAGCTACACAGTGAGAACAACAGCAGCTACACAGTGAGAACAACAACAGCTACACAGTGAGAACAACAGCAGTCTACACAGTGAGAACAACAACAGCTACACAGTGAGAACAACAGCAGCTACACAGTGAGAACAACAACAGCTGCACAGTGAGAAACAACAGCAGTCTACACAGTGAGAACAACAACAGCTACACAGTGAGAACAACAGCAGCTACACAGTGAGAACAACAACAGCTGCACAGTGAGAACAACAGCAGTCTACACAGTGAGAACAACAGCAGTCTACAAAGTGAGAACAACAACAGCTACACAGTGAGAACAACAGCAGCTACACAGTGAGAACAACAACAGCTACACAGTGAGAACAACAGCAGTCTACACAGTGAGAACACAACAGCTACACAGTGAGAACAACAGCAGCTACACAGTGAGAACAACAACAGCTACACAGTGAGAACAACAGCAGTCTACACAGTGAGAACAACAGCAGTCTACACAGTGAGAACAACCGCAGTCTACACAGTGAGAACAACAGCAGTCTACACAGTGAGAACAACAGCAGTCTACACAGTGAGAACAACAGCAGTCTACACAGTGAGAACAACAACAGCTACACAGTGAGAACAACAGCAGTCTACACAGTGAGAACAACAACAGCTACACAGTGAGAACAACAGCAGTCTACACAGTGAGAACAACAGCAGTCTACACAGTGAGAACAACAGCAGTCTACACAGTGAGAACAACAGCAGTCTACACAGTGAGAACAACAGCAGTCTACACAGTGAGAACAAACAACAGCTACACAGTGAGAACAACAGCAGTCTACACAGTGAGAACAACAGCAGTCTACACAGTGAGAACAACAACAGCTACACAGTGAGAACTACAGCAGGCTACACAGTGAGAACAACAACAGCTACACAGTGAGAACAATAGCAGTCTACACAGTGAGAACAATAGCAGTCTACACAGTGAGAACAACAACAGCTACACAGTGAGAACTACAGCAGGCTACACAGTGAGAACAATAGCAGTCTACACAGTGAGAACTACAGCAGTCTACACAGTGAGAACAACAGCAGTCTACACAGTGAGAACAATAGCAGTCTACACAGTGAGAACAACAACAGCTACACAGTGAGAACTACAGCAGGCTACACAGTGAGAACAATAGCAGGCTACACAGTGAGAACTACAGCAGTCTACACAGTGAGAACAACAGCAGTCTACACAGTGAGAACAACAGCAGTCTACACAGTGAGAGCAACAGCAGTCTACACAGTGAGAACAATAGCAGTCTACACAGTGAGAACAACAGCAGTCTACACAGTGAGAACAATAGCAGTCTACACAGTGAGAACAACAGCAGTCTACACAGTGAGAACAACAGCAGTCTACACAGTGAGAACAACAGCAGTCTACACAGTGAGAGCACAGCAGTCTACACAGTGAGAACAATAGCAGTCTACACAGTGAGAACAACAGCAGTCTACACAGTGAGAACAACAACAGTCTACACAGTGAGAGCAACAGCAGTCTACACAGTGAGAACAACAGCAGTCTACACAGTGAGAAAAAACAGCAGTCCACACAGTGAGAACAACAGCAGTCTAAACAGAGAGAACAACAGCAGTCTACACAGTGAGAACAACAGCAGTCTACACAGTGAGAACAACAACAGCTACACAGTGAGAACTACAGCAGGCTACACAGTGAGAACAATATCAGTCTACACAGTGATAACAACAGCAGTCTACACAGTGAGAAGAACAGCAGTCTACACAGTGATAACAACAGCAGCTGCACAGTGAGAACAACATCAGGTTACAGAGATTACTCCGACGTTAGAACAAGAGTTAGACAGGGATGTGTACCCTCTACTCTGGTGTTTATCTACATTGTCTTCATATGTAAGTTAGAGAACCCATCAGTGGATATTGAGTTTCTTTAGCAGAAGATAGAGCATTTATGCACGGGGAAATATAAGACATACAAGAACACTTTAGAAGACTTAACAACACAAGAAATAAAGTATGTAAATAAACAGAAGAGAGAAGTTATGAATATCACAACAGAGAAACAGAACACCAACATAACGATAGACGACAGACAATAAAAACAGGTGGAGGAATGTAAATACCTAGGAAGTCTAGTGACAAACGACTATTCACCAACAGCAGAAATAGACTCAAGATGCAACAAAGCTTGTCAAATCATTGGACACCTATCACCACTATTGTCCAACAAGGAAATAACTCTAGAGGCAAAACGGGCACGCTACAATACAATCTTCATCCCAACGTTGTGATACCAATGCCAGACCTGGACTCTAGATGCAAGAACAATAAGAATAATAACCTCTACAGAGAGTAAATGTGTTAGAAGAATGGCAGGAAACAGTCTGAGAGATAAGATCAGAAATGAAGAACTGAGAAATAAGCTGTGAATAATTATCGCCATAGAATATACAAAGAAACAATGGTTTGGCCACGTGACAAGGCAGAAGGATCAAAACATAAAACAACGAGCCTAAAATAAACGTTGCGAGACACCAGACTCAACGGTGGGCCACGAAAAAGATGGGTTGATGGAATATTAGGAGCACTAGGAAATATATCAGCAGCAGAGGCCAACAGAGCAAATGATCGCAAATTATATCTCCCCTCGACGCTGAAAGGCAAATGAAGAAGTAAAAGAAGAAATGTGAGAGGAGAATCGCATGAACCGTTGGTACAAAACATCCTAGCTGTGGTGGTCGTTGGTACAAAACATCCTAGCTGTGGTGGTCGTTGGTACAAAACATCCTAGCTGTGGTGGTAGTTGGTACAAAACATCCTAGCTGTGGTGGTAGTTGGTACAAAACATCCTAGCTGTGGTGGTCGTTGGTACAAAACATCCTAGCTGTGGTGGTCGTTGGTACAAAACATCCTAGCTGTGGTGGTCGTTGGTACAAAACATCCTAGCTGTAGTGGTCGTTGGTACAAAACATCCTAGCTGTAGTGGTCGTTGGTACAAAACATCCTAGCTGTTGTGGTCGTTGGTACAAAACATCCTAGCTGTTGTGGTCGTTGGTACAAAACATCCTAGCAGTGGTGGTCGTTAGTACAAAACATACTAGCTGTGGTGGTCGTTGGTACAAAACATACTAGATGTGGTGGTCGTTGGTACAAAACATCCTAGCTGTGGTGGTCGTTGGTACAAAACATCCTAGCTGTGGTGGTCGTTGGTACAAAACATCCTAGCTGTGGTGGTCGTTGGTACAAAACATCCTAGCTGTGGTGGTCGATGGTACAAAACATCCTAGCTGTGGTGGTCGTTGGTACAATGCAGGAGGTGAAACATGTGTGAGTGTTTATAAGATACATGGGTTGTGTGCTCAAAGACAATGTTAAAATATCAAGTTCACACCGACATGTCTGTAAACAGAATCCATGAGTGAAACAAAGAAGATCAGAGACCTAAATATTCTGTAAACAGAATCCATGAGTGAAACAAAGAAGATCAGAGACCTAAATATTCTGTAAACAGAATCCATGAGTGAAACAAAGAAGAGCAGAGACATAAATCTTCTGTAAACAGAATCCGTGAGTGAAACAAAGAAGAGCAGAGACCTAAATATTCTGTAAACAGAATCCATGAGTGAAACAAAGAAGATCAGAGACCTAAATATTCTGTAAACAGAATCCATGAGTGAAACAAAGCTGAGCAGATACCTAAATATTCTGTAAACTCCAGTCAACAATGTGTCTCTACATGCAATCCCCGAATCCTCCCTGCTTGATAACAATGGAAAAAAAAAAAACCCTTCTTGTGACTCTCCCAACG